>CM069868.1:30874971-31272471 GCA_036172795.1 Pelodytes ibericus | reverse complement strand
GGGGCTAAAAGGGCCACATTGTGAAGGTGCGCATTTTCAACTTGGAATATTGACGTGTAGCCAGCCTGAGCCCATCTTTCATTTGGGACTTTTTTTTAAAGTTGGACAGTGTATTTTACCCCAAAAAGTATATATTTTGTAAAAGTAGACACCCTAGGCTATTTTAAATGGTGTTATTTTAACACTTTCCATGCACCAATTCTACCACCAGCCTTTGTCAAAGTTTGTGGTAGTCATTTTATTGTGTATTTTTTCCCACATACATTGTACTTTAGACACAAATTCACATATTTCGGTATGTGTCACTGACAAACAATACCACAATATATGTTCAGCAACATCTCCCGAGCACAGGGATACCACCCATGCATAGCTTTGTCAGCTTTGTTGGGTGTTGAAAGGCTACATTTGAGAGGTGCGCTTTTTGATTTTCAAACTTGGAATTTGAACATGTAGAGCAAGGAAGGGGTTAATAGCTCTTATAAGAGCCTTTGTAGTACTGTACAAAAAAATTAACCCCTAAAAATGCACAGACAAGAAAAAAATTTCTGCTGTGCAGTGATCAGTGGCAGGGAAGGGGTTAATACACTACACTATACAAAGGGTATGGCTTTTATAAAAGCCCTTGGGACTCACAATTTTTTTAACATTTTATTTAATTTATTACAATTAAAAAATTATGTTATACAGATCTGTCTCTTTCCCTCACTAAAACTCAAGTGAGGAGAGGGAGGCAGATCCATATGGGTCAGAACAATATTTACCAATATTGATCGAACCAGACGAATGGTGATGCTCATCTGAGAAATCACCAAACCACCTTTGCCACTGATCGGCTGTTACTGATCGCTATACACGTGTTCAGACAGCTTCAAAAGGAATACACGTAATCCCCTAGTGGGTATAATTAACCCCTAGCGAGCCTGACAAAAAAAATGCTGATAGCAAAAAAAAAATCCTTCTGCGACTAGATTGCTCCATATGCGCTGCTTAGGCAGTGACCATATGCACTGCTTAGGCAGTGACCATATGTGCTGCTTAGGAAGTGATATACGGCAAGGAAGGGGTTAATAGCTCTTATTTAAAAAAAAAATTACGTTAAACGTAGTCCCCTAGCGGGTATAATTAACACGTGACGGGTGTAATAAAAAAGTTTTAAAAAAATTAAAAATGCTTCTGCAGCAAGATTGCTGCATTTGCGTCAGATCTCTGCTTAGGCAGTGATCTACAGCAAGAAAGGGGTTAATCTCTCTTAAAAGAGCTTTTTTTTATACTGTAATGAATTACAGTAAAAAAAATTAACCCCTAAAAAATGCACAGACAGCAAAAAATGTGCTGCTGTGTATGATCACTGCGTACACAGCGATCAATGGCAGGGAAGGGGTTAAATGGCTTTTATAAAAGCCCTTGGTGTTTAAAATTTTATTAAATATTTGTTTTATTATTTTATTTTATTTTTTTACTTTATCTGATCTGTCTCTCTCCCTTACTATAACTAGTAAGGTGAGGGAGGCAGATCAATACTTGTCAAAGGCAATATTTGCTAATATTGCCTTTGACAGTATGATAAGTGCTCATCAGAGCACTTATCATACATGCCTGCACACAGATCACATAGATCTGTTGTGCCGGCATCGATTGGCTCCCCCTAGAGCATCGGAAGTTAAATACTTTCACTTCCGATGCTCTTGCCATTAGAAGGGAAGCGCTGCCTGTATAGGCAGCGTTCCCTTCTACTGAGCCGATGGGGTCGCTCAGGAGAGCGACCACCATCGGCTCTGGGGAGCATCAAGGTGTTACTAAGTGCCTCGCTAGCGAGGCACTTTAGAAACACCGCAGATGCTTAGAAAGCGAACGATCGTTCGCTTTCTAAGCACATGTGTGCAGTGGGCGCAGCCATTTTTAAATGGCTGCTACGATCACTCCGTGGAGTGATCGTAGCGCGCCCCTGCACTTTTGGGGGGTGTTGCACAATGCCTCTACCTAGAGGCATTGTAGCAACACCGTTAGAGTAAAGAAAGCGACCGCTGGTCGCTTTCTTTACTCAGTTTAGTGCATGACGTGCCAGGCACGTCAGCTGTCGGCAAGTCCTCGATTTGCCGTGACGTGCCTGGCACGTCATCTGTCGTTAAGGGGTTAAACATATCTGCACATCCCAGCAGACCTGTTTTATCCCCACTTCCAATGTTATCACCACTGCAAGGGATTCTGGGTAGGAATAAGCAACTAAGGTTTAGTGATTGTGTCAGGCTCGTTAAGACTTGAACTTCCAGCATAAGAGGCTCATCAAGGCTGATTATTCTGTATCCAGTCTCTCCCTGTCGCTCTCTGTGTTGCCATGCTTGCTTTTGTGTCCCTTATACTCGCTCTGTCCCATTATCCTTGCTGTGTTCCCTTCAGATTATGCTTTATCCTTGTTTTTACCCTCACTATTTTTCTGCCTCTTCATTCTTGTTTTTCTTTTTACATTATTTCTCTGCTCCTATATAATGTGTCCCACCCGTTTCTGTGATTCAGTGTACTAGCTCCCAGGCTGTGCAGTCCTGCTTCAGTTAATTCCTGTTTGTCTTTTTCAGATATATAGTTTCACATATTCAATTTAGTAATATTAAGCAGGGATAATGCTAGGACTTGCCATATTGTGAGGTACCTTGACGCTGGTTGGCAAGCTTCAATCTTATGGCTGTCAGGTGAACTAAACCCTCACTATTTACTATCTCAGAGTTCTAGGCTAGTTCCTGTATTTATGTGTGTATCTTTGTTGTTACCTTAGCACGTTCTGTGTTTATTCTATGTTTAAATCAGTGTTTTTGTATTCCTTTAAGTTCTGTAGCAATGCCCATTGTCTGTGCTCTGTGTGTCCCTTAACTGCATTTGTGTTTGTCTTTGGCCCTCTGCTCTGTATTATTTCCTACCCTCAGTTTGGTTTCTGCTTTGCCCTGCTCATGTATTTTTCAGTTCTGCTTTTGCTTCAGTACTCTGCTTTTGGTCCTTGCCTATGTATTCTGTGTCAGTTCTGTCAAGTTCCTCTTTAGCCCTGTACAATGTATTCTGTTTTATCTCAACTTGCTCTGTTTAGGCTGCCTGTTTCAGCCTGCAGCATCCTGCATACTACTCTTCAGTGCTATTCTCCATGCCTGGTCCAGGATATCTGCAGGGTTTCTCCTGTTTTTGATCGGCCTTACTGGATACAGCAGCTGTTACAAGACCCTGGTATGTGGCTGCACCACCCTGGGATCTCAAGCCTTCAGGGGAGTGCGGTTACTCCATTTATGAACACTGTGCTCCTGTATACCATACCATCAATGGGTGCTCTGGGTCCACTCTCACCTGGACTCCCATCCCTGACAGATGTTTGCCGTTTGCCTCAGTATCTATTTCATACGGTGTAGGGATATTCTGTTGCCTTTACCATAACTTCTGTTGCGTGCACATTATTAAAGTCAGCAGTGTTGCAGAACATGCTGATTCTACAACACTACAGCTATTATTGCTACAAGATTTCTTTAAAAAGCATCAATGTTGTCTGCAGTGCTATACAATGGGCAGCTCGAATATACAACAAATTGAACATAAATAAAAAATATATGGGAATTGCAGGAAGAACCTTGGAAAACAACATTTTAGCCTGGCTTTACTGTATATTAATCTTTCCTAAACCTACTGCTAAGCTGGGGAAAAGCATCTTTACATATTTTTGTGCGTGATCACGGCTAGCAAGGGTGTAAGGTTTTAGCCCTCCAGCTGCTGACATCCTACATCTGCCATAATGCTCAATCTGCTTAGAGGATGGTGGGGGAACATGGGAGATGTCATCCTCCAGTAGCTGAAAGACAGTCGTTTGATAGCATAGTGTACAGGAGCTAGCTCGTTTTGCACCCAAGGCAAAAACAGAAAATTGCACTCCCCTTTGATATAGTTTTATAGTTAAACTACGATGATGATCAGTAGTGAGGAGATGGATATGGCTTCATATGGTCTCTGGTCTGCTTAGTCCTGCAGAGACCTGCATCTGTGCAGATGAAAGGGCATCAGTCTAGTTAAGTAGCCATCACTGCTGCATTTCCTCAGTTGTGTGCCCTGAGGCTAGTACCTCCGTATAGTCCACTAATTTAAGTGTCCATTCATAGCCTACAGTATTGCCCACTCAGCATCCTATTACAGCCCACTCACTGAGTTTCTGCAGTACCACCAACCTAGTATGAGTACATTTAAAGTTTATGGTAACTAACTCTTTCATGATAACCAGTACACTTTTAGAACTGTAGGACTGTACTAATCCCCATTCAGTGTTGGGTGGTGTTCTGGATATTCTCATAATTCATTTATTTGGATGTATTGAAAGGTTTTTTGCTCACCTGTGTTGGGGCTCCATTCTTGTGTAGAATCTCAACCACCCGGTTAAAGCCAACAGGTGCTCTCTTCTTGGTGTACCCCAACCAATTCTGAAGAGGGAAAGAAGAGACCAGGAGATCAGAGAGAGGCAGGAAGGGTCATAGAAGCAGAGCAGTAGTTTGGAATATGACAAAGTTTGGAAAAGAGTGAACCTCTGACCTTTGTGGTAAAAAGGGCATCCACATCACTCCACGCTCGAAGCTTTGCACGGGCTGCTAGTGCGGTGAGTATATACAACTTTTCCGGTATCTGGAAGTGTATACAAGTAAAATATCTGTAAAGCCACAATAACTGCCTCCACTGCTTCCTTTACTTAGTAGGCCATGCCTTCCTCCATCTTATCACACAATTTTCAAACCACCATTTTACTTTCTCACCCTGAAGGTTTTCCGGAGATTGCTTGGGCTGCTGAATGTGCCCTGTGGAGAGAAATAGGCTGATGAACAAATACATTCCCTTTATAGGGATCTACTGGGCTTATTTCAAATATATTAAAATATACTATAATATATAGTAATTACCACTGAAACAGGTCATATTTTTATAACTTACTAGCTAAACAATGAAATGTAACAGTGGAGTTTCCAAAAAACATTGGTAGAGATTGTTTTTCCAATTCAGCTATTTTGGCTTAATCTGTGCAACCTTGTCATTTGTAAATAAAATTTACCCATGGCCCATCCCGCTTTTTACCACCCCTGACTGGTAAAAAATTGGCTTGACCCCAATGTTACGTCTATGGGGGTAGTAGCATAGCCGGTATTTTATTTTATTTTTTTAACAAAAAGGTGGCAACCCTATGTATTGGAAAGTTCTGCTCACCTCGCCTTCTGTATAGTGGTAAATGCAGGAGTAAAATAGAGTGGTAACAAGCGGCATGAAGAGTAGGGATGCCTTTCTGGGGTGTTTGCGAAACATTTGATCTTGTCCTGCAGCCTCAATGTGTTTGTCATTGGCCTAAAATTACAAATGGAGGGAAATAATTGGAGCAGAGTTAAAAAATAATATTCAATGTACATGCCTCTCATTATGTGACAAAATACAACAGGCTATTTTAATTTACCCTTATAAAATGTATCTATTGTGGAAAATAAAACACATTTAGTAGTTTGATCAGTGGACACACATAAATGCAGGACTTTTAATTATAAATATACACATGGCAAACTGGTGGGGAGGGGGAGCATACACTTCAGACCCATCTTTTTGTAAACACAGCACTTTGTTGGCTAGATCTTAGCTAACCAGACCAGGAGTTTGTGCAGTACGAGGAGGCAGGGTCTGCGGCTCTTGTGGTGATCTGGCCACTCACGTGTCAGAGTGACACTCAGCAAACAGAAGAGTCTGTGCTGGTCAAGAGGCCACTCAAACCCTGGACTGGGCCACAAGCACTCAGGGGTCTGGTAAGGAGGCTACAGGCCCTGGATATATATCCCTTAGGAAGTCCATGTATACATACACAAAAAAACATATCCACCCAGGGCCAGCGCCTCCCATAGGGGGAGCATTTTTACAAGGGGCGCCCCCGCCCTCCTGTTTTTCAGCCACAACGTGGCACTGAGGGAGGGAGGCGGACCTCACCAGGGATGACGTGAAGGTCCGCCCCCACCTTCCGTCGGAACCCTTTTTTTTTTTTACTGGGGAGCTGTGCGCAGACAGTGCTACTTGCGCTCCCCGTGCAGAGTGATGATTCTGAGCATTGGAAATACAATACTCAGAATGATCAGTGTGGGGGCAGTGCGAGCAGCATTGTCTGAGCTCTGTGTGCTTTTAGCTAGGTTTTGATGCTCAAATGAACCGAAGGCTCCTTACCTCTATGATTATCTGTCGCTCTAATAAAGTGTAGTGATCTTGCACATGGGAGGCATCCTCTGGGGAAAAAGGAAGACTGGGTGGGGAAAGAAAAAGTTCCGGGAGTCAGAAAATGAGAGAAGGACAGGTCAGGTTTTGAGCAAGCAAAGGATAATGTTAAAGGGTATGTAGCATACAGGGGTGTCAGAGGAGGAACCTCTTGCATGACACCTGGTCAGTTGTACCCTCAACAGTCAAACAGTCTATTAATATTAATACTTTCCATTTGCCTCTTGGAGAGGCGGACTCGCGGTAGCACACAATGGCAACCCCCTGACCTGGTCATGTCCAACAGGGTAAAGTATGTAAAGTGGTGCCATACAATTTAAGCACACCCCTGGTGAGTGCTACTGTATCTGCAAGGGGCTGGGGAAACATTTTTGGAGTAACAATACTACTGACCCAATACATTTGTTTTTGAGGAAGTCTCTCCGCTCCTCAGCACTGGCAACGTTCAGATGTTCTCTGTATCTACAAAGCTGAGAGAATGGAATATATTCAGGATGTGACCGATTAAAATTCACTAAGAGCTGCATGCCACCTGTGCCCCATACTCACAGCTAGTTCCTCTGTTCTCTCCAGGAATCTATGGCATAGAGAAAGGTTTATGGAGCGTTAGATACAGGAACCAGGACATTCTACATCCAGAACCACTTTCTCAGTACCTGTTCCCATTCCCTAATCTTCACAAGGCTGAAAGTGTGAAAAATTGCTCTCCCCCACCTCCTCGCTCATTTCTGAAGTCTTATCATACTGTCCAACTTCTAATTGCTTACCTTCTCGTACACCTCACCATGTCGGACGCTCACTGTCCCAACCAACCCTTAACCCCACTATCTTTACCATTGCTGCGGCCCATGACCTTGTTAGTTGGTCAAATCCTCCTCTATCCAAATAAGTATTTATCCGTCGACTCACCTGAGAAGGTCCATTAGGAGTTGCTGCTCTGATGTCTCTCTCAGGAAGTGGATAAAATGTCTCAGTGCGATCTGTCTTAGCTCCAGCTCCCGGAACAGGACCTCTGGAAAAGAAATATATGCCGAGACCAAAAATAAGAGGATACAGAGACATACAGGACGCACACAATTTAATTTCCTGCTCATGGTGAATTGGTAATTTACAGCACAAACCATTAGTTTGTGTGAATAAATCACTGTTACAGAGGAAGACCTCACCAAACCCAACCTTTTACACCATTGTATTGGAGTTCATTTAAAAAGAAAAAATATATAGGAATACAACTAGCACCATTTTACTGACTAGTGAAAGCAGCATTTTTCTTTAACGTAAAAACAACAAAAAAAATAAGTATGGACAGTATGCAAGCCATTAATCAGATTCAATAATTAAATAAAACAAGCACAGCTCAAGAAATTAGGAATATATTTACAGTTAACATTTATTACTTATGTTAGTCTAGTCCCCAAACTCACTTTGGTGCAAGATGAACATTACTCCTTGTATAGTGGACAGGGTTTTTTTCCCAGTGGGATTTGATGCAGGCATTCTGCATAAATCACATATTTAATATTTAACTCAAGCCCTCCCTAGTGATTACTCTGCATGTTTACTGCAGGTGCGGCAGCAGTGATTATATAGACACTGAGGATATACATTTTTGTTTCATTTAGTCACTTGCTGTAGTCCTCGAATGGAATACATTGTGTGGACTCTGAGTGACCTTGCTCTTGTACACAGTAAGATCTCTTAACAGTGCAACACATTGTCTGATGACATCACTAGAGATTTCCATTTATTTGAATTAAATTATTTTCATTGGTTCCTGCAGCAAAAAAAATACTTTTACTCAGCTAGTGTCATAGACTATGGTAGAACTTTCCAAAAATAAAACACTGCTAACCATCCATAATTATTTGGCGCAGTGAAACGTTTGAGAATTACAAAATTAAATCTTATTTTGGAATAAATGACAAAAAAAAACAACTCACCTGGTTTCAATGTTTTTTTCAGAAATATTAAAACCTAGAAAGATAATCAAACATTAGAGAAATGGCATTGTCCAATTAGGATGCCAGGGAGCCCTGTGATCAAATGCACCACATTACATTGAGTTGGCACTGCCATGTAATGAAGAGGAATGAAAGAATGAAGAATGAAAAATATAAAAAAAAAAAAAAGACTGGCACTGCTCACTTTAAATACATGGCACCCTACACACATGGCATACAGATACTCTTTATTGCCTACTTGCATTGGAAAATGGCTGGCACCAATAAGTCATTGAGAGACAGGCACTATGCGGATGATCAGCTTGAAGGACACTTGTTGGCATTGTCCACAGGTTAGTTAATGGCTGGCCCCATACGTCTGCTTAGCCTTTTCTGTTATATGACTCACCGCAGTGATTACATTTCCATCGTGTAGTCTCACTGCTTCGTCTAAAAGCTGCAGCTTCTCTTTCAGAGACCGGAATCTCTCCAAGGAGCAGCTCTAAGACACAGAAAGAAAGGTAAAGCACCACTCACCATAGAATGGCAAATATACACATCAGACTCTTATACACCTATTATTACATCCACCCCATGTATTACAGTACCAAAAAAACATGCTGATAATTTGGGAAGCCCACCTTGCCTTTTTGCATACGCCGAACACTGTCCTCAATGCTCCAATCTCCACTGTAATCCTGAAACATAACCGTAACTGACAGTGAGGGTACAACAACAGAATACATGTACAACATGCAGCCCCCATGGTTCTACTCAATAAGGAGAGAATTGCAGGGAATGGAGATGGGAATTTCAAACTTTGGGAAAAATAAAAAAAAATCTCCCACTCAGTTGCATTGGAGAATTTTTCCATATCAGCTACATTTTCCTTAAGTTTGAAATCTTCATCTCAATTCCCTGCAATCGTTTCTTTATTGAGTAGACCCTTCAGAGTCATCGTTATCAAAAGTACCCCTTTCAAAAAACACCCTTCTCCCAGGTTCCTGGTACCTGATATTCAGATCTGGGTTTTCGCAGCTCTGGAGCAAAACTTTTAAAATGTGTATCTTGAAGAACTGAAAAATAGTAAGATTTGCAGAATGTAATAAAAGCAACAACAACTGGATAGAAGAATAGTATCATCACGCTGAACAAAGGATATTTACCATCAGCAAGTGACTGAAAGCTGTCAGGCCTCGACTTCCCTGTCATGAAAAAATATATAGAATTATAAAATTTAGAAAAAAAAAAAAAGCATGAGCATAAAAGGTTCACACCTGAACCCCCCTTTTACCCAAAACGTTTTATACACACATCATGAATGGAATAAAGATACCGAATAGCTATCCTCCACATGATTACACACAGATCCAGAAAGGGATTGCCACAAACAATACACAATATATACAGCAGTCAATATGCGTCCAAAGCTAGGGTCAGACATATATAATAAAATACAAAAAAAAAGTGTACACTATGAATTAATTCAATTAAATACAATATAGTGTAGACAATTCGCTATCTTGTAGTGTTTATTTCCAATTATAGATGATTTTATTGTAAAAATGTGAGCATTTTATTATGTTTTTTTAGAATGCACCGAGTATAAAGAGAATTTTATGTGACATACCTGTAAACATGCAACTTAATATGTCTAACCTTTAAAGAAGCTGCTTATTATGTTTGAAGATCCAGTTTTTGGAATGGGATAAGATGAGGACTCTGTTCGGGATTTTTGATGGTTAAATGCTCTTGACTCAGACCCAACACGGGTGTTTGCTGCAGTCTCTCTTATGGACCAAGATATACCTGTAAATATAAATCAGTAAGTCGCATTTGGTAATTGTGTGCCCTGAACTGCACATCAACATCACCAGGGTGCATACTGCACCATACAACATGCTCTGCCCCAGACCACTTACCATTTTATACTAGAAATCAAGTATGCAAAGTATGTGCAGCTATATAACTCCATGCAAATCAAGATCTTGTATATTAGCCTGACACAGCTTAAAGGACAACTGTCAACAACAAATGAAGTTATGTTTAATTTAAACACTGAATCAAGTGAAAGCATTTTAAATAGAAATGCTTTAAATAAAAGAATACAAATAAAATGTATCTTATAGACAGTGGTGGGATTAAACATTTTTAGTAACCGGTTTCCTTGGTATATGAAGCCAACTATCAGCAGTAAAAGCATTTTATGCAGAGGGGAATAGAGAGAGATTCACTTCTGGAATATAAGGATAAAAAAGAAAACGAGGATAACAATAAAAACATGACCCTTCCGATAGAGCTAGACTATAATAATAAAAATAGACATTTGAAGAAGATTATACTGAAACACTAGGAAAGTTTAAAACAAGATGATATTTTAAAAGAAATTCTTCCAGAGAGACATAAAATAATTTTTAGAGGGGCCCCTTCAATTAGGAGGTGTATTACCACAACCTATACAAGAGATGGGAAAAAAAAAAAGAGGGGGCACTTTCTTAGATCAAAATCCTGGATTCCTGAATTGTGATCCAAGCAATGTCCTATATCTGTTGGAATGTCAATGTGGGTTGCAATATGTAGGCCATACAACAAGAAAAATAAAGACCAGGGTACGGGAACACTGTAATAACATTTGTAAAAAACTTTTAACTCGTAGTGTTCCCAAACACTTCTTTAAACATACAAACAACCCAAAGGAATTGAGTTTTACTGCCATAGCGAAGTATAAGAAATATTGGAGAGGGGGTAAATCCTGGAAAGAACTAGACAAAATGGAAATGAAATGGGTCTATGAATTACAGACATTGGCACCCAAAGGTCTGAATGCAGATTTCAACCCATTTTCTCTAATAACTTAATTGCAGCCTAGATGGACATAAAATAATAAAAATAAAGAATAACAAAATGGATATTATTATGAGAACATACATATGTCTTTTTATATCTTGGGCAAGATTTAACTTTGTACTATGAGAAGATGTACATGTCACAAAATACGTGAGAACTAGTATGTAAAAACTTTTTTCTCATAAATGTAACATGCCCATGGTTGTTTTACTAAACATGGGATGCTGCACACATTGTGTATTTCAGGATATATTTATTGATTGTTGCTGTAAACGATCCATCATTTTTGTATAATAACCATCAGCTTGTGTTCCCCCTCACCGCATCCCTACAATGACTTGGTAACTCCGTTTCATTGAGACACATGTCTCGTCTGACGGAATACGATGATGCAGGGATGGGGGTGATGATATTGACAAATCAGGTGAAGAGAGAGGTGGAGCAAGTGGAATATAAACACAGACCTGTCAGAAAGACAACGGAGGGGAGTGTCTTTGCCGAGCTAAGCAGGAAACCTAATGAGGAGGCGACGCTATATAAGAAGAATGAGGAAATCACATGGGGACACTTGAAAAAGCCTCGAGGTAGAGGAGAAACGCGTTGTGAGTAGAAGGGACTGCCAAGGAAAAGCACTTTCATTTTATAAACATTTCTTCAAGGACTTTTTAAAGATTTTTAAATGTTAAATTTTTACTGTGTTTTTATTGCTTTTCATTAAAACATTTACATTTTGCACTCCTGCCTTCTCTTCCCGTATGTGATATTCCTGGAGCTGTCTGCCAAGAGACTATACCTGGTATTAACTTGGCTCCCTTGTGCCATTATTCCGGAGCAGATTACTGCTCAGGTACATGTGAGTGTACATTATACACTTTTGTCAATTTGGTCACTTTGTCTGGATATACTTCACTATATTTTGTTTTGTTGTTTCCCTTTGTATAACACTTGTAAGAGAACGTCTCTCTGAAAAGGGCAATTGCTTAGTGTGCTAAGTGTTGGATCCAGCGCACATGATCACTTTTGTTTGTATACACTGCTTGTATAGTACCATTAGGTGGCGGACATGTTTAGAATCTGGGGTCAGACGGGTCATATCTTTCTTCATCTGACCCAAGATGTCTGCCATCTGCTAGAGCTATAATGAAGGTTCAATAAGGTATTTATTTGCATGATTTTGTTAAAGGACAAATAAACTTTTTTATATATCATTCATATTAGTGCCCAGCTTCTGCTAGGAACTCTATGAATGTTACATCTGCTGTGTCAGACATGCAATTCAGATGCCACATTCGGCCCCTTGGTTCATTTGTGTTGGACAGCCGACTGAGCCAAGGGGTCAGGAAAGAAAGTAGAAGGGGCTGGGCACTTTATGAATCAAATAAAGTATAAAGTGAGCAAACCCCCTGCCAAAAAGAAAAACGGTCAAAAAAAAAAAAGTTCTATTTTCCATGTCAAATGCCTTTCCTTGCAATCTTCAATTACACATAACTTCATTTTTTTTAATGATAGTTGTCCTTTAAAACTACTACACGGTATTGAAATCATATACGCCACAAAGTAGGTCTGCTGTTGACCAGTGAAGACAATGCATTGGTTTGGGAACTATACATCCCAAGATGCTCCATCATACATTTGCAGTGCCATGGGTAGCAATTACTGTAAGTTATATTGGGTGAGGGCCCTTATCAGCTTTTTTCTTTTCTTAAACTATTTCTTATTTGTTGAGTTTTTTTGTTTACTCCATTGTACAGCACTGCAGACTATAAATAGCAATCTATATGTGAAATAATAAAAATGTAGATGGAAAGTGAAGAATGAGGAACCCAACGCAATCTTCCTTCACCCCATTCTCTGTAAGTCTTCCGATATTGGCATGGATCATGCTATTTTTACTAGTAGTGTGTTAAAAAAAGAACATTTCAAACTCAGCAGGCATAAGCTTTAATATTCTGACATTTTACATCCGGTGTCTAGTGGGATCAGATGATTGAACTCTATGGTGTGTTACTGTTTCTCTCTGGTCTCTCGTCACGGTCTACATGACCTACTATAGTGACGTAGACTTTTCTGCTCTGCACCAAGTACTGTGTAAATTGTAGGCACTATATAAATAAACTGACCACTGTGATGCACACGACGCCTTTCAGATTTGACTCACTTCCCACAGGCTCCCCGCTCCAGCTAAATTTCTCCCCATCATCGTCCTCTTCATCTACGAAGGCTTTCAGACTGTTGACTGCTCGTTTAGATTCCTTGAGCTGTCAGAGACACACAAATAGTTAAAAAGAAGTACAGAGACAGAATAACCTCACCACAGCCAAGAGACCTCTCCATACCTGACACAGCTCATCATCATCATCGTCAAAAGTAAAAGCTCTACACTTGGAAGTATTCCAGTACTCCTCCTCGTCTACTTTAGTCTTGGACATCTTGACAAAGCCAGGGACACCTTGGAGACACAGAAAGACCGTGTTGCGTAGTGGGCTCTGAAAAAGAGTGCAAGGGAATGTCACCAGTTAGTAAACAAGGCATGGTAAAATGGTCACCTGTAAAGAAAGATTTCCCATAAGAACACACACACACACACACAGACAAGAAAAACAAAACAGAGGAAAAAGCACTACCCATAGGGCTCCTTTTCAGTTCTATACAGACTAAGGGAGGCGAGGGCAACTTGTGGCCCAGGGGGCAAAAATCGATTTAGTGATCCATAGTGCAACTTCATCGGCATAAAAAATAGACAAGTCAGCTAAGGTACAGAGATTGATCACAGACATGACAGGGTCTGCGTGGAAGATCAAAATACAGAGTACATCTGACCTCCTAACCAGGATGGCTTTATGGCCATAGTGGGCCCTGGGCAAAGTCTTTAGCAGTGGGCCCCCCTCGACCCAATTTTTTTAAAGCCAAATTATAAAACTGTATGTAAATGTAAACCTTTTAATATTATATGCAACTATTTTCATATTATATTCAAGTATTTTTACATGTAAACAATTTAATTTCTTGTTTTTATTCCCTTCTTCTACAGCCACATAGCACCTAATTGACATAACACAGCATACAGTACCCACAGCACTTGCCCTGCTCCTATATTGCACTTGGCTTGCACTCATTGTGCACCCACATGATTTGGCATGCCACAGTGTCAATTTGCCCAACAGAACATACCACAGTGTCACTTTGCCTCATAGAACATGCCACAGTGTCACTTTGCCCCATAGTACATGTTATTTTGCCCAACAGAACATTAATATGCCTCTACTAGCCTGCCCATTATTATGCCAGTGTTATTTTGCCCATTATTATGCCAGTGTTATTTTGCCCATTAATATGCCAGTTTTCGTATGCCCATTAATATGCCAGTGTTATTTTGGCCATTAACATACCACAGCTAATTTTCCCATTAATATGCCAGTGTTAGTACGCCCATTAATATGCCAAAGCCCATTTGCCCAACAAAAGCCATCACCCCTACTCACCTTCTGCTCTCTGTCTCTGGCCGTCTCCTCTGCAGTGTGCATAGAGTAGGAACATACTGCCGCTGTTCTGACAAAAAACTGCAGCAAATTCTACTTCACAAGCGCAGTAGAATTCACTCATTGCGCACCACAGCGCATGCGCACAAAGTTACAGAGGGGGACACACGGGGGGCTTCCTCTGTCCCCCGTGTGTGACTTCCACTTACTAGCATAGCATGTCACTGATAGAGGTTTTACCAATTGCTTGCTAAGCTAGTAAGTGAGAATAAGTAAGAGGCTTATAGTTTACCTGTCACCGCAGCTGATCCGGAGGGGGCGTGAGGTGGTGCGTGTCCCTCGCGCAGCCACACTACTGCCAAAGTTACGGCTGATTGACAGCTGTAATTTTGTGCGCATGCGCTTGTGTGCACAATGAGTGAATTCTACTGCGCTTGTGAAGTAGAATTTGCTCCAGTTTTTTGTCAGAACACTGCATCCATCGAATGCAGACTGCCAGCTGCTGCCCTAGCTCCTTGTGAGACAGTCAAGCTGGCAGTGCTACCACCGTGGGCCAACAGGGGCCCACAAGGTAGCTTCTTTTGGCCCCCATTAACCAGTGGGTCCTGGGCACGTGCCCACTTTATCCATTGGTTAAATCAAGTTTATTGGTTTATCCATTGATTCCAGCCAGAATCCTATATGAGGAATATGGCTGACTAGCCTTTGCACTGATGCTTTTAGAAATTAAAAGTGGTGCAGGTGCAGCCCCAGCCTATTATGTCAGGCTAGAGAGCAGACCAAGGGGCAATTGCTCCTCTACCCCCTTGCCAGCGCTCTCCTGTATACAGACATACAGTAACAAGGTATGTTGGAGACCTTCAGGGAGATGAATTTCTCTTATCATTACTGAATTGGTCAGATGTAGCAGGTAGGTAGAGAGAGGAAGAGAGTGGCAGGGTAATGAGGAATAAAGGAAGGTGGGTGAAAACATGAAAAAAAAGGTGAAAGAGACAGGAGGCAACAAAGTAACACATGAATGGAGAGAGGAAGAAGGTGGATGAGTGACAGGGAGGCAGTTAGATGACATGGTAACCGAGAGAGAAAGGGAAGGCAACTGCATGATGGGGACAAGCTTTACAATACGTGGTAATAATTATCCCACCTTCAAGAGCAATTTAATATTTGGCCACCCTTCCAACCTCAGATCAGACCCAGTTAAAGATCCGCAAGATGCACGCCGGGATATGTAGTTGCTGTGCTCGACTGCATTTGCTTCCTTATGGATAGAACACTTCAGAAGTAGGACAACAACTCCCAGAAACCATCGCGGCACATCATTTCCTACTTCGCCTATAAACTACAGATTGCTGTGACGTCACATGATGCAAGCGCTACATTTCCCGGTGCATGCGCGCGAGCAATCACTTCCCTCAGTCGGCTGGCTGAAGAGAATTTGTTTACGCATGCGCGCATCTCTCTACAAGTTTGACCGCAATCTGGGCAAGTAGACATAGGAAGTCTGCGGCAGTTAGGTGACAGGGGGCGGGAATCAGAGGTGTCACGTGATATAAGGAGGTGCTGTAGTTCTGGTACGCAGAGAAGGGGTGATCATATTATGGGGGCCGCTGGTACACAGAAAGGGGTGTTAGTTAATACCAAGTATGGTACACACCGGCTCTGTTAATCTTCAGGTCAATATTAGTCATCAAAAGAATACCTTTCTTTGCGGCACTTTAATTTTCAAGGTTGATAAATTTATTATAAGAAAAAAAACGCGGGGAGACAAAATGCAAACTCTAAAACTCACAACGCGTTTCACGTTCTACTTACATAACGCTTATTTATAACAACCATTTAAATAACAATATGAATTAATCGCAATTAAGTATGAACCATTCATGCTGTGTGCTGGCAAATAATAAGGAAAAGAAGGGGGGAAACTAAAGGGTGGAGTCGCCTACCAACCCATCCTCTATTAACCCTTTCACCATCAACTACTATAAAATACAAATTTAAAGGTCATAGTTAGAGTTGAGCGAACACCTGGATGTGCGGGTTTGACCGAACATAGTGAAAAAGTTGGACAAGTTCGACCCCGAACCCCATTGAAGTTAATGGAGACACGAACTTTTGGCCACTAAAATGCCTCTAAAAAAGTCCTGGGAAGGGCTAATGGGCTGCAAAAAGAATGTGGGTAAAAGTAGGATAAGTGCCCTGCAAGCAAATATGGATAGGAAAATAACTTAAAAAAACATAAAATACATACAAATTTTAAATACAGCTGAGCCATAAAATAGCACTAGATGGAATCTTTGATTTTAGCTTTGGAAGAATCTAAATCTAAAGCATGGCTGCCAGGAGGATCAACAGAATTATCCATTTGAGAGAGGGTTGGAGTGCAGGGTATTCTCTTTCAGTTTATACTAAGTGACCCATAGGTTGAGGAGGCGGTGTAGGTGGAAGCGGCAGTGGAGGAGGAGGAGGAGGTAGCCAGAATTTTTCAAAGTGCGCTGTAAGCACAGTATTTGACGGTTCTATTTGACTCTTAGATGTAATACATGTAATGCTATTGCTATTCTATAAACCGAAATAGAGTCCCCATTCATACGAATAGGTCAATTTACCTATTCTTATGAATGGGGACTCTATTTCGGTTTATAGAATAGCAATAGCATTTCATGTATTCCATAAACCGAAAGTCATTCGGTTTATAGACTTTCGGTTTATATAATACATGTAATGCTATTGCTATTCTATAAAAAGAAAGTCTATAAACAGAATGTCTTTCGGTTTATAGACTTTCGGTTTATGGAATGCATGTAATACTATTGGCTTTCTATAAACCGAACTAGAGTCCCCATTCATAAGAAATTCTTATGAATGGGGACTCTAGTTCAGTTTATAGAAAGCCAATAGTATTACATGTATTCCATAAGCCGAAAGTCTATAAACCGAAAGATATTACAAGTATATTGGAGGTTATGTTTTATGGTCACTTGTGGGGCAAGGTTCTAAATGTGGTCTAGTCACCATGGAACCCAATGGAATGTTCCTAGTGATTAGGCATCTTTTGGAACGTTACCCCAGAAATGACTTTTCCAACACTGGACATTCCAGGCAAGTCGCAGGTAAATGTCCTGTTGCCAACATTGGACGTGCCTGGCAGGTAATGCAGCCCACCAGCATGGAGTGATTGGGCTGTAAACAACATGGCTAAGCATTCGAGGCACTATAGCCATGTCAGCTGAGGCCCCCTGTGAGGCATCTGGTCTCTGTGACAGCCAATCACAGTGCTTGACTTTGACAGTTTTAGTCACTCCTTGCCCTATAGCAAGTGTGGGGTAGAGTGAGACTAATAACAGTATTGACAGACTGCCCCCCATGTACCCTTAACCCCCTTGCCCAGAATTTTTAAAATAACTAAAAAAAACATCGGTTCGGAGCAAAAATTATTTGGAAATAGCAATGTGCCACTGGTACTTTTACTTACTGACTTATAACTTTAAAAAAAAAATAATAAAATTAAAAGCCCAGGATAAATATTTCAGCTTTTATAGATGAGTAAAAGATTTTTCAAGTAAAAGGTAGAAAAAGATTTTGTTTCCGTTTACTACCATATTTTATTATTTTTTTATGATCACTTATATGATATGATCAAAATAATGGAATGTAAAGAAAATCCTTCTTACCCTGAAAAAAACAAAACATATACCGTATATACTTGAGTATAAGCCGAGTTTTTTAGCACATTTTTTGTGCTGAAAAATGCCCCCCTCGGCATTCGGTGTCTGGGGAAAAAAATAATCTAGCACTTACCTCGTTCCTGCTCTGTCCCCCGGTGCTCTGAAGGTCCGTGGCTGTGAGGGAAGCGTTGTGCGCTCCCCTCCAGCCACGTGGTCAACAAAGTGTGTGTTGTTTTTTTTAAACAAACTTTATTGTTCCGCGCGGCTGGAGGGGAGCTCACAACGCTTCCCTTACAGCCATGCACCTTCAGAGCACGGGGAGACGGAGCAGGAACGAGGTAAGTACTGGGGAAAGGGGGGAGGAGGGTGGCATAACGAGCATACTAAGGGGCAATATCCTGGCATATTAAATGGCATATTGGAGGAAATATCCTGGCATATTAAATGGCATATTGGGGGCAATTTCCTGGCATATTAAAATGGCATATTGGGGGCAAAATCCTGGCATATTAAATGGAATATTGGGGGCAATATCCTGGCATATTAAAATGGCATATTGGGGGCAAAATCATGGCATATTAAATGGCATATTGGGGGCAATATCCTGGCATATTAAAATGGCATATTGGGGGCAAAATCATGGCATATTGGGGGCAATATCCTGGCATATTAAAATGGCATATTGGGGGCAAAATCCTGGCATATTAAATGGCATTTTCGGGGCAATATCCTGGCATATTAAATGGCATATTGGGGGCAATATCCTGGAATATTAAATGGCAGATTCGGGGCAATATTTACCAGTAGCTGCCTCATTTCCCACCCTAGGCTTATACTCGAGTTAATATTTTTTCCCAGTTGTTTGTGGTAAAATTAGGTGCCTCGGCTTATATTCGGGTCGGCTTATACTCAAGTATATACGGTAAATATTTTGTGTGGGTATAGTAAAAGAGAAATGACAGCTAAACACAAACACAGCAGAAATGTTAAACAGTGATTGTCCAGCACGACAAACAAAACCATCAGCCGATCATGCCAGGGTTAAACATGTACCTATTGAGTTTATTGATTATATTGCATAACAAACCTAACCTCTTCTTTTACATATAGTGAGAGTTAAATGATTTTTTATATATACAGGCTGAGTATCCCTTATCCAAAATGAGCCATTATCCAAAACATGTACGAAGGTTGTGGGCAGGGCATGACTGGGAAATACCGGGAAAAACGCGGTGGGCTATCTGCCCTGGGGCCGCTGTAAATAATTTGGCCCCCGCTGAAAGTCAGTAGTCAGAGAGGGGCTTGGAGAAGTGAGAGCGCAGGGCTGGGAGCAGAGGCGTCACTATGGTTGGTGTCACCCGGTGCGGTAACTCATGGTGTCACCCCCCTGGATTTCCTCTAATACCATGCCAAACAGATTCCTTAGTAATGCCAGTCAGATGGCCCATTAAATATGCCACATACAGGAGCCCCACAAATTATGTCACACACAATAATAATATGCCAGTATTATTTTGCTGTTAGCAGAGGCGTCGCTAGGGGTGGGCTACTGGGGCTATAGCCCCGAGTCCCCCCTTCATAGCCCCGAATGGAGACTCTGGGGCTAAAGTATTCTTTAGCCCCAAGACTCCAGGGCTATAAATAAAAAAAAAAAAAAAAAAAAATCCCCCGGTGAGCTTTCCTCCGTCTGGGACATAGTCCCAGAATCGGAGGATTAACCTCACGCAGGGGTGAGGGCCGATCGGGAGGAGAGGCTGCTATAGGGAGCTTGCTCCCTAGCCTCTCCTCCTGGCCATAGAGATCACAGCGCGACGGGTGCAAGCTCCGCCCCCGTCGCGCTGTGTCAGCTGCTTGCCGGATGTCAGGTGGACGGACATCCGGCAGAAGGTCCTGGATGACGGACCAAGTGTAAGGTAAGTAAAAAAAAAAAAAGTGTGACTGTGTATGGGTGTCTAGGTGTGTGTGTGTGTGTGTGTGTGTGTCAGGGTGTCTAGGTGTGTGTGGGTTCTGAGTGGCAAAATATTACTGGGCTATGATTGGCACAATATTACTGGGTTCTGAGTGGCACAATATTCTTGGGCTATGATTGGCACAATATTACTGGGTTCTGATTGGCACAATATTACTGGGCTATGATTGGCACAATATTACTGGGTTCTGAGTGGCACAATATTCTTGGGCTATGATTGGCACAATATTACTGGGTTCTGAGTGGCACAATATTCTTGGGCTATGATTGGCACAATATTACTGGGTTCTGAGTGGCACAATATTCTTGGGCTATGATTGACACAATATTACTGGGTTCTGAGTGGCACAATATTCTTGGGCTATGATTGACACAATATTACTGGGTTCAGAATGGCACAATATTACTGGGCTATGATTGGCACAATATTACTGGGTTCTGAATGGCACAATATTACTGGGCTATGATTGGCACAATATTACTGGGTTCTGAGTGGCACAATATTACTGGGCTATGATTGGCACAATATTACTTGGTTCTGACTGGCACAATATTCTTGGGCTATGATTGGCACAATATTACTGGGTTCTGAGTGGCACAATATTCTTGGGCTATGATTGGCACAATATTACTGGGTTCTGAGTGGCACAATATTCTTGGGCTATGATTGGCACAATATTACTGGGTTCTGAGTGGCACAATATTACTGGGCTATGATTGGCACAATATTACTGGGTTCTGAGTGGCATAATATTCTTGGGCTATGATTGGCACAATATTACTGGGTTCTGAGTGGCACAATATTCCTGGTATCTATAATTGTACAATTTTCAAACACTGAAAAATTTGTGGGTGTTTTCTTACATTTTTATTATGGGGGTGGGTGATGCAACACTCAGGGTCCGCCCCGGGTGCCAAATGCTCTAGGTACGCCCCTGTGTGTGACCGAGCTCATCTGGGCTCTAGCCCCAGATCATCCGAAGACCTAGCAACGCCCCTGGCTGTTAGTAAACCAGCCAATTTGTCTAATATGCCAGTAATATTGTGCCATTCAGATGCCAGTAAGATTGTGCCATTAAGATGCCCCAGACAATTTGCCCATTCAGATGCCTGTATTATTGTGCCATTCAGATGCCAGTAATATTGTGCCATTCAGATACCAGTAATATTGTGCCATTCAAATGCCAGTAATATTGTGCCATTCAGATGCCTGTATTATTGTGCCATTCAGATGCCAGTAATATTGTGCCATTCAGATGCCAGTAATATTGTGCCATTTAGATACCAGTAATATTGTGCCATTCAGATGCCAGTAATATTGTGCCATTCAGATGCCTGTATTATTGTGCCATTCAGATGCCAGTAATATTGTGCCATTCAGATACCAGTAATATTGTGCCATTCAAATGCCAGTAATATTGTGCCATTCAGATGCCTGTATTATTGTGCCATTCAGATGCCAGTAATATTGTGCAATTTAGATGCCAGTAATATTGTGCCATTTAGATACCAGTAATATTGTGCCATTCAGATGCCAGTAATATTGTGCCATTCAAATGCCAGTAATATTGTGCCATTCTGATGCCTGTATTATTGTGTCATTCAAATGCCTGTAATATTGTGCCATTCAGATGCCTGTATTATTGTGCCATTCAAATGCCTGTAATATTGTGCCATTCAGATGCCTGTAATATTGTGCCATTCAAATGCCTGTAATATTGTGCCATTCAGATGCCTGTATTATTGTGCCATTCAGATGCCTGTATTATTGTGCCATTCAAATGCTTATAATATTGTGCCATTCAGATGCCTGTATTATTGTCCCCCCGCGGGGCGCCGCTGGCTGGGAGAGAGATGGCTTGGAGGAGTGACAGGGCTGGGAGAGAGATGGCTTGGAGGAGTGTGAATGCAGGGCTGGGAGAGAGATTGCTTGGAGGAGTGAGAGTGCAGGGCTGGAAGAGAGATGGCATGGAGGAGTGAGAGTGCAGGGCTGGGAGAGAGATGGCTTGGAGGAGTGAGAGGGCAGGGCTGGGAGAGAGATGGCTTGGAGGAGGGAGAGTTCAAGGGAGTATTGTGTCCCTTTGTTTAACTCCACATCCACACACCAACATAGGTATTTTTTTTATTTATTTTATTAATTATTTTGTTTTAATAAAATGTCACAGTGTCTTCAGCTTCCAGCCTCATGTCCTTCACTTCAGTCATGTCTAAATCTTTCAATTTACTTTCTTGGTCACAAATGATGCAAATAGGAAATTCACTGGCTTGTTATCACCTTCCATTTCTAGAAGAAATAGAAAAGGAAAAGTGAATCATTAACATCACATTGGGGTCAAGCCAAGTTTTTACCGGCCAGGTGGCAACCCTAGCAGGTATACTGGCACAACTGTGTGAAACCATGATTTTGTAAATAAGTAATATGCTAAGAAAAATAAATTTCAGAATAAAATCTAAAACACAGTAACAACATCCATAGAGAGTAATAGTTAATTTTGCCCCATGGTTAAGCAAACCAGGGCTCCCTAGAAGTGGGTATGTCCTTATGAGGTATCACTGGTATTATAGTCTAACACCCTCAATAAGGCTGGGGAAACATAAATGTCTGGCCAGGTGTGTAATTAAATCACAGCAGAAATTACAGTAACCATGTAATTAAAGAGTAGCCCTGGTTGGGGAAATGGGTTGTAATCAAAACACTCTTTATACTTGCTCTAAATACCTTGGATAAATAGAGTTATGGGATACAGACAGGATTTTTTCTTGATAGAACTCAGGCCCATCTAGAGCCAACAGTCCCATTAAAAAAAAGAAATCTGTGTGTGTGACTATTTATGGTACAATCACACTGCACATTAATGTGATTTTTGTTTATATATGTGTGTACAGGGCCGACCTTAAGTGCTCCGGCGCCCTTCCTCTCCTTCCCCACCCCCATACCTGTTCTTTCTCCCCCTCCTAATCTGTTCTCTCTCTCACTTTGCCAATTAAAATAAGCCACTGTCAGTTACCAATTAACATGCCACAGTCACTTTGTCAATAGTCGGTTTGCCTATTAAAATATGCCATGGATGTCCATTAAATATGCCACAGCTTGCCCAATAATATGCCAGTATTATTTTGCCTTTTTTATATGACAGAGTCAATTCTCCCAATAATATGCCAGTGATAATTTGCTACTTAATATGTCACAGACAATTTGTCCAATAATATGCCAGTATTATGCTGCCATTAATAAGGCACAGCCAATTTTCCCAATAATATGCCAGTATTATTTTGCCATTTAATATGCTCCAGCCAATTTTCCCAATAATATGCCAGCATTATTTTTTCATTTAATATGCCCCGGCCAATTTGCCCAATAATATGCCAGTATTATGTTACCCCCCTACCCCGGTACTCACCTCTTGGCTGCTCCGTGTCCCCGGTCGTCTCCTCCGTGCAGGGAAATACAGTCATCGATTCGCTATGGGCATGCCAGCACCACGGTGTCATCACCGCTGGGTGACACCTGTGGCCAATGGGGCCCTTCACCTCTCACCCGGTGAGGTCTGCACCCTCCCCAAATCCTCCAGTTCGGCCAAGCAGAGGACTGGTGAGGAGTGATCTTCTGATATCCCCAGCCAGTGCCTCTACTGGTAAACTTTTTTTTAATTGCGCCCTGTGCGGTTGCACACACCAAAGGCCGGCACTGTATATGTATATGACTATATATACTTACATACACACACTATATATTTCACCTCACCATTTTAACTATACATTGTGCAGGGACAACCCTGGTGACCTTCCCCCTCAACTTAACTTTTAGTGAATACCGTCTCCATAGCATTGGCCTGATTTCAATTCACTGGCCTTATCTTATATCTAGGATAGCCTTATACCTATCCCATGCATGCTTAAACTCCTTCACTGAATTAACCTCTACCACTTCTGCTGGAAGACTATTCCATGCATCCACTACCTTCTCAGTAAAGTAATACTAAGTTTCTGACCTCCACTGTATTAACCTCTACCATTTCTACTGGAAGGCTACTCCATGCATCCACTACCCTCTCAGAAAGTAATACCTCCATTAATCCCTGGCCACATCTTATATCTAGAATAGCCTTACGCTTAAACCCCTTCACTGTATTAACCTCTACCACTTCTACTGGAAAACAAATTCATGCACCCACCACCCCGCTCAGCAAACAAATATTAAGTTTCTGAACACAAAAAAACCTGTAAAATATTAAATATTTTCAGCCTTTTCAAAAGCTTGAGGTGGACCCCAAATATATGTATATAACTAGTTGCATTTATACCAGGGCTTGAAAAACTTAACTGATTTTTAGGAGCCAGCAAAAAAATCTAGGAGCCAGACAACAGCACATACACACTCATACATATAGTCAGTCACATACACTCATACATACATACATACATACAGGCTGTCACATAAACTCAGACACACAGTCTGTCACATACACTCATACATACAGTCTGTCACATACACTCATAAATACATACATACATAAATACATACAGGCTGTCACATACACTCAGACACACAGTCTGTCACATACACTCATACATACACACATACAAGTGAGCGTTGTTTTTTTTTAATCTTAAAAACAAAAATAAAAAATGTAGATCAATATGTCCCCCTTCCTTGCTGCTATATCTCATTGCAAGGAAGGGGGGCATTTCCGTTCCAGGTTTGTCTGTGCCTCTTACAAAGGCACAGACCATCATTACTTATTAATTACATTATTTTGCTCATGTAAGAAATTAAAGGCACTTTCTATTTCTTACATCCATTCATTTGTCATGTTATTTTGGCCATCATTTGTCACTGTTATCATCCCCATCATTTATCAGTCTTATCATGCCCATCATTTTTCAGTCTTATCTTGCCCATCATTTTTCAGTCTTATCATGCCCATCATTTGACAGTGTTATCATGCCCATCATGTGGCAGTGTTATCATGCCCATCATTTGACAGTGTTATCATGCCCATCATGTGTCAGTGTTACCATGCCAATCATGTGTCAGTCTTATCATGCCCATCATTTGTCAGTGTTATCATGCCCCTCATTTGTCAGTGCTATCATGCCCAACATGTGTCAGTGTTATCATGCCCATCATTTGTCAGTGTTATCATGCCCATCATTTTTCAGTGTTATCATGCCCCTCATTTGTTAGTGTTATCATGCCCATTATTTGTCAGTGCTATCATGCCCATCATTTTTCAGTCTTATCATGACCATCATTTGTCAGTCTTATCATGCCCATCATTTGTCAGTTTTATCATGCCCATCATTTGTCACTGTTATCATGCCCATCATTTGTCACTGTTATCATGCCCATCATTTGTCAGTGTTATCATGCCCATCATGTGTCAGTGTTGTCATGCCCATCATGTGTCAGTGTTATCATGCCAATAATGTGTCAGTCTTATCATGCCCATCATGTGTCAGTCTTATCATGCCCATCATTTGTCAGTATTACCATGCCCATCATGTGTCAGTCTTCTCATGCCCATCATTTGTCAGTTTTATCATGCCCATCATTTGTCACTCTTATCATGCCCCTCATTTGTCAGTGCTATCATGCCCATCATGTGTCAGTGTTATCATGCCCATCATTTGTCAGTTTTATCATGCCCATCATTTGTCACTGTTATCATGCCCATCATTTGTCAGTGTTATCATGCCCATCATGTGTCAGTGTTGTCATGCCCATCATGTGTCAGTCTTGTCATGCCCATCATGTGTCAGTGTTACCATGCCCATCATTTTTCAGTGTTATCATGCCCGTCATTTGTTAGTGTTATCATGACCGTCATTTTTCAGTCTTATCATGCCCGTCATTTTTCAGTCTTATCATGCCCGTCATTTGTCAGTCTTATCATGCCCGTCATTTGTCAGTCTTATCATGCCCGTCATTTGTCAGTGTTATCATGCCTCTCATTTGTCAGTGCTATCATGCCCATCATGTGTCAGTGTTATCATGCCCATCATGTGTCAGTCTTATCATGGCCATCATTTGTCAGTGTTATCATGCCCATCATTTGTCAGTGCTATCATGCCTATCATGTGTCAGTGTTATCATGCCCATCATGTGTCAGTGTTATCATGCCCATCATTTGTCAGTATTACCATGCCCATCATGTGTCAGTCTTATCATGCCCATCATTTGTCAGTTTTATCATGCCCATCATTTGTCAGTGTTATCATGCCCCTCATTTGTCAGTGCTATCATGCCCATCATGTGTCAGTGTTATCATGCTCATCATGTGTCATTCTTATCATGCCCATAATTTGTCAGTGTTATCATGCCCATCATGTGTCAGTGTTATCATGCCCATCATTTGTCAGTGTTATCATGCCCATCATGTGTCAGTGTTGTCATGCCCATCATGTGTCAGTGTTGTCATGCCCATCATGTGTCAGTCGTATCATGCCCATCATTTGTCAGTGTTACCATGCCCATCATGTGTCAGTGCTATCATGCCCATCATGTGTCAGTATTATCATGCCCATCATGTGTCAGTGTTGTCATGCCCATCATGTGTCAGTCGTATCATGCCCATCATTTGTCAGTGTTACCATGCCCATCATGTGTCAGTGCTATCATGCCCATCATGTGTCAGTATTATCATGCCCATCATGTGTCAGTGTTATCATGCCCATCATTTGTCAGTGTTATCATGCCCATCATGTGTCAGTGTTACCATGCCCATCATGTGTCACTGTTATCATGCCCATCATTTGTCAGTGTTATCATGCCCCTCATTTTTCAGTGTTATCATGCCCCTCATTTTTCAGTGTTATCATGCCCCTCATTTGTCAGTGTTATCATGCCCATCATTTGTCAGTGTTATCATGCCCCTCATTTGTCAGTGCTATCATGCCCATCATGTGTCAGTGTTATCATGCCCATCATGTGTCAGTGCTATCATGCCCATCATTTGTCAGTGTTGTCATGCCCATCATTTGTCAGTGCTATCATGCCCCTCATTTGTCAGTGCTATCATGCCCATCATTTGTCAGTGTTATCATGCCCATCATTTGTCAGTGTTACCCTGCCCATCATTTGTCAGTGTTATCATGCCCATCATTTGTCAGTGTTACCCTGCCCCTCATTTGTCAGTGCTATCATGCCCATCATGTGTCAGTGTTATCATGCCCATCATGTGTCAGTGTTATCATGCCCATCATTTGTCAGTGTTATCATGCCCATCATGTGTCAGTGTTATCATGCCCATCATGTGTCAGTGTTATCATGCCCATCATGTGTCATTGTTATCATGACCATCATTTGTCAGTGTTATCATGCCCATCATGTGTCAGTGTTATCATGCCCATCATGTGTCAGTGTTATCATGCCCATCATTTGTCAGTATTACCATGCCCATCATGTGTCAGTCTTCTCATGCCCATCATTTGTCAGTTTTATCATGCCCCTCATTTGTCAGTTATCATGCCCCTCATTTGTCAGTGCTATCATGCCCATCATGTGTCAGTTTTATCATGCCCATCATTTGTCACTGTTATCATGCCCATCATTTGTCAGTGTTATCATGCCCATCATGTGTCAGTGTTGTCATGCCCATCATGTGTCAGTCTTGTCATGCCCATCATGTGTCAGTGTTACCATGCCCATCATGTGTCAGTGTTACCATGCCCATCATTTTTCAGTGTTATCATGCCCGTCATTTGTTAGTGTTATCATGCCCGTCATTTTTCAGTCTTATCATGCCCGTCATTTGTCAGTCTTATCATGCCCGTCATTTGTCAGTCTTATCATGCCCGTCATTTTTCAGTCTTATCATGCCCGTCATTTGTCAGTCTTATCATGCCCGTCATTTGTCAGTCTTATCATGCCCGTCATTTGTCAGTGTTATCATGCCCATCATTTGTCAGTGTTATCATGCCCATCATGTGTCAGTGTTGTCATGCCCATCATGTGTCAGTGTTGTCATGCCCATCATGTGTCAGTCTTGTCATGCCCATCATGTGTCAGTGTTACCATGCCCATCATTTTTCAGTGTTATCATGCCCGTCATTTGTTAGTGTTATCATGCCCGTCATTTTTCAGTCTTATCATGCCCGTCATTTGTCAGTCTTATCATGCCCGTCATTTGTCAGTGTTATCATGCCTCTCATTTGTCAGTGCTATCATGCCCATCATGTGTCAGTGTTATCATGCCCATCATGTATCAGTCTTATCATGCCCATCATTTGTCAGGGTTATCATGCCCATCATTTGTCAGTGCTATCATGCCTATCATGTGTCAGTGTTATCATGACAATCATTTGTCAGTATTACCATGCCCATCATGTGTCAGTCTTATCATGCCCATCATTTGTCAGTTTTATCATGCCCATCATTTGTCAGTGTTATCATGCCCCTCATTTGTCAGTTTTATCATGCCCATCATTTGTCAGTGTTATCATGCCCATCATTTGTCACTGTTACTCTGCCCATCATGTGTCAGTGTTATCATGCCCATCATGTGTCATTGCTATCATGCCTCTCATTTGTCAGTGCTATCATGCCCATCATGTGTCAGTGTTATCATGCCCATCATGTGTCAGTGCTATCATGTCCATCATTTGTCAGTGTTACCATGCCCATCATTTGTCAGTGCTATCATGCCCCTCATTTGTGCTATCATGCCCATCATGTGTCAGTGTTATCATGCCCCTCATGTGTCAGTCTTATCGTGCCCATCATTTGTCAGTGTTATCGTGCCCATCATGTGTCAGTGTTATCGTGCCCATCATGTGTCAGTGTTGTCGTGCCCATCATGTGTCAGTCGTATCGTGCCCATCATTTGTCAGTGTTACCCTGCCCATCATGTGTCAGTGTTATCATGCCCATCATTTGTCAGTGTTATCATGCCCATCATGTGTCATTGTTATCATGACCATCATTTGTCAGTGTTATCATGCCCATCATGTGTCATTCTTATCATGCCCATCATTTGTCAGTGTTATCATGCCCATCATGTGTCAGTGTTGTCATGCCCATCATGTGTCAGTGTTATCATGCCCATCATTTGTCAGTGTTATCATGCCCATCATGTGTCATTGTTATCATGACCATCATTTGTCAGTGTTATCATGCCCATCATGTGTCATTCTTATCATGCCCATCAGTTGTCAGTGTTATCATGCCCATCATGTGTCAGTGTTGTCATGCCCATCATGTGTCAGTCGTATCATGCCCATCATGTGTCAGTGTTGTCATGCCCATCATGTGTCAGTCGTATCATGCCCATCATTTGTCAGTGTTACCATGCCCATCATGTGTCAGTGTTACCATGCCCATCATGTGTCAGTCTTATCATGCCCCTCATTTGTCAGTGCTATCATGCCCCTCATTTGTCAGTGCTATCATGCCCATCATGTGTCAGTGGTATCATGCCCATCATGTGTCAGTCTTATCATGCCCACCATTTGTCAGTGTTATCGTGCCCATCATTTGTCAGTGTTATCATGCCCCTCATTTGTCAGTGTTATCATGCCCATCATGTGTCAGTCTTATCATGCCCACCATTTGTCAGTGTTATCGTGCCCATCATTTGTCAGTGCTATCATGCCTATCATGTGTCAGTCTTATCATGCCCATCATTTGTCAGTCTTATCGTGCCCATCATTTGTCAGTCTTATCGTGCCCATCATTTGTCAGTGTTATCGTGCCCATCATGTCAGTCTTATCGTGCCCATCATTTGTCAGTGTTATCGTGCCCATCATTTGTCAGTGTTATCGTGCCCATCATTTGTCAGTGTTATCGTGCCCATCATGTGTCAGTGTTATCGTGCCCATCATGTGTCAGTGTTGTCGTGCCCATCATGTGTCAGTCGTATCGTGCCCATCATTTGTCAGTGTTACCCTGCCCATCATGTGTCAGTGTTATCATGCCCATCATTTGTCAGTGTTATCATGCCCGTCATGTGTCAGTGTTACCATGCCCATCATTTGTCAGTGTTACCATGCCCATCATGTGTCAGTGTTACCATGCCCATCATGTGTCAGTGTTATCATGCCCATCATTTGTCAGTGTTATCATGCCCATCATTTTTCAGTGTTACCATGCCCATCATGTGTCAGTATTACCATGCCCCTCATTTTTCAGTGTTATCATGCCCATTATTTTTCAGTGTTATCATGCCCCTCATTTGTTAGTGTTATCATGCCCCTCATTTGTTAGTGTTATCATGCCCATCATGTGTCAGTGTTATCATGCCCATCATGTGTCATTGTTATCATGCCCCTCATTTGTTAGTGTTATCATGCCCATCATGTGTCAGTGTTATCATGCCCCTCATTTGTTAGTGTTATCATGCCCATCATGTGTCAGTGTTATCATGCCCATCATGTGTCAGTGTTATCATGCCCATCATGTGTCATTGTTATCATGCCCATCATTTTTCAGTGTTATCATGCCCATCATTTTTCAGTGTTATCATGCCCATCATTTTTCAGTGTTATCATGCCCATCATGTGTCAGTCTCTTCATGCCCATCATGTGTCAGTGTTATCATGCCCATCATGTGTCATTGTTATCATGCCCATCATGTGTCAGTGTTATCATGCCCATCATGTGTCATTGTTATCATGCCCATCATGTGTCAGTGTTATCATGCCCATCATGTGTCATTGTTATCATGCCCATCATTTTTCAGTGTTATCATGCCCATCATGTGTCAGTGTTATCATGCCCATCATGTGTCAGTGTTATCATGCCCATCATGTGTCAGTGTTATCATGCCCATCATGTGTCAGTGTTATCATGCCCCTCATTTGTTAGTGTTATCATGCCCATCATGTGTCAGTGTTATCATGCCCATCATGTGTCAGTGTTATCATGCCCATCATGTGTCAGTGTTATCATGCCCCTCATTTGTTAGTGTTATCATGCCCATCATGTGTCAGTGTTATCATGCCCATCATGTGTCAGTGTTATCATGCCCCTCATTTGTTAGTGTTATCATGCCCATCATGCGTCAGTGTTATCATGCCCATCATGTGTCATTGTTATCATGCCCATCATTTTTCAGTGTTATCATGCCCATCATGTGTCAGTGTTATCATGCCCATTATTTGTCAGTCTCTTCATGCCCATCATTTTTCAGTCTAATCATTCCCATTCATGGCCGATGTTGGCAACTATGGCTTTATTCATGAAAGAGGCCATTTCAGAGAATATAAAGCTGAATTTAGAATTTTCTTTCCAACTCTGCTATTTTGTCCTTAATTTAGAAATTCCCTACGATTCCCTGTTTCATGAATAAAGCCCACATGTAAGCCATAATGCAATGTAGAGATCATTTTTATTTTCTGTATTCAAGGAACTAACATACATAAGTGAAGTCGTCATTTGTGCAGGTCCTTGGACCCCTTGCCCTTAAGAAATATGGCTGCTTGCACCTCTTTCCGGAAAAGGAGGGCACTGGAGCGTTACGCACCGGAAGGATATCCAGCCACCGGCTTCCAGGCGTTTCTAGTAACTTCCACAGGACATAAATGTGACAGGAGCCGGGGGGAGGTGATTACTGAATTGGTACTCAGGGCAGGGTGAGTGGGCACTCAGGGCAGGGTGAGTGGGCTCTCTGCCTAGATATACAGTGAAAGCAAGAGGGCCCTCCACCTACATACACACAGTGTGAGCGGACACTTAGCCCTGCCTGAGGAATACGCTAAGCCGAGTGAGCGGACACTCACCACGTCCTTTCTCCAGCCATCGGACAACAAAGCACATGGCTAAGTGGGGAGAGGGAGACCCTCGGTGGATCGTGGAGCAGAGAGCAGATGCCACCAATGTGAATAACTGGCACTGGTAGGGACAGCACATGATCTAGGGGCCTTGTCTATTCTTGGGTATTGCTATATTAATAGGTGGGGGCGTAGCGTGTTAGGGGCTTTATACAAGTGGGGTCAAGTCGGTAGAAAGGGCTTCATGATAGATAGATTATAATATATATATATATATATATGTGTGTGGTGATAGATCATGGAAAGGGAGCTTATGTATGTTGTATGCGTGGGTGTTTTGGATCGGATGGGACGTACATATTTTAGGCTTATAGAACAAGTGTAGGAAACATGTTTTAGTTCTGCTTAATTTAACGATTGTAATGAGTGTTGATGATTTATATAGATTTTTTTTTTTTTTTATGAAAGAATACATATAATTAACCTTATTATTATTATTTTCCAGAATAACTAGAGGGGGCAGACATGTTGTTTGGAATCTTGGGTTAGATCTTCATTAAGTGCCTTAAAGACGTTAGGACGGCATAGTACGTCCTGTACTAAACAGCTCATCGCGGCTCTCCGCGATGAGCTGTTTTGGGATCCCGCTGCAGGCACTTACAGCGGGATCCCACCTGTCAGATGAGGCCACTTCGAGTGGCCTCCGTCTGACGGGAAATGTAGCCGGTGCTCAAAGCGAGCACCAGCTACATTTTGCTAAATCGCGCTGCGCCCGAACTTCCGGGTTCGGGCACGCCTCCGTGACGTCACACGTGACGTCCGGAGGTCTCGTGATTTTTTGGCAGGGACCCACAGGGTCTATTAAGACCCTGATTGGGTCTCTGTCAGAGTGTTCCTGGCTACCGGTCACCTTGTGATCGGTGGCCAGGAACAAATCATGACGTTTTGGTGCTTGCGTCGTTTGGGACGCAAGCACCATGCGTCATGAAGGGGTTAAAGCTACAGGTGATGTCATACACGGCAGACTCCACATTGAAAAAACATTTTCTCCTAATTTTAGGCACTTGCTTACAATTTTGCCAGCACATTATGCAAAATTATGTATACAATCATCTTTGTTTTTCCTGTGACTATAGAGAATAAAAAAAAATGTTTAGGTGATATAGTGCCTTCAAATCTCTGCTTCCTATGTGTTACTATCTGTATTCAGTAGGACGTTATGGCTGTGCTATCGCTTTAGGTTCTGATCCTGTGTGGCAGTAATGGTATACACAGGCAGAGTGGTGCTGGGATTCCATGGACAAGGGCAGCATTCCTCCTTACTATGCTGTGTGTGTAACTTTTAGTCTGATAGGTGACGCACAGCAGTCAAAAATAGACAATGCATGGCTTGCTGGCTGCCTTCCTAATTAAGGGGGCGTTTATGACTGCTCAATACCTTTTTTAAAGTCTTATTTGTATTGAAGATCTACTTAGAGAAACTATTTTTTTTGGTATCGAAAGAAAAATGACATCCGCTCTTATTTGATTCATTCCTCCCATTGCCCTTTACTGGCATCTCACTGTCTGCTGGTCCACTCTCACAGGACTGAGCGAGATGCCACGGCCTGGTCCACAGATAAGCTTAAAGAATTGTTTATGGGCGTTAGAGTGGAGGGTGAAGAGGGGACCTGCGAGGTAACTGAAGTTAACAAGCTGGAGGGGGAAGCCTCTATCAACAATCGTAAAGGAAAACTCATCTTTTTCTACGAATGGGATGTCAAATTGAACTGGACAGGTGAGCACCGCAGATAGACTCCAGGGACCATGTCTAAACCTCAGACTGACCATTTTTTTTTTTTCCTTTTATGGATGGTTTGTTTGGTTAACTGGTTTATCTATATCCCAATGATAAGCTGGCATAACATTAAGTTTGGGGGTGAGTTAATCTAACAATGTTTACATGGTAATCTCTGGAAAATCGGGTTTTAGGCACCAATTATTAACCAGATACTTGTCAATTTAATAGGTGTCTCCCAGGCGGGCATGAAATACAAAGGTTACGTGGAAATCCCAAATCTTTCCGATGAGAATGATGCCAGTGAAGTGGAGGTAATGCTACTTGATGGTTTACTGGTTTTATTGATGGCAGTGGACAGAAGTCAGATGCCAACGCAGTTCTTTTTAATCTCAAATGCAGAGGGCAGAATTGTTGGCTAAATCGACACTATAGAAACAAACCATAGGCTCTGACATGAAAGTCTCTTTAAACACAGAATAATTGTAGGTGTATCAAAGACTTATGATTGTGTTCACTTTAGTTTGCTATTTAGCGCTACCATTTCTACTAACGGATATTTCTTACATTTTTACGTTTCCATACAGATCAGAGTTTCTCTGGCCAAAGATGAACCAGATACCAACTTAACTGGCTTAATGAGAAAGCAGGGTGCAGAGAGGATAAGAGAAGCTTTGTCTGAGTATGTTTCTACTCTTAAAACAGGTAGGAGATCTATAGATTGTTTGTTTGTTTGTTTTCAATATTTTGCCTATTTCTGCCTCACTTCTGGTCATGGTAATCATTTAATTCAGAATAGGCATGTAAATTGGTCTTCTTGGCTCCTAAAGTCTGTAAATATTTGTCATTCTGTGGCCTACAGTGTCTCCAATAATAATTAAATACAAATAAACTAAAAAATCCTCAGCAATTGCATGGGCAGAGAGCAACTGTTTTAGTGACCATTCTGTCAAGTCTATACATATACAACCAAACGTAGTGGTCACCCTAAAGGCTGTCACTAGTGCAGACAAATTGATGCAGTACAAGCTCTTTCATTGCTGGAGCCTCCAAGTATCGCATCAAACTGTTTTCTCTCTCTGTGTGTGTGCGCGCACTTTTATGTGCCTACTCTGTGAATGTATACTATTTGGCCTGTTCTGCTGCAGAGCATTTTGTGGTTAATAAATCACACTTTACAGTTGCTAATGGGTCTGACACAGGAATCCTTTGGACATGTTGGATGTCTCACTAACTAAAGTCTATTCCTTTCCAGAGTTCACACAGGGAATGATTCTTCCTACGGCAAATGGGGTATCGCACGCAGACACTCCAGAGATCAAACCAAAAGCAGAGGCACCAACGGTAGTGATTATTCTACATCTGGAATAAAATAAGAGAAATGCATGTTTTACATTTGTAATGTCATAAACCAGGGACACCACAGACATTTTAAAACCTATATTTCTTATTTTATCCATTTGCGTTCAATTTTGCATAATAATAAATTTATATAATATATATATATAATATATTATTTATTTTTTCTCATTGATGGTATAAGCAATCTTTAGGTTAATGGAGTCCCTTTTAACATGTTTTGGTGTCTGTCTCTTCCTCATCTACATATAGTAATCTGCATGGTAACAGTCCTCCTGTAAATCCTTTTGTACTTGAGACTCTTCTAACACATTGAGTAAAGTATTCTCCTACTTGTTCCCTGCAGGCGCAGAGCACATCAATAACTTGTCAAAATACAGGGGTGAAAATTCCCACTTGTAAGATCACCCTGAAGGAGACCTTTCAGACCTCACCCGAGGAGTTGTATAGAGTGCTGACCCGCCAGGAGGTAAGAGTGTATACAATGTATGGAGCTCAGTGTGCCCATGAATGCCTGCAATCAGATGACGGCTGTTTTTCTTTCCTGCAGCTGGTACAAGGATTCACACATGCTCCAGCATCACTATTCGCAGAAAAGGGTGGGAAGTTCCAGCTGCTGGGTGGTAATGTCAGCGGTGAATTTATAGAGTTGGTGAGTAAAGTTTTAAGTACTTGGAATATTCCAGGATAAAGACTTGTGGTTTAATTCATGAAAGAGGCAAACTGAAGGGGATTTCAGACTTAGCAATGTTCTTGAAGTATAGCTGAACTGGACAGTTTTCTCCACCGTTACTACTTTGGCCTTATTTTTGAAATTCCCTCTTCATGTATAAAGCCCACCATGAACTAGGGTGTGGATGACAAGTTCAGACTGTAATTGGTGATCTATATGTGTGCTGGCAAAACCTGAAGGACCAAATGCCAAATACTGGCGGCAGCATCCCATTGTGCTTGGAGCTGGCTAAACCACTTGAGGATCAAGGGGAAAGTAGAGTGACGGGATGGATCTGTGGCTTCCACCATGTTTGTATTTTCTAGATGTGCTGTACACAATTAGTTTGTGTTCTGTATTGGCACTACAAAGTGTGACGTCTTAATATTTTGTTTTTAACATGAGATTATGCTTGAACAAAGGTCCAAACCTTTCAGATTGCCCCTAATTAAAAAATGTATAGAAAGTATACATTTTAGATTATTTTCATTGTCTTAAAAATATCTTGTTAATAGTATCCTTATCTAGACCATGTGGCCTAAAATGATTATTAAATCATATTTAAAAGGGAGGCAGTTTTTTTGTTGTTGAAAACCAACATTTGGAAAGATTATGAATAACAATGGTAAAACATGCTTACTGCATGTCTGTTTCTTTAAAACTGCTTCTCCTAGGGTTGGAAAATGCACTTTTGCTGAACGTGTAAGTGATCTGGGTTAAAGGGACTATATCACCTAAATATTGCTTATAGTGTGAATGTAGAGTAGGTGAAAGCCACAGGTGATAAACAGGAGACTTGCAGTTTTGCTAACACAATGTATAGATCATTTGCAATCCTTTTTATTCTCTACATGCACAGTGAAATCAATGTAAAGGTGATACAGTCCCTTTTTAAGTGGTTAGATCAGCCCTGATTGACTCTCTCCAGCCAAGTCATACACGTGTACTATCCAACTTCAACCGTTTCCCATAATGCACTCTTATATATGCAGCTGTCTGATTAGCTACTGGAAACATTGTGTATTAATGAGAAGTCCCCTTTGTCCAAACCACCAAACAAACCTGTAACTAACTCATCCAACGATATATTTACAGGAACCTGAGCAACGGATTGTCATGTCCTGGAGGTTTAAGTCCTGGCCATCTGGTAAGTGGATTGCAAGTCGTCTTGGCTCTTTTTGGAAGTGTACAGGTTAATGATGCTGCTGTGACTTGCTGTCCTCCCTGCCAGTTCCCGAAACAAAATCTACAGCTCTTGGAGGTGGTGGTTAATTTACTCTTAGTTTTGAGTTTAAGAACTATAGCATCTTAGGGAAAACAGTGCTTTTGCAGCAATGAAACATACATTTTTGAAGGTTTTTTTTTAATTTTTAAATTAACTGCTAATATGCACATTTAAATGGGAATCCATGGTGATTATACTGTTCCTTTTGAAGCAGCTCTTACATCTACACGTGCATCTTGGCCTTGGGAGGAATCTGCCCAGACGAGATGTAGTTACGTTTTGCAGAACACTTGCAATACCACGCATTTTGTTCTTTAGTGCCTATTTTTGACTAGTTCAGCTAGATGGATAAAATCAGCAGCCCTGCCCCTTCCGTGGTCTCAGAAGGCTGATACAACAGATGCTGGTGTTTTGTGCCCTCCCATAGATGCTAACTTCCACATGCATTAATACCTAGTCTCCAGGTATCATGCTATGCATTATGGTATGTTTGGGGGGGGACGACACCATAACATACTGCGATTTTGTCCTTTTTTTAAAAAAATTCTTTGTAACAAAGCTGATATCTATCTGCACGATTCACCCTGGCCTTTCCCTTATTGTAGGCCATCATTCAGTCATCACACTAGTCTTCACAGATAAGGGAGGAGAGACAGAACTTCGTATGGAGGCGCGTGGAGTGCCTCAGAGCGAAGAGGAACGAACCAAGGAAGGCTGGAAAAGATATTACTTTGAGGGGATCAAGCAGACATTTGGATATGGAGCGCTGCTCTTATAATGCGGTCGGGGAGGAGGGGAGTTTTTTTTTTGTTTGTTTTTTCTTAATTATTTTTTACAAATCTATAAATAAGGAGATATTGTCTTGTGGAACTGGAGCTATTTAAATTTTTTGCTTGTGGGGATTTTAATTGCGTGAAACGTTGAACACTTGAAAATGTAACACTGGCCGGCAAGCAATCCAGATGGAAGCTGTTCTCAGTATGGGGGTTGGATCAGTTGTTCGTGGGCTATGTATCGTCAGACTGTTACTCACAGCTCTGTATATTGTCAGACCAATAAATGAATAACGTATCTGCATTTGCTTGTGGCTTATTTAAATCTTTAAGAAACCGCGCTAAAAAGAACAGTTTAAAATATAAAGAAACCTCCGTGTCTGCAGATGGGAACCATTTGTCCCCTCTAGTCTGCCCAATTTTCTCAATACTTTCATTAGTCCCTCGTCTTGGATCTAGAATAGCTTTATGCATTTCCTTCACTTTGTTAACCTCTACCACTTCTGCTGGAAGGATATTTCATTTATCCACTACCCTTTCGTTAAATTAAATATCCTGATATTACTTTTAAACCTTTTTGTCCCTCTCGGAAGCTTTCTTTTGGATAACATAACCTCAGTTACCCCTCTTTTGCATTTCTTGGTAATGGATTATTTGTACCCTGATCAGTCATCCCTCTTGATAAGCGTTTCAGAATTGCTATTTTCTTGCTAATCTGAATGGATCTTGCTTTAACTCCGCCTACTGCCTGCAATGAAGCAATACAGACGTATGTTATCAACGTGTGCTTTTGTATGGAAAATAACTAATTCAATGGAGAATATCAAACCACAAGGGGATGTCATACATGTGAGATTGTCTACACACATTTAAAGGAGCAGCTCTACCTCACTTACTTTCTGTAAACTGTTTTAGTATGTGAAAGGCACTTGTTCTCCATTTACATTAAAAATGTGTTTAATCTGTGACTAAATACAGTGATATCCAATAAGGAGTGCTTAAAGGGATAGACTGTTGTCATAACACTAAATCTATTACTTATTATTTTTTGCAAGTTTTTCTTCAAATCTAAAAATAATAGATTTGTTTCTTCACATGATGCAGTACTAAAACACACAATAATGTATAAAGGGATAGTCCGTTAAATCATTATAACAAGTCTCGCTTGACTTATTTTACTTTAAGAATTTGCTAGTTTACACACGTTTCATACTTTCCAACTTCTGCTCCTGGTGAATAGTGGCGCTGGGGGCGGAGCTTGGGCGGTCAAGCTGTCACTCATGAACCTGCACAGTAGACATTGTCCTGCGTCTCAAACACTGGCGAATTGCTGTAGACCTCTGGATTGCTGTGCCACATCCCGTTGAGAAGCTATATCACTCTCAAAATGGGGACGGTATTTGATAAGGGTTGGGAGGCATGCGCATGTTTAGATTAACAAATATATTCTTTGGTGTGCATTACCCGTTGTGATAATTTACAGTTTCTAATATTGTTCTTCATGGAAAAGATGAGGTGTGAGATATTGGCAGATAAAGCTAGCCGTTACTAGTGTATTCTCAGGCAGCTCTTGGTGTAAGTGGGTTATACCCTGGATTATCATTAGTAGCAGGACTAGTGCAAATCATCTGGCTCCTCCCATATCTTGATCAATATTACAGCTGCCTTCTGGGAAACCAAAGCCAGAATCCTTCATGCAAATCCACTGACCTATAATACTGTAGGAACTCTTCTGTGACTCTGAAGCAAGGGTATGTTTGAGATGTTTTCTTGCTGTCCTGTATGTTCGTTCCAGACTTAAAGCACACCTGTAGTGTAAAAATGTCAACAGCATATTTTACTTAGCCTACACATAATGTAACTCTAATGAGGACATACAAATACTTTTCTCCTATAGAGGCACGTGTAGGCTTTCATTTTGCCTTGTTTCAATGGTACGATACAGTCGAAGCCTATGAAGATAAATGGGCCAACAAAAATGGCATTTATTCCTCAGTCTATGTGACTCACTGGCTCCAACAAAATGGTGCTGGTGTGTAGTCTATGTGACTCACTGGCTCCAACAAAATGGGGCTGGTGTGTAATCTTTGTGACTCACTGGCTCCAACGAAATGGGGCTGGTGTGTAATCTGTGACTCATTGGCTCCAACAAAATTGGGCTGGTGTGTAATCTATGTGACTCACTGGCTCCAACGAAATGGGGCTGGTGTGTAATCTATGTGACTCACTGGCTCCAACGAAATGGGGCTGGTGTGTAATCTGTGTGACTCACTGGGTCCAACAAGATGGGGCTGGTGTGTAATCTATGTGACTCACTGGCTCCACCGAAATGGGGCTGGTGTGTAATCTATGTGACTCACTGGCTCCAACAAAATGGTGCCTGCTCCTGGACGATCATAGATTGGACACCTTTCTGTTACATTGCTGCTCTGGCAGCCCTCCCATGCTGTGCTGTGAAACAGTTAAATCATTAAAGTTTCCTTGTATGGCTGAAAAACTTGCCACAAGCTGCTTGCTTTAAAGATCCATTATGCCTTTTTTTTTTTGGCATTCTTGAAAATGTAATGAGAGTAGCATGCTCTACCTCCTGGATAGATTAGGTAAATTCATGCCCAGTTGGTCTCCCTTTGAACACAGTGGAAGAAGCACCGATCATGTATCATTACATCGCACACAAAATGTGCATGAAGAGCCCTCCTCTTTGCAAATGAATGCAGATTTTGAAAGTGTCAGATTTAATATCCATTTCTATGCTGGAGTAGGCTAGAAATCATCCTTTCGACCAATCCTTTAATGGAAGTTTTATTAGGAGCAGCGAGAAAAATGGATGTGATCATTGACATGTAAGTGTATCTCAGTCTGCGAAATTCAATGTCCTAGTCTACCAAGTTAAAATGGCCAATAACTGCTGTTGATGAGAGCACACAATATATTTTTTTAACAAGAAAATAATCTCAACAGCCTTATTGCTTTTTGGGTGTGTTAGGATTCTGAACCCCTCCGATTAATGGAGATCTAGTGTGGAACCCTAGAATCAGCTGTGGTCAGGTGACTGCATTCTTTTCATGTTAATTCTAAATGAATCTGTTTTAGTGATCAATCTTAAGAGGTTTGGCCTGCAAGATCTCTTCTGGCCACTAGATGGTAGTCTACAGCTGTCTAATGTAAAAGTAGTTTGAATGTCCAGTAATGCAAAGATAAAAGGAACAGAGTTGAATGGGAGACTATAGTGTTTACTCAAAGAATTAAAAGTGGATGTATTGGAAAATGTTTCCAACTTCCATAACTGATAAGGGGAAATATCACCTTTCTATTAAGGCAAGCATATCACAAAAATGCATGGTTCAGCTACACTGGGGAATACATTTTACATAACAAGTCTATATTTTAGTGATTACAGGGTTTTGCCATTTTTTTATCCAGGAAGAAAATCACATCCTGGAAAAAGTGCAGAAAATACACAAGAGAACCTAGTAGGAGTAAAAGCATCACTCTGGGCGTTTGTACAGACATGATGTGATCCATTAAGACGAGTAAAGGAGATGGTATATTTAGCAGCAGAAAGAGCAGTACATATATGAACTTCCCTGCATTTCAAAAAAAAAAAAAAACTACATTAAAGGACATGTGTCTGTAAAATCAACATTATGTTTAACTAAAAGACTGCATCAAGTGTAGGGTTTTTTTTTTTAAAATAGAAATTCTTTAATGAAATAATATAAATAAAGCAACTTACTGATTCTTGCAAGCATCTGACCCGAGATCCTACAAAATGTCAGCCCCCTGGTAGGCTCAATAATTTGTAATATGTCATAAAAACATTTCGATTAAAAAGGCCTACACTTGATGCAATTATTCAGTTAAACCTTTCTTATTAAAGTAGTATCTTCAAGATGTCACTGTTCTCTGCCTACACCAATGGTACATTGAGGTATTATGCTGCTGATTAAACTCATACAGCGGGAGTCCCAGTGAGAAACGTGGCAAAGAAAGAGGAAGTGCCGCCATCAATGGTTGCCCCTTCATTTTGGGGGTCCTGCTTATATGATAGTGCCCCCCTCCCCTCCCCTACATATTTAATGTGCAGCATACAGACAGTGCTCCCCATACACACACACACACTTACTTTTTGTACATATATATATATATGACTGTTTATAAAGTATTTAAACAGAAAAAATCTATATATTACAATTCTTTGGCAGTTTGTATGAATTAGTCATGATTAATACTCCCGGGCCTCCTGTAGCTGAGACAGGTATTCTTCCTCAGGTGGATTCTCTTGGCAGGCCCGTCCATTGTTTGGGGGGCGCAGGGCGTGAATTCGGCTCCAGTCCCCTTTACAAAGGATCCAGGGTAGCACATCTGCCTTATAATGAAGTTCGGGGGAAAAGTCTGCACTGATTAGATTAGGGGTGCCGGCCCCCCGACCACGTGTCAGCAGTCTCATAGATTGGTCATAACAACAATGTTGAGCTCCAAGGCTGCTACTGTCCCGAGACAGCAAGGAACGCAGACAGAACGTAGCGCCTGGATTATAGATATCCAGTCTCTCTCTTCCGCCACTTGCGTCTCTCCAGCGAAAACTGCGTCCCAGGGAATCGTCCCGCAGCGTCAGTGAGCTGTATACTGCCTCTGACGGGTACGAACAGGGGCAGTTGGGCAATTCAGTGAGGACACGATGCAGATAACCACTTAGGAAGTCACTCTTGCAGGTCAGCCAGCGGTCACAGCTATCTGCTTGGAAATGGGTGAGAGAGGTATAACAGGAAGAGAGAGAAACAGTAAATATAGAGATAAACGGGGGGGGGGGGGGGGGGGGCAGCAAAGGGAGGAAGAAAAGAATATTGGGGGGTAGAGGGCCAGAGAGAAGGACAATGGTAGAAGTAAAAGGGGGAAAGAGAGACAGATGGAAGTTTGGAGACAGGTACAGATAGGAGAGGGGAGTAAGATAGTGTTCAGAGGGCAAGAGAGACTAGAAGGGAAAGCAAATTGGACAATTAGAAAAAAATAACAGTGAGAAAGTTGGAGAGTGAAGACGGACATTAACAACAGATTTTAACGCCTTCAGGTCAATGTTTTTTGTATTTTTTGATGTTTGGGATATTTTGCTCTGCCAAAATCAGCTATGTGTGCGTTCAAACAAAACCGCTCTCTTCTTATATCAATCCCCACTTATTACATAATGTTGTTTGAAGGAGAGATAAAGCTTTTGTTAGAAACTATTTTGAGAGACTTAACCCTTTGTTTACTTTAATTAAAATGGAATAATGGGTGAAATAACCAAAATGGTTGTATTACTTTACATGACACTTTTGGATACAGGGACACAGTATCTCTCTCTCTGACACGGGATCAAAGTGTGTCAGTTAGAGAGACAAAGGATTTTCAGAGTTCAGTGTTTGCAGAACACTGAGCTGTCATTAATGTCATATGACCACTGTGATTGGTTTTCAGTGATCATGTGTTAAGTCAAAAAATAATAGTGGATCCTAGTCTCCCAAGGCATCCAGGATTGACCCACCCCCATGGATTTGGGGGCAGATGGCTGCGGATAGTGACAAGCTCCCAAGCAATCCAGCAATTTCAGCCCAAGAATTCCCCTTTTTGCGCATTACAGGCCTGCCTCAATTCAGAGGCAATCTGTAACACCCCTCACCTGATTTGTATCAGATTTGGGGGGGGGGGGATGTGATTGACAGGCCAGTGATTAACATAATTGGCTGCCATTTTTAACCGGTGATCGCAATGATTGGCTGTTAGAGCAATTGGACGCGAGGCTTGCAGGAAAGCCAGGGCAAAAGATGGACCCCCAGTTATGGACATTGTCACGTGAGCCCAGATGTGATTTGTTATTAAGGGTTTTAAAGGGCAGAGAATGAAGGACTCAGATCAACAGGCAAAAGTAGTCAAATAATATATTAGGATTTTTTTTTTTAGAGTAGTAAAATAAATACAATTCCAAGAAGTAGTCGGCTACTAAAAGCCCACCTGAGTTCGGAGCAGGAGTCCCGGTGTTCGCAGTGGTTACCCAGCCAGGTGTCCAATTCTCTGTTGGTTCCTCTCCTTTCAAACAAAAGGAATCCACAATTAACCTCCAAATAAATCTATATGAAAGTGTTAAACTGGAATACAGAATAGGACTTACATTGCCATATGCTTCCTATTGCAGGCGCCAACATAAAGCGCCCAGCCATTTAACAACACGTATTTGCTAAGCATTCCCTAACCATTCATTGCTACAAGAAATGTTATTGCTCATTGAAATGGATGGAAACATACCCCAGTGGACCCGTTTTGTTTCACTAATATTTGAAGTTTGGCAGATGCGAGAGATCAGCTTGCCCAGTCCTTCCTTCCATCACGAGTTAGCTCAAATAACAGAGCGTTAATCTACCTCCTGCAGAGCTCACACTCTATACAAAAAGCACATGCTTCTGGGGCCTCACCTGGGCACAGGGGAAGATCACAGATCCGGGACTCAGTGGCAGTGCAGGAATAACCACAGGAGCGGGTCCGTTTCTGACTGGGGCTCCCACAGGTGGCACTGCAAGGAGACCAAGGGCTCCAGTCCTCCTCCTCATAATCTGTGGGAGCACATTCCATCCCCGAAAAAAGGAAGAAGTCTATATTACCATTCTATACCCTATAGCAGCGCTCTCTGTCATTGTGATGGGATGGGTATACTCTGTGTCCCATAATTCCCCTCTGTTGGCATCTAGGGTGAAAACACATACGCTGTGTGAGAAATGGGGGGAGATCTAAGTCTCTGCCTTCACAGGTATCCATATAACTGTTCCTGTGCCATTATATGTTGGCCTTTTTCTGGGATGTGACATCATAGTTGCTCCTTCTGCCTGTGTCACCATGAAGAGGTATGGACAAATTCCATGTCCCTGGGGTCTATCCTGTCTGTCACTTTTCAGTGATAGGGGCAAACTCCATATACCACAGCTTTAACCTGTCTGTGTCACCCAGCAGTGGTAGAGACAGGCTCCATTTGCCATAGGTACTTTCTGTCCGTGTCACCCCCATAATGGAAGTGTCACCCTGCTATGAGGTGGGTAGACTCCATGTCTTTATAAAATTAATTTGACATTGGCATTAAGAAGTTTAAACAGAATTACATACTGGAAATGTACAGCCACATCACCCTAGTGCTTACCATACTGATACTTGTCCTCGGGTAACCAATTGTTTCCTGTGGGAGCATGTGACTCTATGTTCCCTCCCACTCCACTCAGGACATTGTCTTCCCACTCATACTGTGAAGAGTAGTCTCCCGCATTTTCTGGGTTGGTTTCTGGTGTTATAACCTCCCCTTCAGATAGGTCATTGTACTCCCAAAACAGGGGCCAGAACAGTTCGTGTTGAGAGACCCACTCTGTATCGGTCCAGTCCGTACGAGAATCGGACAAGTCCAACTCAAACTCCGTCTGAGAGTCTGGACCAACCTCAATAGTGACCTATTAAAACCAAGCAAACAAAATGCTTACGGACAAGAGAATAGAAGGCAACAGAATTCAGCACCCATTTATTAGATTTAAATAACTGTAAAAAGTAATTACGGAATATGAAAGTTCTTTGCTTGTCAAATGAGAGATGTTGTTAAAATAGGATTTTGTAAAATTCTACTTTGCTACTCCTGGGTAATGGGGCTAAAAAAAAACTCTATGGTCAATGGCCTATCAGTTGCTGCATTGTCATCGTAACCTGGAAGGTAATAGGTATCTTGCTGAGCACAGGGAGAACCTGGTCCCTAGCAAATGACTTTGTTCAGGGAAATCTTTAGAATAATTGTTTCCATATTTAACATTTACTATCTCTCTGCAGGCCACTTCAAGTTCTGGAGTACAGTAAAACCGGTTAAATAAGAAAGCTGAACTTATGGGGCTATTAATATAATTTGAGTATAGCAGGAGGGCGAATTGGGAGATCGATATATTAACTTTAAAAGTCCACCTCCCCATTCACCCTCCACGCTATTACTATAAAGTATATCTCCTTCTCCTCCCACCTCACCAAAGTCCACCTCGTTCTCCTACCTTCAGTGGAAAGTAATACAAACTGATATTAACGGAAAAAAACAAATGGAGTTCTAATTGGGAAGGTCCCGCGTAGAACAGTGATGAAAGGTTTCTGATCCCAAGTGACCATTATACCCAGGAAGCCATTCTAATTCCAGATTCATTAATTTTCCCCCAAAGTTTAAAATATATAATTTTATTTTCATTGTTGTAAAATCACAGAAAACCAATATTTAATAGTCAAACCGCCTGACGCGTTTTGTCTGCTATGCTGACTTAATAGGCTACCTTTCTCCATCTATATTAATGCATTTATTGTTTGCCCTTACAGATATGATGCTGAACATGTGTTATTTGCATGTTTCGTGCCACTATTCATTGCACAAATTACCCTGTTTAGTGACGTTATTTTAGTTTTCCTTCTCACTATTTCTTTTCCTTCCATCACTCCATTCAGTGGCCCTGTGTGCTTCCTTCAGTATCTAATGACAGTGACCCTGTAGTCAGATGCAGAGTCAGATGTGGCACCAGATTTGCCATCAGTGGTTCAGAAGTTCAGTAAGCTTGCCATGATCTTTCTTGTCACTGGTTTCCTATAGATCTCTACTGATGACACATATTCACCATTAGACTTGTTTTGTCACCAAACCCTGCTCTTCAACTGGACTGATTTAGCTGCCAAAGTAGTCACCAGAAGACACCGGGGGCTTTATTCACGATTTGCAGAGAACTGCAGGGAATTGAGAGGGACATTTAAAACGTATCCAACTTTATTAAAACTTAGTCCAAAGTAGTCAAACTGGAAAAAAAAATATTTTTGTACAGCTCGGCTACTTTGACCTTGAGTTTGAAAATTCAGCTGAATAGGAGAATTTTTTCAACGTCTCTAATTTGCCCATAAGTGGTCTGTATCACCTAAACACTGCTTATACTGTGACTGTATCACCTAAACACTGCTTATACTGTGACTGTATCACCTAAACACTGCTTATACTGTGACTGTATCACCTAAACACTGCTTATACTGTGACTGTATCACCTAAACACTGCTTATACTGTGACTGTATCACCTAAACACTGCTTATACTGTGACTGTATCACCTAAACACTGCTTATACTGTGACTGTATCGCCTAAACACTGCTTATACTGTGACTGTATCACCTAAACACTGCTTATACTGTGACTGTATCGCCTAAACACTGCTTATACTGTGACTGTATCACCTAAACACTGCTTATACTGTGACTGTATCACCTAAACACTGCTTATACTGTGACTGTATCGCCTAAACACTGCTTATACTATGACTGTATCACCTAAACACTGCTTATACTGTGACTGTATCACCTATACACTGCTTATACTGTGACTATATAACCTAAACACTGCTTATACTGTGACTGTATCGCCTAAACACTGCTTATACTGTGACTGTATCACCTAAACACTGCTTATACTGTGACTGTATCACCTAAACACTGCTTATACTGTGACTGTATCACCTAAACACTGCTTATACTGTGACTGTATCACCTAAACACTGCTTATACTGTGACTGTATCACCTAAACACTGCTTATACTATGACTGTATCACCTAAACACTGCTTATACTGACTGTATCGCCTAAACACTGCTTATACTATGACTGTATCACCTAAACACTGCTTATACTGTGACTGTATCACCTATACACTGCTTATACTGTGACTATATAACCTAAACACTGCTTATACTGTGACTGTATCACCTAAACACTGCTTATACTGTGACTATATAACCTAAACACTGCTTATACTGTGACTGTATCGCCTAAACACTGCTTATACTGTGACTGTATCACCTAAACACTGCTTATACTGTGACTGTATCACCTAAACACTGCTTATACTGTGACTGTATCGCCTAAACACTGCTTATACTATGACTGTATCACCTAAACACTGCTTATACTGTGACTGTATCACCTATACACTGCTTATACTGTGACTATATAACCTAAACACTGCTTATACTGTGACTGTATCACCTATACACTGCTTATACTGTGACTGTATCGCCTAAACACTGCTTATACTGTGACTGTATCACCTAAACACTGCTTATACTATGACTGTATCACCTAAACACTGCTTATACTGTGACTGTATCACCTATACACTGCTTATACTGTGACTATATAACCTAAACACTGCTTATACTGTGACTGTATCACCTAAACACTGCTTATACTGTGACTGTATCACCTAAACACTGCTTATACTGTGACTGTTTCACCTAAACACTGCTTATACTGTGACTGTATCAACTAAACACTGCTTATACTGTGACTGTATCACCTAAACACTGCTTATACTGTGACTGTATCACCTAAACACTGCTTATACTGTGACTGTATCACCTAAACACTGCTTATACTGTGACTGTATCACCTAAACACTGCTTATACTGTGACTGTATCACCTAAACACTGCTTATACTATGACTGTATCACCTAAACACTGCTTATACTGACTGTATCGCCTAAACACTGCTTATACTATGACTGTATCACCTAAACACTGCTTATACTGTGACTGTATCACCTATACACTGCTTATACTGTGACTATATAACCTAAACACTGCTTATACTGTGACTGTATCACCTAAACACTGCTTATACTGTGACTATATAACCTAAACACTGCTTATACTGTGACTGTATCGCCTAAACACTGCTTATACTGTGACTGTATCACCTAAACACTGCTTATACTGTGACTGTATCACCTAAACACTGCTTATACTGTGACTGTATCGCCTAAACACTGCTTATACTATGACTGTATCACCTAAACACTGCTTATACTGTGACTGTATCACCTATACACTGCTTATACTGTGACTATATAACCTAAACACTGCTTATACTGTGACTGTATCACCTATACACTGCTTATACTGTGACTGTATCGCCTAAACACTGCTTATACTGTGACTGTATCACCTAAACACTGCTTATACTATGACTGTATCACCTAAACACTGCTTATACTGTGACTGTATCACCTATACACTGCTTATACTGTGACTATATAACCTAAACACTGCTTATACTGTGACTGTATCACCTAAACACTGCTTATACTGTGACTGTATCACCTAAACACTGCTTATACTGTGACTGTTTCACCTAAACACTGCTTATACTGTGACTGTATCAACTAAACACTGCTTATACTGTGACTGTTTCACCTAAACACTGCTTATACTGTGACTGTATCGCCTAAACACTGCTTCTACTGTGACTGTATCACCTATACACTGCTTATACTGTGACTGTATCACCTAAACACTGCTTCTACTGTGACTGTATCACCTAAACACTGCTTCTACTGTGACTGTATCACCTAAACACTGCTTATACTGTGACTGTATCACCTAAACACTGCTTATACTGTGACTGTATCACCTATACACTGCTTATACTGTGACTGTATCACCTAAACACTGCTTATACTGTGACTGTATCACTTAAACACTGCTTATACTGTGACTGTATCGCCTACACACTGCGTATACTGCGACTGTATCGCCTAAACACTGCTTCTACTGTGACTGTATCGCCTAAACACTGCTTCTACTGTGACTGTATCACCTAAACACTGCTTCTACTGTGACTGTATCACCTAAACACTGCGTATACTGCGACTGTATCGCCTAAACACTGCTTCTACAGTGACTGTATCGCCTAAACACTGCTTCTACTGTGACTGTATCACCTAAACACTGCTTATACTGTGACTGTATCACCTAAACACTGCTTATACCAGGGCTCGACAAACCCCAGGCGCCAGGTCGCCATGGCGACCAGGAAATTAGACCTGGCGCCTGGGTGCTGTCAGCCTCATGGTCCCCTTGCTGCTGCCATCCGATTTTTTCTGCAGCGCGAGGGGGTAACGTCTGTGCCGATGGCCGATGGCACAGACTGCAAGCTCCACCCCCTCGCGCAGCGCGTGTCTGAGTGCCGGGTGTCGTCACGTGACATCCTGGCACTCAGCATGCCGACCAAGTACAGCTGCAGCACATCAAGAAGAAACCCCCAAGAAAAGACTGTGTGAGGTAGGTATATGTGTATGTATTGTAAAGTAGGTGTGTGTGAGGTGTTTAGATATTTGTGCATATGTAAAGTAGGTGTGTGTGAGGTGTTTGGATATATGTGTATATGTAAAGCAGGTGTGTGTGTGAGGTGTTTGTGTATATGTGTATATGTAAAGTAGGTGTGTGTGTGAGGTGTTTGTATATATGTGTATATGTAAAGCAGGTGTGTGTGAGGTGTTTGTGTATATGTGTATATGTAAAGCAGGTGTGTGTGAGGTGTTTGTGTATATGTGTATATGTAAAGTAGGTGTGTGTGAGGTGTTTGTGTATTTGTGTATATGTAAAGTAGGTGTGTGTGAGGTGTTTGGATATATGTGTATATGTAAAGCAGGTGTGTGTGAGGTGTTTGTATATTTGTGTATATGTAAAGTAGGTGTGTGTGAGGTGTTTGTATATATGTGTATATGTAAAGTAGGTGTGTGTGAGGTGTTTGTATATATGGGTATATGTAAAGTAGGTGTGTGTGAGGTGTTTGTATATTTGTGTATATGTAAAGTAGTTGTGTGTGTGAGATGTTTGGATATATGTGTATATGTAAAGTAGGTGTGTTTGTATATATGTGAAGTAGACGTGTGTGTTAATGAATTGTGTTTATGTTTGCGTGATTGTCTGGCTCCTAAAAAAAATTTCTGGCTCCTAAAATCAAATTAAATTTGTCAAGCCCTGGCTTATACTGTGACTGTATCACCTATACACTGCTTTTACTGTGACTGTATCACCTATACACTGCTTATACTGTGACTGTTTCACCTAAACACTGCTTATACTGTGACTGTATCAACTAAACACTGCTTCTACTGTGACTGTATCACCTATACACTGCTTCTACTGTGACTGTATCACCTATACACTGCTTCTACTGTGACTGTATCACCTATACACTGCTTATACTGTGACTGTATCACCTATACACTGCTTATACTGTGACTGTATCACCTATACACTGCTTATACTGTGACTGTTTCACCTAAACACTGCTTATACTGTGACTGTATCACCTAAACACTGCTTATACTGTGACTGTATCACCTAAACACTGCTTATACTGTGACTGTATCACCCAAACACTGCTTATACTGTGAATGTGGAGAATAAAAACATGAAAATTAGCTATACATTGTGTTAACAGACCAGCAAGCAAATGCCTAAATTAGAAGATTTTTTTTTAAAATGTGTCCCCATTGAAACCCAGTTCATTTGCAAATCATGCCACAGGTGATGTCATAAGCAGGTGACACCACAGACACATTTTTCTCCTAATTTAGGCACTTGATTGCAATTCTTCTAACAAAATGTACAGATCATTTTCAACATTTTAGTATTTGCTACCTGCACAGTAAAAACATTTTTAGGTGATACAATCCCTTAAAGGAACACTACCATTTATATAAGATGTAACTAGATAACCTGGTCATTGAAAACAAACACATATATAAATCACATGCCACTGTTTTTTCTTCTACTATGTTTGAATTAATTGCATATAAAAGTAGGTGTTTATCTCCAGCATCCATTTTGAGAATTATACCCATGATGCAACATTCTCCAAACTCTTGCAGCAAGACTCACTTTACAACTGTGGCCACAGCCAGCATGATGATGTCAAAGGATGCTCTCCTGCTCTCCTACTGGCTCCTGTGTATCATAGTGGGCAGGACTAGGTGGCTGTGTACAACTTTTATTTACCTGCCTCCCAACACAAAGAGAGGTTACATTACCCTCCCATTCAATGCAAGCCTATGATCAGAATTCTGACTTATACACTGCATTCTGTGTCCCCAGCCCCAAAGTGAGATACAAGTGCTGTAAAGTCATGCGGGGGTGGCACCGAAAAAACACTATATTTCACAAAACAGTGGCGCCCAGTCACACTTGTTTAGTAAAATATTTTATTAAATACAGGCACTTAACAAAAAACAAAAGGCGTATCTGAAATCAACAATACAAAATAAAAAAAAATTAAAAAAACCTTTTAATTTTTTGGTGGGAGTGTCCCTTTAAGTTTGGGATTCTCTGCAATTCTCTCCAATACCCTCCTCTTTCGTGAATAAAGCCCTAGGAGTTTAGGGAACAGTCAGAGAAGAAGTGGTCGTGCAAGGTTAGGTCGCAAAAGGGAAAGTTAGTAGGATCTAAAGTGGGTGAATGGGTGGGATGTGGAGAAGGATAACACAGGAGATATATAACAGGTGAGTTCCGTACAGTATTAAGTTTGAGGTGTAGACATTACTCACCTGAATGTTTGGATTCTCTGAGCTCAGATTAACTTCAGAAAGACGCTGCAAATCCAGAATGAAAGAAGGTGTCTCTGTCTGGTGAAAGCTGCTCTGGGTGGGGAGGGACTGACCTTTAACCCCAGAGGAGGACTGATAATGGCTGGCTGGTTTTTCTGAGGGGCTGTCACTCCACGAACGTGTCACCTCGCTGGAGTCTGGAAACTTGTCACCTTGAGCAGTGACTGAAGCAGACTTTTCATCTCCCTGTTTCATGAACGGAATAGAAAACGATAAGCAATTTCTTAAAGATTGGAAGCTTTGTGGATTGGTGATGTTCTGTGTTTGGGTCTTTTGGATTTGTACAGTTCAAATGTAAAAGACAACTGCGGGCAGAGAATTAAGTTATGTTTAATTGAAAGATTGCATTGAGCGCCAGCATTTTAAACAGAAACGCTTTTACTTTGCTTGTACAAGGAGGTGGTCATCGTTAGTCACATGAAGGAAAATCTAACCCAAGATTCTAAAAACATGTCCGCCCCCTAACAGAGGTGTATAGAGCAAAAAGGCCTCAAAAAGGGACTTTATCTGTTTTCTTGCATTAATGCATTTCTATTTAATATGCATAAACGTGATGTATTAGTTCAATTACACATAACTTCATTTTTGCTGACAGTTGTCCTTTAAGTTGTGTATGAAGAGCATCTAATTATACTGTGACACCACCACGCACAATGAGAATATGAGATTTAACATAACCCTCTTATAATAGCCCCACTGTCTGCTAACCTCATATGTGGGAAGGAGTAAGCACCAGAGAGCTGATTATGTAACTGGATATTTCACACAGAAGTAATCCCAGGTCATGTACTAAGATTCAGACCTGCAATTCAGATTCAGTTCTGAAACGCTTATCCCTTTTATGCCATCACCAAGTAGAGTTGTTGGTAAAGCCTGCCAATCCAGCAACTACACTGAGCTGTGTCTTTATTATATATTTACTGCAGGCTATTTTTATTTTGTTTGTGTTCAGCTCCAAAACATGTGAAATTCTTAAAGGACGACTATCCACAAAATGATTGATATTTAATTGAAATGTTTTACTGAAAGAATACAAGTAATGTATGCAGAGCTTGCACTCTAATGTATGGATAACACAGAGGCATGAGATATTGTTGCAAGAGCAATCTAACACATGGGTAATACTGAGATGAGACACTGTCCTCAGAGCTTGCACTTTAATATGAGGATCATATAGAGACATGAGCCATCTTTTCCCTATATAGCTCTATCAGGGGGGCAGGGACATTACATTTATTTATATAGCGCCAACCATTTACATAGCACCAGGTACAGAGTTTGTTTTGTATCTTGAGTCAGATGAAGGATTATCTGACCCAACATTTTAAGCAATAAGTCTGCTCCCTGATAGAGGTATACAGAGCAAAGAGGGCTCAATAAGGTGCATTATTTATTATAATTGTACTTGGTCATTAAGAAAGACAAAAAAATGATTTAATTTCCAAAACATTATAATTTATTGCATAAAACAATTTGTATAGTATTCCACAATGTAAGTATACACCGTTCAAAGCTATTGAGCAAAACAAAATAATAATAATAATAATAATAAAAAGCCATTAAAATATTTGTGAGTAATTAGAAATAATGGGAAAGCTGGGGATGTGTTTTGCTCATGATAAATATGTCAAACTGTGAGGTTGTGTTCAGTGTCTATGCTGTTGCTATATTTTGTCTTCAGATGGACCAGATCTGAGAAGCCACACCCACAATAGGTACATTGAATACAGTGTGCGTCAGTGTCATCGTTCCTCCCCCAACATTTATACAGGTTCTGATCATGGATCCCAGATCTTCACACTGTCCCAATGCTTGGCTCCGTGCAGCGACCATGAATAACGTAGGTACTGATGACCTGACGCATTTCGTCCTCCAATTAGGACCTATGTTTAAGTCCTAATTGGAGGACGAAATGCGTCGGGGGATACAAGCTGAACCTGACACTCAGTTTTCTAGGTGGCCATATGTGTATAGATTTGTGATTGTTTTAACAATAAAGAAGAATTGTATACATATTGATGATGTTTTCTCTGTTTTACCATATCCAGCAAGCAATCAGTAGTCTGGATCACTTAAGGTGTAACACGGGGGTCGGATACCCGTAAACTCTGGCATTACATTGGGTGAGTACCAGAATGCTAATTCGCTACACTGTTCAAACCTAGCTGGTTGCTGCCTATTTTGTTCCACTGAGGACTCTATCCCTTGAATTGTAATCACATGATGTCTATATACTAAAAACCTGCCTTTTGAGGTATGTCTAATACAAATACAGAATGCACTCTACAATTCGAAATTTAGCACACCGATATCCAGATATTATAACTTTAAAATATCGTCACCAGAGTTTGCAATTAAAACGATAAATTTAAATAATACAGAAACAGCATGTGTCTCCGCCGCCAGGTATAATTTCCTGGTGCCCGGGATTTGTTGAGCCCCGATATATACCCATATATACCTATTGTTCATTGGCGTCAATTATATCAGTCTGTATGCCGGCCTAAGCATGTGATCGTATTTACTCCACTTCTATCAAATCTATCATGGGCTCCAGCCCCGGATCTTTTGGAGACCTAGCAACGCCCCTGCTTCACAGTATGAAATTGAACACATGGATAACATAGATATATGAGACTTTGGCTCCAGAGCTTGCAATCTAGAATGAATTATGTAGGAATATTAAGTGTCATGTTTATACACACATGATTTGTGACAATAAGGGTAAGCTTAATGATTAACCTTTTCCTCAGCTCTTGCAGTGTCACATCCTAGTAACACACAAGTTTCTACAGCTCACAATCTCACATTTGAATTAAACACACACACTATACCTTGTTTCACATGCTTGTGTCAGATTGCAAGCTAATAAAGGTACCTTGTCCAAAAAGTGTGCAATCAAAACACATGGATGCTACACGCATATGAAAGTTTTTCCCAATATATTGCAGTTAAAAACTTGTTAATACATCGATGAGACAACTTGTTCCCAAAGCATGCAATCTGATGAAGGATACTTGCACATGACATGTTGTTCCTATAGTTTGGGGTTTAATACATGAATGGTAAACATGCACAAGAACTTCTCACTAGAGATTACAATCTTACGCTCATTTCTACACAGACATATGAAACCCTGATCCCAGGATTTGCATGAATACTTTAGGTACATAATATATTGTCCAGTTTGCAGATTAACACATGGATAACACAAACCACATTTTCCCCATAGCTCGCATTTTGGATACATGGTTCAAATTTGTCTGTAGAGCTACATGGATAATGGATACATAGTACAATGTCCCCACTCTAATTCTTGGATAACACAGACGCATGACAGCTTGCACTCTAACACTTTAGTACAGAGGCATGAGACATTATCCCCAAAGCTTGCACTCTAATTATTGGATAACACAGGGACATGAGACACTGTACCCAGAGCTTGCAGTCTAACACATGGGTATTACAGCGACAAAAAACACTGTCCCCAGAGCTTGCACACTTATTCTTGGATAACACAGAGACATGAGACACTGTCCCCAGAGCTTGCAGTCTAACACATGGGTAGTACAGAGACATAAAACACTGTCCCCAGAGCTTGCACTCTTATTCTTGGATAACACAGAGACGTGAGACAACCGTCCCCAGAGCTTGCAGTCTAACAAATGGGTAGTACAGCTACATAAAACACTGTCCCCAGAGCCTGCACTCTTATTTATGGACAACATAGAGCGCAGGCTTTAGGGACAGTGTCACTAACACATGGGTAGTACAGCGACATAAAACACTGTCCCCAGAGCTTGCACTCTAATTCTTGGATAACACAGAGACATGAGACACTGTCCCCAGAGCTTGCACTCTAATTCTTGGATAACACAGAGACATGAGACACTGTCCCCAGAGCTTGCACTCTAATTCTTGGATAACACAGAGACATGAGACACTGTCCCCAGAGCTTGCACTCTAATTCTTGGATAACACAACGACATGAGACACTGTCCCCAGAGCTTGCACTCTAATTCTTGGATAACACAAAGACATGAGACACTGTCCCCAGAGCTTGCACTCTAATTCTTGGATAACACAAAGACATGAGACACTGTCCCCAGAGCTTGCACTCTTATATATGGACAACATAGAGCGCAGGCTTTAGGGACAGTGTCTCTAACACATGGTTTTCTCAGGTACCCGACGCAGGGACCGACTCACCCGTGGGCTCTGAGGCGTTGCAGAGGGGGCTCCATCCAACAACTCCAGGCAGCAGGTGAGCAGGAGCAGAGCTGGGAGCCCTGGCATGTCTAAGCCCCTCACACCGGGTCACTGTCACCTCATGGATACGCAGTCGTCTCCAGGCTGTGTGCGGGGATCATCTCCCCATCTCTCTCCCTCTCTGGAGGGCGGAGCCGTGACGTCAGAGGGAGGAGTCCGGTCACTTGCATGAATGAAACTCTAGTGGGAGGGCGTGTCTGCTGCTCCTGCAGTTTGTATACAGTGTGTACATAGTGTGTGTGAACCCTGCACCTTGTGTACACTCTGCATATAGTGTTGGAAGTGTCCTGTGAAATAGATAGATGTTTGTCTGTTTGTTTGTTTTTGCTTTTTTTTTTTTATTTTATGATGACAGTCATTATTTCATCTACTAGTTCAGTATTTAGTGTACTAATTCACTGACATTAATATTAATTAGTAGTATGTGTTTGGGCCTTCCTTCAGGGTTCAAAATTAACCAAATCGGCAGCTGAAATAATTCTTATTCCCCAATTAATGATACTCATTTTATAGACCTCAGCAGGATGAAGGGCTGAGTTGACCCTGCTGGTTTTCGAACCAGAAACCTGCTTTCAGGGCATTTACCAAATGAGCAATCTCAACAGCCTACTTGGAGAGAACTTACATGTCATTTGTTAGTTGTTACATGCACTCCTGGCACTGGTGTTTGGTGTGTTATAAATTAAAGTGCACATCCCTGTAGGGTTTCCAGATATGCCATATTTTTCTGAACACATAAGTAATGCATGCTTCCCTGCACATTGTGCTCACTGCTCAGAGTAGGGGAGAACTGGCAACGTTTGGCCCATGGTGCAACTTCGTCAGCCCACCTGTTTCCACCAGAGATGGACACATAGGACAGATACCTTTACAGATAAAGTACAGAGACTGCTGGACAGAAGATAAATGAGTGTATTTACACAGAGCTGACACTGCCTGAGGCTCCCCAAGGTAAAAAAAGAAGGGGGTGGGGTCAGGGGGAAATGGAGGGTGGGAGATACACATATCAGGGGAGAAAGTAGAGAGAGACTACACACATGAGGAGGGATAGGGGAGCGATACAGACAGACATGGGCACTGCCCCTCCCAAGATCAGACTCGGGATCCACACATGTTGGGAAAGTCTAGTAATGCAATCTCAGTGCTGGGCTCTGGGGCAAGTCTTGTGAGTGCAAGCTGGGTACTGGGGCAAGTGCTGTGTGGGCAATCTGCATGCTGGGCCAAGTCCTGTATAAGCAATCTGCATGCTGGGCTAAATCCTGGGTGCTGCAGCAAATCCTGAGAGTGCAATCCAGCATGGAGCAAGTCCTGTGAGTGAAATCTTGGTACTGGGGCAAGTCCTGAGAGTGCAATCTGAGGGGTAAATCAATATATGCCTTCAGTATGTACACAAGGTTATGTCTCTCTCACACACACACTGCCCTGATGTATAACCCTGCACAGGGCAATTCATATAACCTCATGTACATACTGGGGCCCATGTATTGTCCTGTGCATGGGTTATATATTAGGGTGTGTGAGATTAACCTTGTGTACATACTGGGGCTATATATTATAGAAACATAGAATGTGTCGGCAGATAAGAACCATTCAGTCCATCTAGTCTGCCCAATTATTTTTTTTCTGAATACTTTTATTAGTCCCCCGTTCCCGGTCTTATAGCTAGGATAGCCTTGTGTCTATCCCACGCATGCTTAAAATCCTTGACTGTGTTTACCTCTACCACTTCTGCTGGAAGGCTATTCCATACATCCACTACCATCTCAGTAAAGTAATACTTCCTGATATTACTTTTAAATCGTTGCCCCTCTAATTTTAGACTATGTCCTCTAGTTGTGGTAGTTTTTCTTCTTTTAAATATACTCTCTTCCTTTACTGTGTTGATTCCCTTTATGTATTAAAGAGGACTCTTGGATTGGCCGGGAAGGGGTGTAAATCATCCTTCTCTATAAATAATACACACTTCAAAAGTGTTTTTAAAATGCAAATGTTTTAAAATGTGCCTGCGATGTCTCCTCTTCATGACATCACTTGTGACATGACATGCAAATTACTTTCAATAGGAAATGTAAGTGTAATCAAGGGATGCCATTAATAGGAAACCCCACTACTGATGCCATCTCGTCATTTTTTTTAACCAACTTTTGCTGCCCTGCAGAAGTCATAGGTGACCAGAAGGAAATCAATTAACTATTTAAGGAGAGGAGCCCACTGAACCACGTTAGTTAACTGAATTCCTTCTGGTCACACATGATCTGTACACACTGCGAGACACCATGCAAAAGATATATGTGGCAGGTAAAAAAGTGATCATCATGGCAACACTAGGCCCCAAAGACACAGTTTATGCAATTGCCATTGGTGCTTGGCATGCAATAGGTCACAGTGCTTGCTTGCATTGCATGTTGTACACTCTTGGCCAGGTGTTTAGCATGTATATATATATATAGTTGGATGTGTAGGTTATAGTGCATTATAGCATGGGGTGCTAGGAATGCTGTTCATCACTGTACATATCTGGTCTGGGAAATTGTAATTCTATATTGCACAATACATAGTGACTGCAGTGCAAGGGGGTGACCTGGTGAGGCAGGACCCTTAGCAACAGCAGCTGTAGTGCCACATTCCCTATGAGGGACAATCCACAAATTGCTGGCTGAGCAGCAATGGAAATGCAGTCTACACGTTTGGACCAATGGGTTGGAAATTGGAATAGTCATTCAGAAGGAACTCCACCCAAATAACTGAATAAAAAGCCCATGTATCCACAGAATTGAATAGGGGGTGTACCTCCAGGTGCCGTGTGCAGGGGATTAAACTGATGCATACATGCAAGTGCTGTGTGCAGGGCGATTGAATACATGCCTGCATGCGAGTGTTGTGCGCAGAGGGATTGAATCCGTGCCTGCATGCGAGTGTTGTGCACAGGGGGATTGAATCCATGCCTGCATGCGAGTGCTGTGTGCAGAGGTATTGAATCCATGCCTGCATGCGAGTGCTGTGCGCAGAGGTATTAAATCTGTGTGTGCATGAGAGTGCTGTGCGCAGGGGGATTGAATCAGTGTGTGCATGAGAGTGCTGTGCGCAGGGGGATTGAATCAGTGGGTGCTGTGCGCAGGGGGATTGAATCAGTGTGTGCATGCGAGTGCTGTGTGCAGGGGGGTTGAATCCCTGCATGCATGCAGGGGGGGTTGAATCCCTGCGTGCAGGGGGGTTGAATCCCTGCGTGCATGCGAGTGCTGTGTGCAGGTGGGTTGAATCAGTGTGTTCATGCGGGTCCAGTGCGCAAGGGGATTGAATCCCTGCGTGCATGCGAGTGCTATGCGCAGGGGGGTTGAATCAGTGTGTTCATGCGGATCCCGTGCGCAGGGGGATTGAATCCCTGCGTTCATGCGGGTGCCGTGCGCAGGGGGATTGAATCTGTGCGTGCATGTGAGTGCTGTGTGCAGGGGGATTGAATCCCTGCATGCATGTGAGTGCTGTGTGCAGGGGGATTGAATCCCTGCATGCATGCAAGTGCTGTGCGCGGGGGGATTGAATCCATGCGAGTGCTGTGCGCAGGGGGATTGAATCCCTGCGTGCATGCGAGTGCTGTGCGCGGGGGGATTGAATCCATGCGAGTGCTGTGCGCAGGGGGATTGAATCCCTGCGTGCATGTGAGTGCTTGTGCGCAAGTGGCTGGAAAACAGCCCATTGTACACTCTTCTCCCCACAAACACAAAACCAAATCATGGCGGAAAAATGAAAATAAACAATTTTATTTATTAGCAGCAGACAATTAAACTCTCCCAAGCAGATATAACCCCTTGCATTTTTTTTTTGTTTTTAACAATTCCAAAACAGATTTGCAGTGGATTGATTTACACAATGGTTTTCAAAAAAATATTAACAAAATATGTTAATAATTCTAATAATAATAAAAAGTCTGTATTCTTTTGGGTCAGTTTTTTTCACACTTCATGCCAAAAAGAATCAAATTTTAAGGCCATTTCTGACATTTAGTTCCGGTCGCACAGGGGCCACAAATGGAAGTAATTGGTGCAATTAAACGAAGCACAGAGAGCGTAACGTCAAAGTGGCTTCTTGCTCCGCAGAATTTGGATTTATCCAAAGTAAAAGGAATGTTAAGTATGAAGGAGAGTCTGAACCTATGTCAAGTCCACTGATTCATTAGCCTGTCACTCACTCACCTACAGGTAATAGGGTTAACAGTTATTGGTTCAGTTCCCAGCCCTCTCTTCTGCAACACTCATCATATAACAAAATCAGACATATATTACACACTATGCTTGGACAGCATGGGTTAAGGCTCACATATTCAAGCCCACTTAAACCAATGGTTCAGTAATAGTGAAATTGCTGTGCTTGGAAGAGCTTAGTATAAGTGAATCAGTGTGTATCCTTTCCTACTAACAAACCAAGTTTTCGAAGCATCCCTAGACAAGCAAATCAAAGTAACAGACTAGTGTGCACGCGCTAGGAGATATACAACAACAAAAAAAAAAAGAAGCTAGTCTGTAAGCATATTTTTAGGAATAGTATAAAATTAGTCATCCACAGAAACACCTCCCTGGCTCCGCTGGGGTCTAGAGATGAAAAAAACAGCGGTGTTTCCCAGAATCCTCAGCTTTTCCATAGGATAATCAAGTAATGAGCAGACTAACATGTGAATTAGTATTTTATCAGTATCCCAAGAAGAACAAAACACTAAGCTGTATTTAAACACATGTTTCAAGTCTCCTGAACTCTATGGATTCTCCATGAGAGATTGGTAATGATGTGTTTGGTATAATAAAGACAATAAGGTCATGAAATTAACCAACAAGAGTTACATATTTGTACAGGTAGAAAGTGGTAATTACTGCAATGATTCAGAGTCCAACAATCAACCAGCCCTCCCAATTCTGCACACTAGGCTTCACCATACTTTCCATCACACATACTGCGCATATATATATATATATACACACACATACATACGTCAGCCTCCCTCTCCTACACAGTGTGATCCTACGCATGTGCTCTCCTGCACACACACAAACACATATACTGTGCCAGCCTCCCTCTCTCCTATACAGTGTGATTGTGCGCTCCTTCACATGCGCTCTCCTACACACACTGTGCCAGCCTCTCTTTCTCCTACACACACACTGTGTCAGCCTCCCTTTCTCATACACACCCACACACTGTGCCAGCCTCCCTTTCTCTTACACACACTGTGCCAGCCTCCCTTTCTCCTACACACACACTGTGCCAGCCTCCCTTTCTCCTACACACACACACACTGTGCCAGCGTCCCTTTCTCTTACACACACACACTGTGCCAGCCTTCTTTTCTCTTATACACACACACACAGTGCCAGCCTCCCTTTCTCCTACACACACGCACACTGTGCCAGCCTCCCTCTCTCCTACACACACGCACACTGTGCCAGCCTCCCTCTCTCCTACACACACGCACACTGTGCCAGCCTCCCTCTCTCCTACACACACGCACACTGTGCCAGCCTCCCTCTCTCCTACACACACACTTTGCCAGCCTCCCTCTCTCCTACACACACACACACACACACTGTGCCAGCCTCCTTTCTCTCTTACACAAAGATTCCGCCAGACGTCTTCTCTACTACACACACGTGCACAGCCACCCTGCCACACAGCACATTAATTAGCACCTATGCTGTTACTAACATTTTCCTGAATGAACCCATTTCTGTACAGTGACCAGCAACAACAAACCATTCTGGTAGTGGAGGGGGTTTCAAAGCGTGTGTGCAATTTTTAGATTTAAAAAGAAAGTAAAAGGAAGCGGTCCGAGGTAACAGGATGAGGTGTGTTCCCAAACACTGTATAATTGTTTGTATAGCTGCCAAGAGGCTTCTCCATACTGTCAGAGATGGGGAGCATAGTACAGTGAAGGGCAGGCCTCAGACTTGGAAATGTAAAGTCGTCACAGGTCCTGTTCTAAATAAATTATATATAAAAGAAAATAATACATAAATAAAACATCACCTCCTCTCACCACCCAGAGAATGAAGAAACAGATGTGACACACAGTATATACAGGGCCAGCTTTCTTATTGTGGCATTTCCTACTGGTGATGTATATATTGTGGCATTAACATAAGGTGGTCTTGGCAGGATGGTGGGTGGGGCATTATGACTCTGCCCAATGAAGGAGTTATCAGTCTTCAGTCTCCTCATACGTGGTCTCATCAAAAGGGCGGTCAAGCAACGGCACAAAATGATGCCGGGAATATTTCAGTTGTAAAAGGTCCCCGACTTCACTGATCTCTCGGAGAGCCTGCAACAGAGAACAAGGAACAGAGAGAATGAGAGGAGGGGAATGACCGCTGATGAAACAAAAAAAACTCAGTGGGAGGGAGCAAACAAATTCCAGGAAATCATGAACATATACCAGAACATGTGTAAATCATGGGGCAGAGAGAAATAACATAGAACTAAAATAACTAAAGAATATGAAAAACATGGGATATCAGAGAATATAGAGAAAAGTAGAGATGCTGTGATGAACCCAGGAAAGGACAGTTCAGAATTTTGAACAAAATACTAACTCGTGTTACTTTCTGACCTAGTCCCAGTCTGTGAATCTGGCATCTCCAGAGGGCAGCACCCAGACCTGCAGAGCACATAACAAGTGATCGGCACTCACCAAGTCCAACATTTCTTTTGTGTGCGCAGAAGACACACAGAACCGAGCCCTGGACTCAATGATTGGAGTTGCTGGAAATCCCACCACCACGACCCCAATATTTCTCTTCAACATCTCCCGTCCAAATGCCCTGGAGACAAGAAACCAGCGTTAAATTCTGCATTAAACTGGCACATGTTTCTATTGATATTAATTCACTGTAAATACAGGTTATCAAATGTGCTCCGGCTGTATTGATTGTTTCAGATATTCACCAAACATTTAATTATTAGGAAATTATTATACTGCAGAGAAAGAGAAAAAATCGGAAACACTGTGCAGGATGGAGGTGGACGCCTCACCTCTGTGTTTAACAATTCCACACATTACGTACCCCCTTACAGTCACTCACCCGATCTTTGCTGGCATATACAGCATGAGCGGAACCACCGGAGAATCATTGTTACCATAGATGATAAATCCCATCTCCGTAAGTCTGCGTCGGAAATATCGCGTGTTCTCAGCCAACTGCTCCACGCGCTTCCGACCTAGAGACGAGCGACACTTATGAATAAGATAACAAAACCTGTAGCTTTGTCAGAAACATGAGGTTCATGAACAGGAGAAGATGTGCGTTTTTACAAACAAAATCTGTGGTTCAATCCTAGCTCCAGTTTGGTCCTTTATGGCATGGCTGTCCAGCACATGACCTGCGGGCCAAATGCGGCCCACCTGGCTAAACCACCCATATTCTCATTATCCCTATGAATGTAATGTATACCTTTCTGTGAATACAGTTCATTTACAGACCAGCTTACACTTAGAAATGTTCGGTTTATTAAAACGTAGTGCCCCAATTCATTCAGGAGTAAAGATTGTATGGTTTTTATCAAACCACAGTGAAATCCAAATCCCTGGCAGTGAAGCCCAAAAAAGTGACTATGGAGGTACACTGATTACAAGAACCTTTCAAGGAAGATAAAGAAGCATGTTCTGAGCAAACCAAATGATCGGCCTTAGTGTACTATTAACCAAACGTTACTGTAACAAACCATTACATCAGTAAAATACTAGGAATTTGCACGTTTATTATTCAATGAACAGCTCAAGAGGCTCTGGCATCAGACTGTGTCCACCAAAGTATTGCTCTCAAAAACAAGGCAGCACCTCACATTATTTTAGCACAAACAAGTATACCAATTATAATATGCTATAATCATGTATACCGAGTTCTGTTCATATGACAGTTTTGTTATGAAAATGACACGAGTTAGCTGAGAAAATGTGCATCTAAATCCTAGGAATCGTAGATTTCCACCCCGTATGACAAACGGAGACTTTTTTTTAGGTTGGGCACAGGAATCATTTTCATTTATTATGCAAAAAAATAATAATGCTGGCGCTATTTATATATACACACACACTAGTTATAATAATGCTGGCGCTATTTATATACACACACACACTAGTTATAATAATGCTGGCGCTATTTATATATACACACACACACACTAGTTATAATAATGCTGGCGCTATTTATATATACACACACACACACTAGTTATAATAATGCTGGCGCTATTTATATATACACACACACACACTAGTTATAATAATGCTGGCGCTATTTATATATACACACACACACACACTAGTTATAATAATGCTGGCGCTATTTATATATACACACACACACACACACACACTAGTTATAATAATGCTGGCGCTATTTATATATACACACACATACACACTAGATATAATAATGCTGGCGCTATTTATATATACACACACATACACACACTAGTTATAATAATGCTGGCGCTATTTATATATACACACACACACTAGTTATAATAATGCTGGCGCTATTTATATATACACACACATACACACACACACACACACACTAGTTATAATAATGCTGGCGCTATTTATATATACACACACACACTAGTTATAATAATGCTGGCGCTATTTATATATACACACACACTAGTTATAATAATGCTGGCGCTATTTGTATATACACACACTAGTTATAATAATGCTGGCGCTATTTATATATACACACACACTAGTTATAATAATGCTGGCGCTATTTATATACACACACACACTAGTTATAATAAAGCTGGAGCTATTTATATACACACACACACACTAGTTATAATAATGCTGGCGCTATTTATATATATATATACACACACACATACACACACACACTAGTTATAATAATGCTGGCGCTATTTATATATACACACACATACTAGTTATAATAATGCTGGCGCTATTTATATATACACACACACACACACTAGTTATAATAATGCTGGCGCTATTTATATATACACACACTAGTTATAATAATGCTGGCGCTATTTATATATACACACACACACTAGTTATAATAATGCTGGCGCTATTTGTATATACACACACTAGTTATAATAATGCTGGCGCTATTTATATATACACACACACACACTAGTTATAATAATGCTGGCGCTATTTATATATACACACACACTAGTTATAATAATGCTGGCGCTATTTATATATACACACACACTAGTTATAATAATGCTGGCGCTATTTATATATACACACACACTAGTTATAATAATGCTGGCGCTATTTATATATACACACACACTAGTTATAATAATGCTGGCGCTATTTGTATATACACACACACTAGTTATAATAATGCTGGCGCTATTTGTATATACACACACTAGTTATAATAATGCTGGCGCTATTTATATATACACACACACACACACACACTAGTTATAATAATGCTGGCGCTATTTATATATACACACACATACACACTAGATATAATAATGCTGGCGCTATTTATATATACACACACACTAGTTATAATAATGCTGGCGCTATTTATATACACACACACACTAGTTATAATAATGCTGGCGCTATTTATATATACACACACACACTAGTTATAATAATGCTGGCGCTATTTATATATACACACACACACTAGTTATAATAATGCTGGCGCTATTTATATATACACACACACACAACCACACACACTAGTTATAATAATGCTGGCGCTATTTATATATACACACACATACACACTAGATATAATAATGCTGGCGCTATTTATATATACACACACATACACACACACACACACACACACTAGTTATAATAATGCTGGCGCTATTTATATATACACACACATACACACACACACACTAGTTATAATAATGCTGGCGCTATTTATATATACACACACACACTAGTTATAATAATGCTGGCGCTATTTATATATACACACACACTAGTTATAATAATGCTGGCGCTATTTGTATATACACACACTAGTTATAATAATGCTGGCGCTATTTATATATACACACACACTAGTTATAATAATGCTGGCGCTATTTATATACACACACACACTAGTTATAATAATGCTGGCGCTATTTATATATACACACACACACACACACACACTAGTTATAATAATGCTGGCGCTATTTATATATACACACACACTAGTTATAATAAAGCTGGCGCTATTTATATACACACACACACACTAGTTATAATAATGCTGGCGCTATTTATATATACACACACACTAGTTATAATAATGCTGGCGCTATTTATATATACACACATTAGTTATAATAATGCTGGCGCTATTTATATATACACACACACACACACACACACACTAGATATCATCTCTATGTAGATTTTTTTTTTTCTGTGGTCGTTTGCTGCTACACGTCAGGGAAACAACATTTGAAACCGGTTTTTGATTTCCAAGAATTATAAACAAGCTCAATTACTGTGTGACGTAGGTGCAAAGTTTAGTAATCCTATTAGTAAGGTCGCAGGTCGCCTGCGTGTGCGTCATTGTGCCACCCCGCAGTGAGGACAGTTCGTATCCCCTCACAGTGGGTAGACAATTGGTGCCAGTCCCAATTTAAACATTAAGCCTATTGTCCTGCTGTGACAAACCATAGGGACAGGAGAGTGTATAGAATAAGAATAGAAATTCTACTTAATTTTCCTGCACAAAATTCTTGCCAAGCAGCATCTGTGGGAAGCTTCATTTTTATTTGTTCTAAAAGCACCAACACGATACAGTGCTGTGCAGCTACAGAGTAATATACACATATCAGGCCAGACAGATACAGATGGTGGGCTGGGCTTGGTTACCTGATCTACCTCACTTGCAAGGGACTCTGCCTCTCTACCACCACCCCCACGTCCCCCATCTCCCCACATGAAGGACTAGGCCGCTCTGCCGACTGCCCCACATGAAGGATTCCTGTCTCTTGTAACCAATTCCAGATGTTTACAGACTGGAGCAAGGGGTGGAGGAGGGGAGGCGGTGAGCTGCTCAAGTAGACAGAAGGTGTCCCAGATGTTGTACTTCACTCCTTTCCCTGAAATCCTTTCATGTTGTGGAGACAGAGGGGCGTCAGGCCCGGACTGAGCTACGTGGGCCTGTCTAGTAAACAGATATACCCTCTCTTGCTTGGATGGTGAATAAGAGAAGGGTTGAGGCAGATTCGGTTGCCAATAAAAGTTTGTTTTTCAGATTCCAATGTAAATGGCTGAAGCAGAGCGAGAAATTACCATCTTAACCTGGTAATTATACAACTGTGATTCCATTCGGTGTGGACAGGTCGTGAGACAGCCGAGGCCTGATCACAGTCTTCCCCGTGTTTGTAGCTAGGGAGATATATTTTCTGCTGATTATTACGCTTGACCAGTGAGTGGCCTATATAAATCTTCTCAGGTAGTGTGCTTGGGCTGCAGTGAAATTTATTTTTTTCATTTCTACTCTCCATTTTTTTTGGGTCACATTCTCTGCCGACTGCCAAAAGACTATGTTTTCCTATCCGCGCACCCACAGAGTCTGGAAACAATTTCTTTCCTCCTGTGATCTTGCTGGACTCTAATTGTGTGAAGAGGGGCCCCATCCGTCTCCCCTGGAGCAATGATCAGATGATGAGATGGGGGGATAGAGGGGGGGGGGGGAGGATTTGAGGATTTTTTTTAATGCAGAGCCATAGCGGATAATTGTAAAGTGGGCATCAGCCGTCATACTTGGCAAAGTATAGCTTGCTGCAAAGGAAATGGCAATACTAGGTTCACAAAGACAAGCATTCCAGTACACCATGGGATATATAGTGCATGCAACAGCACTGAAACTACTACACAACTCCCACCATGACAGTCTCTCCCCTCACACTGAGCCAGCAATGCCTTGTCACCCCGACACGTATAAAGAGCAGGAACATTCCACTGGTTTCCACGGTGATTGCTCCCCTATTAGAACCTTGTCCCAGAATCCTTCTCTAGCATGCCATGCTAGTAGCTCATATTTCTGTAATAATCATTCATAAAGCACCATATTATGCAACAAACAAAACATACAGACCTACTCAAATAAAGACGAATAGAGGGCCCTGCCCGTATCGCTATAAAGTCTATTTTTACTAAAATGTAAAGAAAAGGTTTTGCACGATTACAGCAGGGATAACTCTTTCACCCACTGTATATGTTTATATTTATATATTTGTTCTGTATATTGAACGTGGTTTTAACATACATGTAAAGCAATTAATTTGCCTGTAAAGCAATTTTCAGTTTTCTTGTAAATAATATCACAGTAGCCTCATCTCATAATAAAGGCTTGGAGAGATGGGCAGGACTGTCACTATAGCACCACATTCATTACACTTTATTTGCAGTGATTAGGAGATCGGGAGAGATAAAGAAAACCGAAAAGACATCTATGTTTCATATTGTTTACATGATGCAGTACATCTCTATTTCAGGCACTGTAGGTGGAACTGCCAATTTAAGGGATTAAGCTTTTAATATGTGACTCCTGTACCCATTCACCAAACACTGCTTTATTACAGCCAGGCACTTCAGTGGAGAGACGGGATGTAAGAAAGGCAGTGGAGACCTCCACTAATTATCTGCCTTAGCCTTTGATGCTGAGATAATGTTCTGGCTCCCTGACTGAGCTGAATGCCTCCCCCCAACCTCTCCCTCCAGGGAGCATGCTGGCTCCTGCAGTTTAACCACGGTACATAAATCATTTCAGTGACTGTCTCCCCAGTCACAACCACAACAATCCACAGGCGGTCACTAACAAACATATGCACAGGCCTGCGCACACATTCCTCTAATCCAAACACTGGCAGTACAGAGCCATGTCACATAGTGTTGAACAATACAGATAAACACAACCTAGCTCTTACTCTCCAGATATTGACAGGAAGACCCCACTATTCTGCATTTTAACTATTTTTCACCAACACTGGATTTGATGAAGGAGCGATTACACCCTTTGTGACAGAGAGAGGAGGTTCGCGTGCCTGGCATGTCTTGCAGTTCTAAATGCAGTATACTACTGGCATACCGCAATCACGCTGTAACTGACATGGCAGAGTGTCTTGGGACCGAGCCACTCCAGTCAAGTCTTTGGAGGCCCACTATGTGACGACCAATCACAGAGACCAGATGTGTTTAGCTGTCAAAGCCGGTGCCTAGCTCTTCCGGCTTTAGTCTCTCCCTGCCCCACGACAATAGTATGGCCAGCCTGCCCCTGTATCCCTAGCATAAACTTTTTTTTGTGTAAAAGATTTTGTAAGATATCAAATTATATAATATGATTAGAATTTGTATCTAAAGAAAGCCCTTTTAAATCATGAAAAATAATTTGTGTGGGTAGAGTTAACAAGAAAAAGAAGGAAATCACAGCTAAACACAAACACTGCATATATGTTGTCCATTATGCCCCCACAATTGTCAAAATAACAGTCACAAAGGGATTAATAAAGCAGAAGTAACCCTAGGTTCAGACAAAGATAAATAGAGTCAGGATAATAGACAAGGTTTCTCTGATTTTTGTTAAATTTGACTCCACATGCATGAACACACAGACATGTATATAGTCTGCTTTCACAGAAGCTGCCACTACAACATCTTTTCAAGGTCAGAAAGCTCAGAACTGGGGGACACTATTGAAGAATTAAACCACAGCAGTTATTGTTAATTTTACAACAGGGAGTCAAATTATAACCTGATCTGAGGCACAGGATCTGTGAAATTCCTGTACCCCAAAGCAGAAGACAGACAGCAAGATGCCTGTTACACACACTGCAAAACATGAATACGTTTCATTCTGCTTCCAATGTAAATTTTACTTCCAAAAGCCATGGAAATTATTTGCACATAGTAAGAATGAGGACACTCTGCTCCCATTGAATGAGTCCCAGATGCAGACAGTATCCCGTTGACCTCATATAATAATCTGGCCGAAACGAGAAAGGTTTAGTTTATCACTAAGGATTTAACCCTTCTGGGGTTACGTAGTCTGTGCTACTGTAAGAAGGAATGGTGAGATTCACTTAAGTTAGTTAATGAGCCACTGACTGAACAATGGGTGAAGGAGAGTCAGGTAAACTGAATGAAACTGCATTGTCCACAGAAATGTTTACCAACTCCCACCTGTTCAAACTCTGCTATCTCCAGAACAAGCGGCATTCTACAGTCCAGACTAATCAATGCCAGCTGATTGCCTGTGTAGGTATCCTTTTGTAAGGTGTAACGACATTGTTGCTGGTATGTGAGATTTAGGCAATGAGAGCACTCCTGGTTCTTTTAGTGTGCATATGCAGTACGTTTCCTTTTACAAATATACACATTGTAGTACATGCCCAGGAGACTGGACATTATGAGTATCTGAATTACAATAGTGGACAGAGAAGATGTTCATGTTGAATCAAGGGAAATTATATGTCCTCAGAAATCTAAACCCCCTTTCAGGAGGTCAGTACAGCTGTACTCCTGTCTGACAATGCTCCCCTACAGTTTGTACCTATGGATTCTTCTGTTCAGCATACGTTATTTTAATCCAAGGAAGGATGACCATTTCTTCATTCTCCTACCAATATTCACAATAGCCCAAAAAAATTCATGACCACTGCCACCTTGTGGCCACAAGATAGAGCTCTACGATGCTTCTTTACGGGTCTGGAGAAACTCGAGTCAGCGGTGTGATTCCATTTATGCAAACATGTACTGAAACATATTTTGTATAATTTAACAATGGATTTAATAGGAAGTGCGATAGTCAAGCCCTTCTTAGCCCTACAGAATAGGCTATATATCCCCCCAAAAGCCGGGAAGGGAGGGGGGTTGGGGGACAGAAAAAAAGCTGGATAGAGAATATTTTGCTACATGCAAATGTCTCCAAAGATGTAGTTAATTCACCAGACTTACAAGGAGCGCATTATATAATTATATACCTTGACGATACCAATTAACAAATGGAAGTATTATCTAGCCCATCCCAAGTTAAAATGTAGCAGTATGTCCTGGGTAGAAGAATCACATACCACTAGAAATGCAGAGCAAAGAATGTGACAGTGATGCTTAACGCAAATGTGCCTGTTAACACATTAAAGTACAACTATAGCAAAACATAACTTATGTTTAAGTGAAGGATGTTTGTAAAGAAAGGAAAAAGAATATTTTTTTTGTAAAAAAAAAAAAGCCACATTGAGTAGTCTAATTGTGGATTTCTACGCAATTCGGCTACAAACCAAGATCTGACCCTATTTTGGGCCAGATTCGGGTATATTTAGAAGACCCATCTGTGTATTTTTCTTTAGTAACAAATTTGGGGTAGAGTTCCCCTTCAATGCAACATTGGTAAGACGATTACATAAACATAATTACTTTAGCATACATCTCGTCACACGTTTTACTGGTTATTTAATAAAACTCTGTAAATCCATTGATTTCAACATTCAAATTGAAGTATTATGGATATGAAAGGGGACCATATATTAAGTACAGTTTAAGTATTCATAAGCCCAGGATAATTTCCTGCCAATGCCCAGGCAGTTGGTTACTCACCAATCATGAGGCCATCTTCACCCATAATGCACTTCATGGAAGTGATGATCTGCTCTGCCACTGGCGGCGACATGGAGGTGGCATACACTGTACTGTGAGAGTGCACGCGTAAGTAATCAATGAGGGCCTGCCAAAAACAACAACGTCAGTGCGAATAATATAAACAGCGTTTTTCATGTTAAATACACGGGATCTTCAAATGCACCAACAAAGACTAGAAAAAAAAAAAATATTGATCAAACCTATATATATTATATGTACACACACACACACACACACACACACACACACACACACACACACACTATTACTTTTTACTGCCTTTTCATCTAGTTCTAGGCAATCGCACTGACAGCATGGATGGCAGGCTGCAAGGTTCAATACTGAACTGTGCCGCCATAAAACAATGCATAGGGAATGTGACCAGATTTTGGTGCACTGTACCGGCAGGATTATCTGTGCTGCTCTCCTATCCATTCTCACTGAATTCACTAAACTGCTTGGACAGGAAGAAACTGACAAGTCATCTGTGCAGTGTTTCCATGTGACATGTTGCACAGGGAACGGAAGGGATAGGCAATGTGTTATCTGCCTCACTGATATAAGAATATAAGAAAGGTTTAGTATGTCAAACCTCACAGGGTTTATTAAGTGAACGTTTAATGCCCTCTACTGATACGGATATGCAATTACACAGAATGCAGTCGCATGTCAAAGATAAAGGGCTTTATTCATGAAAGAGGGAATTGACAAGGGAAATTCAAACTTCAGGCCAAAAACTAGCAAAGTGGGAAGTATAGCTGAATTGGAGAAAGTTTGCAACGTGGCTACTTTTCCCTTAAGTTTGAAATTCCCTTGTCAGTTTCCTCTTTAATGAATTCCATAGATGTAAAACTAAAATTTTCAGCCAGTGACGAACCAGGTGCTCAGAGGATGACTGAATTTATAGTTCACAGACGTCTGGAAAGTTGCAATAGGCCAACTCTATCCTTGAATATATAGTGCAGCTGTACTGAGTTTTAAACAAATACCTTACTGCCTCCGATGTATCCACCACATCCTCCAAAGCTCTTGGTAAATGTTCCCATCATAATGTCTACATCGCGAGGGTCCAAACCAAAGTAGTCTACAACACCTCGCCCACTGGGGCCCAATGCTCCGATACTATGTGCCTCGTCCAAGTAGAGATATGCTTTGTACTTTTTCTTCAGGGCGATGACTTCCGGAAGTCGGACAATGGAACCTTCCATACTAAACAGGAAATAAGGAAGGAATGTATTATGTCCACATGCAGTCTCGTCCAACTTGTAACACTCCCCCGATTCTCAACTACATACACGTAATGAGGAATGCTAACCTGCAACTCTTCCAACACATGGAAAGAATGCTAATCTGCTCCCCTACACGCACAAAAATGGATATATAGAATTCAAGGAATTTTTTCCCCATTGAAAACTGAATTGTAAATTGCTGACAGTGTTTTTGTGCTTTCTTTTCAATCAACAGCGGTAAACAAGGAATAGGAAAAGGATTGAACTTGATGAACTCAAGTCTTTTTTACAGCTTAAACTAATAAGTATAGATCAACAAATACATTATACAAACACACACACATGTATTGAGAGCCTCATTCCCTCCACATCCATACTACAAACAGCTAACCATTTGTTGTACACAGACATGTGCATGTATAGAGTAGGAATTGGCAGATAAACCTGGTAAATAATGGGCATTGTCACCCTTATTGCTCTACCTGTAAATTCCTTCGACCAAAATGAGTATTTTCTTCCAGGGCCGGTGTGTGCGTGGCTGGCCCTGTGCAATGGCATCTCTCAGTAACTTCTCCAGGCTCTGCATATCTGGGCACAAAACATTAGTGGCTTCAGAATTTTGCAACAACTGAAGAATAGAATAGGCTACAAAACAGGTTGATTTCAAGGATGTGAAGCTAGAGTTTATTGAAATGTAAAAATACGCTCATTCTGTGTGACTGTGAACAGATGAAAGGGACTCTTCACTCACTGTTGTGCTTGAAAATACGGATTGTGGCCCCTGAAAGTCTGGCTCCAAGCACCAGGGAAGCATGGTTTAGCTCATCACTCAGGATCAGACAGCCCTGAAATTAAAGGCAAAACTCCATTAGGAAATTAGAATTGCACATACAGCCAATAGAATCACATCAACCACCGGCAACACATTTTATTTAGTGCATTGATGTCCAACCGGTGGCCAGCAGGCTAGATCTGGCCCTCTAGGATTTGTGTATGCCCATGATCCTGGCTAAAAAGGTTTCTATGCTCCTACCGCATGACAATCTGTCCAACCCCACAACCTAAGATTCTGCGTGGTATGAGGCCCTCCACCTTAACAAGTTGGGACACCAACAATTTAGGGAAGTGGAAGCTAACCTAGGCACTGCAGAGATTTGGGCACAAAATATGATTCTCAGTGAACCTTGAGGTTGACTGAGAACCATGGGACATGTAGTTGCCAAACATCTGCAGTCCCATAGCTAAATATTCTATAAATCAGGGATGGCTAATTTCTTATTCCTTTTTGGCAGCACACAAAATAACACGTAAAAGAACTCAAAGGGTTGGAAGCGTTCTATTAATAAAACATTCTGGTCATTAGAATAGCATATTATTCTTACAATTAAGCAAAAATATGAGGAAAAGGTATTTTTTTTTTAATAAATCTAGCACTTCCATTCATGTAAGTTAATTTATTTTATACACTGCTTTTTTCTCCAAGTAGACAATACACAAGGGACTAGTCGGTAACAGGTGAGTTGAGGGGAACATTTAATCTCACCAATTTAGATATACATTGTGCAGGGACAAACCTGGTAGTTTGATTGGCGGGAGAAACTCACCAAGTTCGTCCCTGCACAATGTATATCTAAATTGGTGAGATTTAATGTTCCCCTCAACTCACCTTTTAGTGAATAGCCCCCATAGACAATTTAATGGAAGGTATTTAATGATACTAATCACTGCACTTCTGGTATACACTCACCTTGCCAGCCAGGGCCGGAATGTTCATGGAGTTCGTAGCAAAGCCCATACCGTATGTCATGGCAGCCTCCACGCCCAGGAAACGTGCAACAAGTTCCTCCAACTCTTCGTGCTTATCCAAGTTCCCTGTACAAAGGTGGCACTAGGAGTCAGTGTGGACAAGGCTACAAGAAGAGAAGGACTGAAACAGAAGAGGTTCTTTACGTGGTCATACAGGAGACAGACTAAAAAGGGAAGAGGCTCCAGAGAGTAGATTTAAACTGGGGGAAAAAGGAGGAGCTAAAAGAAAAATGACTTCTGTCTGTGCCAGCCTAACTCACCCATTTCCTGTCGGGTGCTGCACACGCCCCCTCCGTACTGATGCAGTACTTCTGCCGATCTGTCTGTACAGACACCCTGGTTCTGCGCAAAGCCCAAGTAATTATAGGAGCCCATGTTAATCACGCCCTTAATCACCCGGCCTGTGAACCTGAGAGGGTAGGGAAGTGTTAAACACACCTACACTGCAGACATCCCTACAACAGCTTGTACACTTTGATATCAATCATTATGGCTCGGAAACCCCAGACTGTTAAAACAAAACATCATTAAAATTAAATTACAAGAAACGTAAACCCCCCCCCCCAATTTAAAAAAAAAACATTTTTAAGACATGTACATAAAAGACCATTTTTCCCTATTTTAAGTTTGTTTTAAATGGTACTTCTGAACACTACCATTCAAAAGATATCTTTTAGTCTTCATTGAAATGGTCGCTCCTAGTGCAGTGTCTGTGTGTCAATCATGTAAGCTGGAAGGGAGGAAAGGCAAATTAAAATGTGAAAGGCTATGAAGATGCTTATATGGACACTTGGAAGTAAGAAACTTGTAGGAGGGGGCACAAGATGTCAGCACTGTAGTGCAAGAAGAACTGTACTTTTGTTATTGTTTTTTTTTTTACTCCGTTCCCCATCTTGAACATTTAGTTCAACTTGGGCTCTGATTGCCAAATGTAGGGCAAGCCATTCCTGTTATCTCCCTCATCTGCTCACCCCTGATCATTTAAATGCTAGATGTGTTTTGATTGGTTCAACCACAGCAAGAAACCAGCTGGACGGGAACTCTGATAATCTAATTGTACAAAAATGCCACAGCACTGTACAGCAGGACCTCTACCATCAGTATGTATTTTCATTAAAAAAAAAAGTTATTTATATTAAAGGGAGTTTGGGGAGTCAAAGTAAGAGAAAACTGTTGTACTTAAACACAATAAGATGAATAAAATGCAGTGAATTTAGACACATGGAGATGTCACAGCGAACACTGTCTGTTAATACTGTCCACAGTTGTCAAATCTATCAAATAAAGCCTCCCAAGTAGTAGAACATTTTCCAGTAAAATATTCAGCAATAATAAATCACATGGTAATAATTCAAAATGTATTTTACTTAACTTAAAGTGATCTTTCATTCAACAAAATATTTATGTTTTTTCCTTACTCTTACTTTAACACCTTCACGACAAAGGACGTGTCAGGTACGTCCTGTGGTGAATCAAGCGGTTTTCGCCCCATAACTCGTACAAAAATACCGAAAAATATGGAAACATGCATATTTCTGAACTCGGGACAACATTTAGAAACTATTTAGACGGGGTCTTTTTTAATGATTGTATTTGTCTAAATTATATTTTAGGTCAAAGTTAGAAAAAGTGTTTTTTTTTTTAAGTTTCATCATATTTTATGATTTTTTTTGTAGTAAATTATAAGATATGATGAACATAAGGGTATCTAATGAAATCCCTTCTTATGACGATAAAAACAACATATAACTTGTGTGGGTACAGTATGTGAGAAAGAAGAAAATTGCAGCTAAACACAAACACCCAGAAATGTCAAAACAGCCCTTGTCACCAAGGGAAAGTCAAGATGAAAATGTCTTGTCACTAATTACAACAATGTTTTAACCATATATTAGGAAAGTAACAGTTGTGAAAAATGTAATGGTTTCAATACAAATGAATATTATGTAACAATTAGTGGTCTAAAGGAAACACATGACCTGAAAACTTTGGAAGGTAGAATGAAAAAGGAGCTTAGCTTGAGACAGGTGATGTGCAACAAGAGGGACATAGAGGTATAATTGCCTGTACATAATGGCTAATATTGCCACAACTGTAAAATTAAAAAAAAGGGTCATTTAAGCTCACTTAAAAGTCCAGTTGTAATCCTCAGTATAGCGCTCTAAGAGGTCCACCCGTTCCCCTGGGACACTGCACACAGGTCTGTTCCAGTTGTCGCGGATTCTCATGTAAAGATTGCGTGTGTAGAAATTCTCAAAGTCCTGATAGAGAGGCACAAACTCCTGCAACATAGAGTCAAGCCATATGGTGAGTCCAGCATCCCCACTATGCCCAGCTACACTGTCCTCTATGCAGGGTCATATTGTTTGCCCACCTCCAATTGCTGTTAAAAGCCACATATTAAAACTAAAAGTACTCTAGATTGTTAGCTTGTGAGCAGGGTTCTCTGCCTCGTGTATCAGTCTGTCTCTGTCCGCGTAATGTAGTATGTAGCTCCATTCTATGCTCTGAACCAAGCACTAAAGTGCTGTTTCTATAAAATAAATGTCAATGTAATTTGGAAAGCTTCCCCCCCCCCCCCCCCCTGTCATACCCTGATGAGCCTCTATGCAGTGTAAATATTCTGTACATAAGACAGGGCTCGACAAACCCCAGGTCGCTATGGCGACCAGGAAATGATACCTGGCGCCTAGGTGAAGTTACCCTCCCTGTCCCCTTGCCGCTGCCATCCGATTTTTTTAATTATTTCGGAGCGCGAGGGGTAAAGTCTGTGCTGATGGCAGAGACTGCAAGCTCCGCCCTCTCGCCCAACGCGAATGCCGATGAATGAAGACATCCTGCAGCGTTAAGAAGAAAACAAGAAAAGACTGTGTGAGGTGGGTGTGTGTTTGTATATATGTAAGTATGTAAAGTAGGTGTGTGTGAGGTGTTTGTATATATGTGTATATGTAAAGTAGGTGTGTGTGAGGTGTTTGTATATATGTAAGTATGTAAAGTAGGTGTGTGTGAGGTGTTTGTATATATGTGTATATGTAAAGTAGGTGTGTGTGAGATGTTTGTATATATGTGTATATGTAAAGTAGGTGTGTGTGAGGTGTTTGTATATATGTAAGTATGTAAAGTAGGTGTGTGTGTGTGAGGTGTTTGTATATATATGTAAGTATGTAAAGTAGGTGTGTGTGAGATGTTTGTATATATGTGTATATGTAAAGTAGGTGTGTGTGAGGTGTTGTGTTTGTACATATGTAAGTATGTAAAGTAGGTGTGTGTGAGGGGTTTGTATATATGTTTATATGTAAAGTAGGTGTGTGTGAGGGGTTTGTATATATGTGTATATGTAAAGTAGGTGTGTGTGAGATGTTTGTATATATGTGTATATGTAAAGTAGGGGTGTGTGTGAGGTGTTTGTATATTTGTGTATATGTAAAGTAGGTGTGTGTGAGATGTTTGTATATATGTGTATATGAAAAGTAGGTGTGTTTGAGGGGTTTGTATATATGTGTATATGTAAAGTAGGTGTGTGTGAGATGTTTGTATATATGTGTATATGTAAAGTAGGGGTGTGTGTGAGGTGTTTGTATATTTGTGTATATGTAAAGTAGGTGTGTGTGTGAGGTGTTTGTATATATGTGTATATGTAAAGTAAGTGTGTGTGTGTGTGTGTGTGTATATATGTGAAGTAGGCGTGTGTGTTTATGAATTGCGTGTATGCTTGCGTGATTGTCTGGCTCCTAAATTTTTTTGCTGGCTCCTAAAATCAAATTAGATTTGTCAAGCCCTGCATAAGAGTATATCACAGATCTCCACAATTCTCAATAATGTGTTTAAACTATAGTAACCACAACGCATACAATCCCTAATCCCAGCTCCTAATTTTGATTATTTTAGAGGCAAAAAGCCAATTGTTCAGTCCATAGCCCACTAACCATGTGGCATCTCTGTCATTATCCTTCACCACCTGTATTATGATAAATAACAGCATTATCAGATTTTTTTGATTTTTTTTTAACTGCACATTCTCATGTTGTCAGAACAATATTTAGATGTAGACACAATCAGTAGGGTGGAGATGAACCCAATCCACAACATGGAAGTTTGGAAATCACTGTGACTTCCAGAAGAAGTTGCCTTCTGTGTGATTCAAACATATTATAGAGGGTTTAATACATCTTTAAACGTCCTCAGACAGTCACAACACTTTTCACACTATCCAGGAAACTAGGAGGTTGCTCTGCATAATGTGAGTACAGCAAAGAATGATGTGAATAAACCACTGACATACTATTTTAGATTCTTCTCTATTAAAAACGATTACACTTTTTGTATGTATATCACATATATTTGTATGCAACCATACACACACACACACACTTAAAAATGTGTTATTTTACACAACACACACGGTTACTCGCCTTTTGCTCTTCCCGCTCTGTGGCATTGTGACACTTCTCAATCTTCCACGCCCTGAGGAAGTCCCTCAAGTAACCAAAAAGCGTGAGGATTCCGTAGCCCATGTATGTGAGGACCGCCACAAACATTGGAGTCTCCTCAAATGCCTCTTTGAAAGGTTTCTTGTAAAGGCCAACATTTTGTAACTGGGAAAAGAAGGAATACGCAGGTTTTGTGATCCAGAAAAAAACCACCAATATGACACGGGCAGACAAACATTTGTATATTGGTACAAGTTTATTCCACTGGATTAAGAGAATTAAACCAATCGGATCCCGGAGAGATAAATGGATGGAGCAGCCAGTAGTGCATTTTCTGGTCAACGATCCAGATTTAAATTAAGCGCAATTTTCGCAACTTTGCTTTCAATTATGGTAGGAAGGCTATCGGAGGCATTATCAAACACAAATGTACACACTCCAAACAAAGATGACCTGTTTTCCCACGGAAATCACACCTTCACAGTGCTACTAATTTTAACATAATTATTTGTACTTTTTCATAGGAAACCCACTGAAACTTTCCCAGAATTAGTGTTTTTTTAATCCCTTGGTGACCATGGCTGTTTTAACACTTATGCAGTGTTTAGGTGTAATTTTCCTCTCATTTACTGTACCCCACACAAATGTTATATGTTTTTGGTGGATAAAAGCTTTCTTTAAATATCATTATTTCGATCATATGAGTTACTATAAAACAATTATTGAAAGATGATGAAAAATTAAAAAAAGAGTTTTTCTAACTTTTACTTGAAAAATCATTTACACATCAACAAAAGCAAACGAAAAAATTCTATTAGACCTGGATTTAGAAATACCTAATGCTTTTTATGTTTTTCTGCCGTTTCCTGAAAGTTATAGGGCAATAACTGCATAGTGCATTGCAATGACTAACCATTTTCTCCTCAGAACCACCTATAGTAACAGTATAACCCAATCCCCAAGCCAAAAAATAAGTTTACTTGGGGCTCTAGAGGCAGCACAGCAACACCCCCAAGTGATGGAAGTGATCAATCATTTCTTCAGAAGCTTGTGCCAACAGCAGGGCAACGCCATATTTGAAAGGCATCCTGCCTTTCAATATGGCGAATGTAATCACTCTGGAGAGCGTTCACACAGTGCCCCATCATCCAATTTTAGTGTTGCTGAATTCCTTAACATTGAGCATTTCAGCAACAAGCGCTTAGCAATGGAAGCAATCATTGATTTCTTCAGAAAGTCATTTCAACTCAGGATGTACCCGGTACGTCCTCTGTTGCCAAGTGTATGTAGACACAGCACTGTGTGTATTTCCTGTATATTACGCCATCTTACATTTGTTGTATTCCTTTCTTTATTAGTTCATGGATTTTCATTCTCCCTGGTAATTCTTTTGTTTGGTCTAAACCAGAAATGAATAAATTTAGTATTCTTCAAAAAGATTTTTTTTGCTAGGAATGCACATTAATGTTGGACGCTATTAATAGATGGTTACACCCACTCGTCACCCATGTAACCATATATCACAATTCCCTACGTGTTTTAAGCAACAGTCTGTTGGTATCCGATTCACCTGTGTAAAAGAAACGCACGCTTGTGTAGACGCATATCACCCTCCTCCCCATTACGCACACATATGTACTCTCATAGCTAATCCTGTCCTCCCCCATTTCTCCCCAAGTGTAATGTACACACACACACACACCTAACTCCACACTCCCCTGTAACAAAAAAATATTAAGGCCTTTATGAACATGCAAAAAAACTTGCCAGCACTCTAGTTCTAGCATCTGCAGGCTTGCATGCACCTGATGTCAAGCAAAAAAATCTGGAAAAGGAGACTTGAGGTGGCTCCTAAAAATATAAGTTGTTTCCATGCTATCCATAGATTTATCCAAACACTACAGAATATGGGAATGATTTAGTGCAATTCTAATTGTAGACATTAAATCCTAACCAGGGAACATAAATTTGGGTGAGGTACTGTGCTTACTGAAGCAGACAGGGCGTGCATGACTGGAATTTAACACTGTGCATCCCACAGGTACATCAACAGCTAAATATTGAACACACACTCTGGAAGTGACAGGTTACTGGTGTGTACATTAACGGACCCCAGTTGGCAACAAATGAAGCTATGTTTAAATTGAAAGATTGCATGAACTATAGGCATCTTATTTAGAAATACATTAATGAATACAAATAAAGTACCTTATTGAGCACTCTCTGCATGCATAGCACAATCAGGGGGCAGATATATTGGGTGTGATCTTCATTCAGGGAACCCAAGATACAAAACAATATGTCTACCCCCTGATAGAGCTACACAAGGAAAGAGGATTCAGTAAGATGCTTTATTTGTATTCTGTCTTTAAAACATTTCTATTTAAATATAAAAAAAAATAACATACTGTTGGTACCGAGTGCCATATGTCTTAGCCAAAATAAGCCCCTCACATCCTAAGATGTGTTGGAGAGGTTGTGGTGCAATAGGTACGATGCTACATGTGTGGTGGGAATGTCCAGTATTACAAGCTTTGTGGTCAGCAACCTTCACCCACTTAAATCAATGTCTCACATTGAATGCTGAAATCTCTCCAAAAGCAGCTTTACTGGGCATACTCCCGCAAAAGATTCCTACTTATAAACACATACTTATGTTGCATTTTTTTTTGTAGCTAGTCTAACTTTGATTGCCAGAAGATGGAAGACCATGGACTAACCATCTATTACAGAAGTGTTACAATTAATCCAAATTAACGAACGTCAGTTCAGTTACTCACTTAACGCCCCCAGGAAATATAATAACATTTGGAATTTGTGGTCCTCTTATATGTACAAAATTAAGTAGAACAACGTGGTGCGAGTAGCTCTGAGGAACATTTCCTTTCTTTTTATGATCTACCGGCTTAATGTACGCTAGTCTAACCAGGATACCAAATTTGTACTTTGTGATGTTATTCTGTTCTTATACTTAATTCAATGTATACCAGTGTAAATAAAATGTATACAATGACTGTGTAATGTGCGCCCTTCCCCTCTTCCTTTCTGTACACTATTGTTATGGTTTCTTTCGTTAAGAGAAAATGGAAAACGGAATAAAAATAATATATTATAAAAAATAAATTCTATTTAAAATGCCTACACTACATGCAATCTTTCAACTAAACAAATCTTAATTTGTTGCCAACCGTTGTCCTTTTAGCAGGCACTTTTTATTGCTTCAAAGCTCAATGGATGTAGCCATTGTCTAGGACAACCTTTGACCTTTCATACATGATGTTCCAGGATTGCTGTACCTGAGGAGATTAGAGCTACGAGAAAGGAGAGAATTCAATAGGAGATCAAATTCTCCATAAAAGAAAACCCCCCACAAAAGGGGACTGTGTGCAGATACATTTGGGGTATTCATATTAGTCAGTTCTGGGGCAAAATCCTAAAAGTGGTCCAAGCAGTAGGAACATGACATTTCCATGGTGACTGCTCCACTAGGACTTTTATAAATAACTAATAAAACACCTACAGCAAATGGAGGCTGGTAACAGTCAACAGTAATATTTTACATTAGAGGAGAATTAACAACAGGGAAACAGAGCTGCAGCTAGTGGGAAACCTTTGTATCCAACAAGTGAATTGGAACCACTGTGACGATATGCTCTTTTGTAAACGTCTTTGTCCTTAGTAACAGACACAGAATCACAACATCAGTGTCAGAATCACAACATAAACACAGGCCAGCATGTTCTAGCTGGGAACCTTGCCTGTAGCCAACACTGGTGTCTCAGATAAAGTTCTCAAAGAGATATATGCTGAATTCCATGAATGTTACCAAACTTACACCATTTAAAGGAGCAGTTACACTTAGCTATTCTCACTTTACAACAATTTCCTGTAGTTTTACATTACAAAGAATTTCACCTAGGACTGGACATTTAGTGATGGCCAGTAAGGAGGGCTTGGAGAGATAGGCAGGACTGTTGCTACAGCAACAGCAGTATTCAGGAGACAGGATAGGTGGGGGGAGGGGACTGATAAGATAGACCTGTTTGTTTAGTTTCCATGATGCAGTATTGCTTTTGGAGAATGTCGGTGGACCTGAAAGGAATGTCACTTTAATTTGGTTCTCATCAATTCATTTTATTTTGGTTTCCTTTACATTTTCAGACATTAGCTAGTCATTATAAAGCCAGGCCCAGGTCACAGCACTCTCAGCGTTTGTCTAGGAAACTTGAAAAATGTAAAGGTTTGCTACCATTTATAGTAGGGCAGAAATCAAGAACCTCCCAATCCCTACATTCCAAAGAAGAATCAAACTGAAGGATTACAGCTCTCAAACTCTGGCCTAACTCTAGGTGGTAGATTTTTGTAATGTTAATTTGATACAGTGCCACTGAATAAAGTGATGCATTATAAACAAGCCTTTTTATTGCAGCTATTCTTTATTGCTACTCTTATCATGCTCAGCCAATAGTGAAGAGAAGAGGTTAAACACTTACAGAAACAGTAGGCAACAAATTGCTTCGTGCAATGCTCTAATACAGCTGATGATCTACATCTCCCATAATGCACTTTCAGCTAAAAGGCAAGTAGAGGAGTGTAGTCCACAACATCTGGAGGAATCCTGCTAATACCAAACTTAAAACAATTTAAAAGAAAAAACTTAGCTGCACCCAAAACGCAGACAGTTTTAGAATCTGCACAAATAAATTCCAAAAAATAAGCAGTAAGTGGTCAGACCATGGGCATGAACTTCTAAAATGTCAAACTCACTCAAAATGGACGGCAGTGTCCCATATCCAATTTTTAAAAAATATATATACACATCTTAAAAGCCATGGCCTTTTTCCAACCTTGTCTTATGTCCTCACATTTTCCATGGTTTTTATAACGTTTATAAAGATTGGATTTTAAACCCTTGCGTCACTTTTCAGTGATACAGAACCTACCTTTTTTTAATCTTACAAGTCCTCATTTCTGATAACCACATACCACACACGTTACTTGCGTTTTATCAAACCTCGCCCTGATAAATATTTACCAACCGTAAACCTGACGTCTTCATGTCAGGATTTGACTGAACAGTAAGGGAAGGGTTGCGTATAAGTGTAAAATTTGTCTAAGGGATACATTTCAAAATCTCAGTTTGTTCATGCAGGTCTCCACGAGCTGATACAATACATAGAAGATTCAGGAAACTTAAGGTCCAGGGCTGCTAAAATATGTAAAGAAAGGTGTTCATGCTCACAAGTGTGTGGTAACAGCTCCAAGTGCAGGTAGACGCGTTTTACGCTTAAGCTGTAAGCGCGAAACGCATCAAGCTGCACATTTGATTGCTGTCACTTTCCGTGTTCCTGCGGATATTTATTTGGGCTTCTTACATCTTAATAAATCACTTTTTGCAACTATCAAACCTCTGGAGTGCCGTTCCTGCTGATAATTTACATTGATCTCTATGGAGGTTTTAAACAGTCATTAAAAATAATCATTACACCAAGGCGTCAACTGGTCAGTGATGCCGGAAAGATGCAAAAATAATGTATTACAGTATATACTCGAGTATTAGCCGACCTGAATATAAGCCGAGGCACCTAATTTTACCACAATTATTGCCCCCAATATGCCAGGATATTGCCCCCAATATGCCAGGATATTGCCCCTTAGTATGCTCGTTATGCCACCCTCCTCCCACAGACCCCAGCACTTACCTCGTTCCTGCTCTGTCCCCCGGTGCTCTGAAGCTGCGTGGCTGTGAGGGAAACGTTGTGAGCTTCCCTCCAGCCGCGCGGTCAATAAAGTTTGTTTAAAAAAAACACACTTTATTGACCGCGCGACCGGAGGGAAGCTCACAACGCTTCCCTCACAGCCACGCAGCTTCAGAGCACCGGGGGACAGAGCAGGAACGAGGTAAGTTTTAGATTTTTTTTTTCCCCCCACCGACTCGAGTATAAGCCGAGGGGGGCATTTTTCAGCACAAAAATTGTGCTGAAAAACTCGGCTTATACTCTAGTATATACGGTATCTACTGTATAGAATTTAGCCCAACGTTATATATTAAAAAGGGACTGTATCACATAAACATTGTTTTTACTGTGAATGTAGAGAAGAAAAAAGTGTTTGAAAGGTGTCATATGAAGTCTCCCGTGTAGGTCATCACCTGTGGTTTGATATGCAAATTACATATTTCTAATTGAAACCAGTTCATTTGCATATCAAACCACAGGTGATGTCATACATTGGAGACTCCACAGATACCTTTTTAAACACATTTTTATCGTAATTTAGGCTATAACTTGCAATTTTGCTATGACAATGTATAGATCATTTTCAATATTTTTTGGTCTACATTCACAGTAAGGAAGAAAAACAACAAAAATGTATAGGTGATACAGTCCATTTAAAATGTGGATTTGCAACAAAATCCAAACTTGCAAAACAACTTGCTATGACATTACTTATTACAACCGGAGATGGAAGACATTACTTGTGAAACAATAGCATCTGCTTATTAGAGGATCAATGTAAATCTTCTTAACAGGCTGGCTTAAAAAGAAGGTGTTAAAAGGCAAAATTTAAAAAAAAAAAAAAAAAAAAACAATATTGACCGTCTACTCTGTTCTTTAGATAAAATCCATAAGCAGTATGAACAGGCCAACCCTGGTATGCACAAGTTGCCAAGTGGGCTTACAATCTAAGTTGAAGGCCAAGTATTAAAGAGTCCAAGCCAAGTATTAAATGGTTGACAAAAAATTAAGTTATGTTTAATTCAGGGCTCGACAAACCCCAGGCGCCAGGTCGCCATGGCGACCAGGAAATGAGAGCTGGCGCCTAGGTGAAGTTACCCTCCCTGTCCCCTTGCCATCCGATTTTTTTTTATTTTTCGGAGCGGAGGGGGTAGAGTCTGTGCGGATGGCACAGACTGCAAGCTCCGGCCCCTCGCGCAACGCGTGTCGGAGTGCCAGGTGTCGTCACGTGACATCCTGGCACTCAGCAGGCCGATGAATGAAGACATGCTGCAGCACTAATGTCCCCCTCCCCTGCAGTGAGGTAAAGCAGCAGGGAGGGGGGACACACCAAGAAAATACTGTGTGAGGTGGGTGTGTTTGTATATATGTGTATATGTAAAGCAGGTGTGTGTGAGGTGTTTGTATATATGTGTATATGTAAAGCAGGTGTGTGTGAGGTGTTTGGATATATGTGTATATGTAAAGCAGGTGTGTGTGAGGTGTTTGGATATATGTGTATATGTAAAGCAGGTGTGTGTGAGGTGTTTGGATATTTGTGTATATGTAAAGTAGGTGTGTGTGAGGTGTTTGTATATATGAGTATATGTAAAGTAGGTGTGTGTGAGGTGTTTGTATATATGGGTATATGTAAAGTAGGTGTGTGTGAGGTGTTTGGCTATATGTGTATATGTAAAGTAGGTGTGTGTGTTTATATATGTGAAGTAGGTGTGCGTGTTTAAGAATTGCGTGTATGCTTGCGTGATTGGCTCCTAAATTTTTGTGCTGGCTCCTAAAATCAAATTAGATTTGTCAAGCCCTGGTTTAATTGTAAGATTGCATCAAGGTCAAGCATTTTAGATAAAAATAAGCTTTAACGAAAAGAGAGATTTCTTTATCATACAGCTCTATAGGGAGCGGAAATGTTGTTAAGAATCTTGGGTGAGATGGGTCAGATAATGGTCTGACCCATCTAACCACACATGTTCGCATCTTTCTAAAGTCTATACTGAGCAAAGCAGGGTCAATAAAGTACTTTATTTGTATTCTTTCATTAAAGCATATTTAAATGCTTACACTTGATACCACCTTTAAACTAAACATAAGTTAATATTTGCAGACAGTTGTCCTTTAAACTTATAAATATGTCAGCGATTTCCCCAGTAAACAAACATTCTTTTAAAAATTAAAATATATTAACGTTTGCAGAAATGTTTCAACAAGAAAACTTAACATACAAGACGATTCAGGACGGCCTGGGGGTCAGTGAGCTTGAAAACAGTATGTACATATAGAGAAACAAACTCACATGTACTATCACACTCAGAGACACACAGTAGCTCAGTTCATCTCCCTTCAAATCTGTCACCCAAACCAACACCAGTCATTTAAACTTTACAAGTAGTGCGAGTCTATATTTTTGTTGTAACATAAGCCTTCATATAAAAGTACATATTTTTTACTGAGGGGATTGTACAGGGCTGCACAGTTTACTGGCTCTCTATAAACAATAATCCACACATGACTCTAGTCATTAACTGTGCACAGCTGATCAGCACATGACTTGATTTAAATCAATCCAAAGTGAGTAGATTTTGTCATGTGCTTGGATAACAGTAATTATGGACCGAGGAATGAACGATAAGTATGGTAGCACACCCAAATAATGTCTCTGATTTGACCCAATTGGACATTTTTATCCCACCTTGAACCTGAGACTCTCTCAATACCCAATTTCAACTTTTCTCCTACAAATGTACACCCACAAAAACATCAAAGCAGAAGCGCATGTACATGGGAGAAGAAAATAAATATAGTGTAATACAGTACAAATGGTAATGTTTGGTTATCACACTCACAAACAACGTATAAAATCTTCTGAATTTATTCCACAATACAAATGTACACCCACTACAGGAGACCCACCTCTTCCCCCAGAAGTGTCCCCCATCAGCATCTACCCTCCCCAAAGACAACTGCAGAGGAAACCACTGGTCCCACTCCTGCCAGCGCTCCCCACACACACGGAGGACACCCATGGCGTATCCCCCCCCTGCTACCTCCCCCCCCCCCCCAGTCAGCACTCTTCCCGGTGGACACTGCTACCCACCCCCCCCCCCCTCCCCAGTCAGCACTCTTCCCGGTGGACACTGCTACCCCCCCCCCCCCCTTCCCGGTGGACACTGCTACCACCCCCCCTCCACAGTCAACATCCTCCCCAGTCAGCACTGTTCCCCCCCCCCCCCCCCCTTCCCGGTGGACACTGCTACCACCCCCCCTCCACAGTCAACATCCTCCCCAGTCAGCACTGTTCCCCCCCCCCCCCCCCCCCAGTCAGCACTCTTCCCGGTGGACACTGCTGGACCTCTCCAGTCAGCCCTCCCCCTGGAGGACACTGCTGGACCTCCCCAGTCAGCCCTCACCCTGGAGGACACTGCTGGACCTCCCCAGTCAGCCCTCACCCTGGAGGACACTGCTGGACCTCCCCAGTCGGCACTCCCCCCGGAGGACACTGCTGGACCTCCCCAGTCGGCACTCCCCCCGGAGGACACTGCTAGTGCCCCCAGGACACTTCTACACCCTAATCAGTTGTGGCTTACCATACCCTATCCATATACCCCCTCCAGAACATTACCCCACCCTATTCGGTGGTCGACACAGGACACTTCGACTGTCTCCTTCGTGTCCTCCATGAGTCTTTCAGTATCACTTCCACTCTGCTTTAATCATCCACTGGGCTCACCGCTTCTCTACCTGATGTCTGAGCTGGGTATCCAGCCCTTTCCATCACTTGCGGTAATCCTAGCACTCCTCGGGCCCCGAGTACACACCTTCTCCTCATGGCACACCCCATTCCTCACGTATCCGTTCTTCAAAGTATCAGCCTTGTAAACTCCATTCATGACCGGCTTGTATGAGGTACTGTGGCCCCCTACAGTCCCGTACCGCGGCATCTTCCAGTCTGCTATCCGCTCCTGTCACAGCCCAGCTCCCCAAACCGGAACTCGGCGCCTGGCACGACCAATTAGCAACGGAAACGTCAATCCCGTAGGTGTAACTTGTCTCTAGGATGACAGGAAACCAACCGCCAACCAGAACAGGCGGTGGGCGGGATTTGGAAGGGAGAGGCCGCGTCCACGTCACGTCGAGGTTGCGCCCAGCATCAGAGGGCGTTCGAACCTCAGTAACCTCTGTGGGCGTGGCCAAAGTTTCTGACACATGTTTCCTATAAGGACCAATCTAACTTGAAAAACTTCAACAATAATACATATATAACCCCCTCCCCAAGGCTTGGTAACCCCTTGGTCACCAGACTTTTGAACACATCTGCTGTGTTTGTAATTTTCTTCTGTCTCATTTACTGTACCCACACAAATTATATATATTACACATCTACAAAAGCTAATTAAAAACCTGTTAAACAGATTCTAATATTAGTCCTGAGTTTATAAATATCCAATGTTTTTCTGCTGTTTTTTGAAAGTTATATGGCAATAACTACAAGTGGCGCATTGCTTTTTACTAACCATTTTCTCATTGTAACCCAATCCCTAAACCTAACCCTAGCTTTTTTTAAATTTACTTTGATGTATCTGACGAGAGGCAGTCCAGCAACACAACCAGAGTGACAGAAGCGATCACTGATCCCATCCAAAGCTCTTGCCAACAGCATGGCAAAGCAATGCTTGAAAGGCATGCTGCCTTTCAAAAATGAAGAATGTGATTGTTCTGGAGAGCGATTATACAGTGACCCTTTGTCCGTTTTCTGTGTTGCTGAATGCCTTAATATCGAGGAATTTCAGCAAAACCCACTGAGCAACGTTTATGACCTGTGTCACAAAGGGGGTTAATTCCCCCCCAGCCCCTCCCCCCGCAACCTGTTCAATGTAAAAATAACTTTTGCTTCCTTTAACCCCTTCCCGCATGTAGGACATTCCATTCTGTCCTACTTTTTAGTGCCAAGATTCTAGAAGGATGACATGGAATGTCCACACTAAACAGCTCATCGTGGATACCGATGCAGGGACTTGCAGTGAGGTCCCCACTGTCAGGGTGGCCTCACTCTGACACAGAAAGGCTACATTTTACAGGAAAATCCTGCAGGACGTCATAGACTGTCCTGCATGTAACAGCTCATCGCGGCTCCCGCAATGAGCTGTACTGGGGATCCCGCTGCAGGGACTTGCAGCGAGATCCCCAGTGTCAGATGAGGCCACTTTCAGTCTGACATAAGAAATGTAGCGAACGCTCAAACCGAGCGTCAGCTAAATTTCTGGCCTCCCCGAACTTCCAGGTTCAGGCACGTCTCCATGACGTCACAAAGTATCGCTGGATGTCGGTAGAGACCGACAGGGCCTACAGAGACCCTGCTAGGATGTTCCTGGCTGCTGATTACAAATTGATCGGCGCCCCGGGAACAAAATGACGCTGGATGGTACTTTAAGGACCAAAGCACCATTGGTCATGAAGAGGTTAAAGAAACAAACATTATTTTGACATTTCAGCAGACTTTAAAGAATATTTGTGTACCTTTTCAGTACAGCAGGCAGGATTTAAAAAGCAATAACAATTAAGCATTCTTAGAAATAATAGCTTGATGAAATCTGATTGGCATCAGGGCCGGCCTTTGGGATCTGCCACCACACATTGCACAACACCCAAAGTGCACTAGAGGAGGCACCTGCCTACCGGCGCCTCCTTTCTCAGAGGCACTGGCTTGGGAGATCAAAATATCTCCCCTCACCAACCCTCTCTATGGGAAAGCAATCAGCTGGATGTCTGTGTGCTGCCCAGGTGCACAGACATTCTCTCACATTCAGAACATCAGGAGTCACGTGACCTGCCAGTGCTCAGACTCCAGAGATGTGCGGGGTGCATGATAGGCAGTCTGAGCGGATGTCTGTGAACATGGCAAGTGCACATACATTATGCCACTCATTTGCCATAATATGCCAGCGATAATTTGTCCATTAATATGCCACTGATAATTTTGTCCATTAATATGCCACTGATAATATGCTCATTAATTTGCCACTGATAATTTGTCCATTAATATGCCACTGATAATTTGCTCATTAATATGCCACTGATAATATGCTCATTAATTTGCCACTGATAATTTGTCCATTAATATGCCACTGATAATTTGCTCATTAATATGCCACTGATAATTTGCTCATTAATATGCCACTGATAATATGCTCATTAATTTGCCACTGATAATTTGTCCATTAATATGCCACTGATAATTTGCTCATTAATATGCCAGTGATAATTTGTCCATTAATATGCCACTGATAATTTGCTACTATGCCACTAATAATTTGACCATTAATAGCCACTGATAATTTGTTAATTGATATGCCTCTGATAATTTGTCCACTATTATGTCACTGATAATGTTCTCATTAATATGCCACTCATAATTTGCTACTACGTCAGTAATAATTTGCTCATTAATGAGCCACAGCCAATTTGCCCAATAAAAAAATCCCCCTCCTCCCCCTTCCCCAGTACTTACCGGGATTCTGCTAGCTGTCTAGGAGTTGTCTCCTCTGCAGTATTTCCTGCACACACAAGCAGGAAATACAGCTGCCGGATATGACTTACCATCCTTTCCCGAAAGACGGGTCCGCATCCGTTGTCCGATCGTGACTGTCTCCACGCATTCTGTGGCCAGCGGGGGCCTATGGGGCAGCTGCTTTGGGCCCTGGGTAGCTGCCTCGTTTGCCCACGTTTTTTTAAAAATTTTTTTTTAAAGTAGACACTAGGGAAGTTCTGGATGCAATCTGGGTGCTATCTCGGGTAAGTCCTGTTTATGCAACCTGGGTGCTGGGCATGTCCTGGGTGTGCAGTCTAGGTGCTCGGTCAAGACCAATGGGTGTAATCTGGGTGCTTGGGAAGTCATGAGTGTGCAATTTTGGTGCACTGGCAATACATGTGGATGTAATGTACATGCTCTAGCAATACCATTGGGTGCAAGCAGGGTGCTCTTGCAAGACAAGTGAGAGCAATCTAAGTGCTTGACAAGACCAGTGGGTGCAAACTAGGTAGTCTGGCAAGACCTATGAGTGCAAGCTGGGTGCTGTTTCAAGTGCCATGGTTGCTGTGACTGGCAGAGATGAGGTGGCCCACACAGGGCAAAAGAACACCTAAGGCCAGCCCTGATTGGCATTTAGAGTCAAGAGGGAATTCTTTCCATTTTTTAAATTGTATACATTTCAATGTTAGTTTTCCGCATTCTCTTCGATCAATGGCTGTAACAGGTATGTGAAAAGTGGACCTTGGTGGACCTTTTTTTCAACCTGAATTACTAGTCTTTATTCATTAAAGATACGACATGGGAATTGCAAACTTAGTTGCTTTAGAAAAATTCCCAGATTCAGCTTTACTTCAAAGTTTTTTGGTCTTAATTTTACAAATCCCTTGGACATTCCCTCTTTCATGAATAAATCCCTTTGATGCTCTATAAAATAAGAATTGTAATTGTAATTCAACTAAACGTTGAATTCACTGAATATCAATATCAAGAAGTAGTTTTCCTTCAGAGCAGCTCCAGGCATTTTTGGAATGCTGTTATAAGTCCTCAACTATGTCTAGTGTGGTATTCCACCATTATTCAAGAAGAAAAAACTCCAGTTCACAGAAGGAGATGGAAATCTGTGTGTACATTACTGAATTTCCCATAATAATTCAAAACTGTCTATGGTAAGTATTTAACTCACATTATTATGAAGATGCAGGCTGTCACTCCATCAATACACCAAGAATGCATGTTTGCTACAAAGACACACCCAATATTTCTCTGTGCAGGGCAGATGTTTTGTGTCATTTTAAAAGGGAAGTAAAGCCCCAAAATATGTTTTATACATAAAAGGCCATTTTTAAATAATTTTCCGTAACGTACCATTCAAAAGATGTGCCATAGTCTTTGTCATATTGTGAAGCTGCTGCTGCTTCACTGAGATGTGTGGCAAGTCAGCTGGGAGGTAGCAAATCTGGCTGCTGGGACAGCTCCTTGGTGCAAATCTGGCTGCTGCGACAGCTCCTGGGTGTAATTCGGATAGCTTGGACAGCTCCTGATTGCAAATTTGGCTGCTGGTGTAGCTCCTAAGTGCAAATTTGGCTGCTGGGATAGCTTCTGAGTGCAAATCTGGTTGCTGGGGCAGCTACTGGGTGAAGGTGTGCTTCCTTGGGCAGTTCCTGAAGTCAAATTTGGCTGCTGATGCCACTCCTAGGTGCAATTTTGGCTGATGCGACAGCTTCTGGGTGAAGATCTGCTTTCTTTGGCAGCTCCTGAATGCAAATCTGGCTCCTGAGGCAGCTCATGAGCACAAATCTGGCTGCAGGAGCAGCTACTTGTTGCAAATCTGCTGGGGCTGCACCTGGGTGCAGATCTGGTTGCTGGGGCAGCTCCTGGGTGCAGATTTTGCTGCTGGGACAGCACCTGGGTGCAAATCTGGCTGTTGGGGAAGCTCCTGGGTGAAAATTTAGCTGTTGGGGCAGAACCTGAGTGCAGATTTGGCTCCTTGGACCACTTCTGAGGACAGATCTGGCTGCTTGGGCAGCTCCTGGATGCAAATCTGGCAGATGGGGTAAGTCCTGTATACAAATATGGCAGCTGGGGCAGCACCTGAGTGCAAATTTGGCTGTTGGGGCAGCTCCTGAGTGAAAATGTGGCTGCTGGGGTAGCTCCTTAGTGCTATTGTGGCTGCTGGGGCAGTTCCTGTCCTAGGGTAACCCCTGAGGGAAGATCTGGCTGCTGGGGTAGCTCCTTGATTCAAATCTGGCTGCTGGGACAGCTCCTAGGTGTATATTTAGTTTTTGGGGCCACTCCAATGAGCAGATCTGGTTGTTGGGGCCGCTCCAATAAGCAGATCTGGTTGTTGGGGCCGCTCCAATAAGCAGATCTGGTTGTTGGGGCAGCTCCTGGGTGCAGATTTTGCTGCTGGGGCAGCTCCTGGGTGCAGATTTTGCTGCTGGAGCAGCACCTGTTACTGTACAGTAACCGTCCTTTCAGTTAATCTGGTCTGAGTAAGAACCTATCTTCCACACAATCAGTCCGGCTGCGGTAACGGCTTAGACTGCACAAAATGAGTCTCCAATCTTCCAAGGTAATTTCCAAATAAAACATCCATGGGCAATTCAAACATAATGCCCACCTTGCTGTAGCCTTCTTCTGTAAGCCAATCTAGGTGCACCCGGGCCAGTTGGTGCATTTGCCCTCCAGGTACATTAACGTCCACTTTTTTGTCAATACTTTGGGCTTGAGGTAGTGAGCTTGGTTGAACAAAAGTAAGGGTAGCAGCGGAGTCTCCAAGTCCCTCCGCGGGACGGCCATTGATCCGCATCAGTTAGTAATGCTGCTCCCAGTTATCATACAATGGTTGATGTGCCAGGGACACTTCATCCAGGGCATTGTAATACTCAGATAACTTTAATCCTCATCAACATAATGCTGGGCTGGAGCTGGCCTGTGAGGGAAGCTCGCACACTGAGCTTGCTGGGGCAGCCTGGGTGCTGGAGAGGAGGACCTTCGTGGTCCTGGCAGAGCTGATCTCAATTGTAGAAATGGGCAGTTAGTTTGAATGTGCCCTGGCTGTTGGCAATGGAAGCAACTAGCTGGAGCTCTGTTGCCCCATGTTGGAAGTTCCCAGATTGTCCAGTGGAACCAAGGAAAAATTGGAGTGGCTGCGGCAGGGAGGTGTGGGTGCAAGGCATTGAAGAGGGTGGTCCCTGGGCAAAGAGGGGGTTGGCATGGACACCCTGGTGGGGGGGCGATTGGATGACGACAAATTTGTCTTCCAACAGCAGCCTCCTCTAAAGAAGTGTAGGAGGGTGCTGTATCCAACATCCCCAGCTGTGTGCTAGAAAAATTGTTCTAGCAGGAGCTGTTGCAGACACTCCTGTCAGGTAAGTACTTGTACCCACCAGCTGTTGGTGGCTAGGCTCATTATGTATGCCCACTTCGTATGAGGCCCCATGCAAGCTTCTCACCCCAGTTAGTTGTCGGGTGTGATGGCATATCTTGCCATGAGGCGAGTTTTTACCTCCTGGTAGTCTCTTGCCCATTCCTCCAGGATGGCACGGTAGGTCTCTGCCACTCAGCCAGCTTGTTTCCCTGCCAGGATTAAAACCCAGTCCAGGGTTTCCACATTGTGGAGCTGACACTGTCGCTCTAAATCTTGAAGAAATTCAGTGATATCTACTGTGTCGTCAAATACGTTAAACAACTAGTGGGTCACTTTGATGGAGCAATAGGATGCCCCAGGGCATAATTCCGCAAGGCATAATTCCTGTATTAGACCCCGGACCCATAGTATTCCGTTCAGCTAGTTCAGCTTTTTGCTCTCGTTCCGCTTCGAGTAATTATATCCATGGAGGGATGTGGCCCATAAAATCCCAGCCTTTCTCTCACCTGTCAGGAGATCTCGTCCATGCCCGGAGGAGTGGGGCTGGCCAATACTTGGACCGGACTGGCATGGGACCCTCCAAATTCTGGGCTAATGGATCGATCCTTCTCCAGTTCTACCAGTGCCGCCACCAGCTCACACTTTTTAATCCAAATGTGCCTTGTCCTTTATGCATCAGCATCTCCTGCAGGGCAGCCAATTTATAAGATTCTGCCATCCTGATGCTAAATCTATAAGATTATGGATAATCCACTGGACCAGGATGGTGAGGAGAAATCCCACTTCGAAACGCTACTGTAACGGGTTGCCAAGAGCTGTTTTTGCCCGTTAGTACTTCCAGATGTTCTCCCCTCTGGTCCCATTCTGCTAATTTGGCCAAATTGAAATATTTTCACCAATGCTGTCAGATAGTTTCCCCCAATATACGTGAACGACACCAGTCTTATCAGGTACAGCAAGCATAACACATTTATTGTTAGAAACACAAGTTATTTATATTTAGAGAATCAAATTAACAGTGATTGAACAATGGTAAAAAACGCATTATCTTTACATAACGGGTAAAACATAATTGAATTTGGAACCAAAAGGGTTGGCTGCTGCTGCAACAGCGACCAATGAGGGTAAAGGGGGCGTGCTTACTACTCAGCTGAATGGGTGCCATATCCGACCAACCAGCAGAGCACCGACGAGGCCCTTTAAACAGGCGACATATCAGCGCTGTGCCTGCCTGAGTGTGAATGCTTTCTGAAATGCGAACAGAAATATCTGTTCTCACCCTGCACAGTGAATAACCACATGCAACCAGACACCTCCTCTATCCCTGCACAGAAACTCCTACCTGACCTGGTAAAGGCCCTGACACTAACCTTTGGCACTACAGATGCTGTTATTACATTTCTCGTGACGTTCAGCCAACCAAATGGATGGCTTAGAATCATGAGATGTGCATTCCACAGCAGCTGCAGCACCAATCCATAATCATATAATACCTTTGGCGCTCTAGTTGTTGATTACTCTCCTTCCCATGATGCTTAACACACTGGCTGAGAGTAATGGGAAATGTAGTCTCAACAGCTGGAGTATTAACTAATTTTTATTCTAGAGTCTTGCCAAACTTGGTTGGCTTGGCAAGAACTATGTTAATATTGCTTTTCCACTGTAATTGGTTTGAGTATTGTGATGCATTACCCACCAAGAGTATACACAATGCTCCCTAGGTCATATGTGCTACCTAAAATGTCACCTAAACCTTCAAATATGCCACATACAGTCTAGCACAAATAGTGATAATCACACACTACCAACAGAGGGAGTAAACTATAAATGTTCCGCTGCTTTGCTGTGTGGGGCGGCTAAACAGGTTCCGCTACTCTCTGTGGTGTGTGAACAGGTTCTTCTACTCTCCCGTGCTGAGGCAAGGTTCCCGTGCACTTTCCCCCCATATCAGGAACCTGCATCTGGTCACTGACTGTCACGCATTGTCTTGTTTTAGGCACATGTGATAGAGGGAGTTGCTCCCCTCTTTCAGTGTGGCCAGAAAACAAGGGCAGTGCAGAGAAATAAAATCCCTTGCTGCGCTATAACCCACTACTGATTACCTGCAGTGATGGGAGCTGTGGGTGAAGCTCTGTGTACATCCGAATATATTTACTATTTCACCCTGGAAGTGAGGGCATCTAACACATCTATCAGAGGCTGGTGAGATAGCCCTGTTGGTAAATGCACTTTTACACTAACATATGTTGCATACATGTGTGTGCTACATCCAAACAGAAATATACATATAGGTGTCTACATATATACCATCATACATACACACAACTAACATTTTGGAGAAGGTGGACCATGTGCCTTGTTTCTAATCCAAGCTGGTCTTTTGTGATAGCTTATCTCCTTCTGCAGCTTGGTGTGTCCTGAAACACAAGAAAGCAGCAGGAAGAATTTGGACAATGCTGTGTTTTGCATGATTCCTGCTCAAGCTGCCAGTATACAGAGTACTTTTTTTCACACTTCACATGCATGCAGGACTGACACCACCTATAGGCGAGGCAGGCTCAGGCCTAGGCCGCACTTCTACTGGGGGCACGTATGCTCCCTGACAGCGGAAGAAGGACAGAGATGCTATTGTGAAAGAGCGAGTGCCTAGAAAGCCTCCTGGTGCCATTCTGAATTGCAGCGCCAACCCCAAAGAGCTTGTAAACGCGACAAGTAAGGTGTTAAGTAACCACAAACAGTACTAGCAATTGCATCTCCCTGCAGAAGGTCCACAGAAGACTAATGGTCACTTATTTCTAGGACGTTATGCAGACATGTATTAAAATTAGATTTGAAAATAAAATAGAAAAACTGCAGCATTATAAATATCCTAATTTAATTTCAAACACTTCAAATGAAACAGTGTGGCTAGAAATCATATAGCTCAATGTAACAAATGCTGGTATTTGGGAAGGCCCGCACAGGGCACTGGAACACTTAAGGCTGGCCCTGCATGCTCACACACACACTTGTAAGCATGTGTGCTACCCTGCATCTTCCATCATTGGTTTTACTCACTGAACATTTTGCTGAATAAGGGTCATGCTAACTACACAGAGCACTGAATAGCTGGGCATTGAGCTTTGATCTATCTCACTGAACCCAGTAAAAAAAAAAAAAAAAAAACCCTGCTCCTTGAATAAGCTACCAATACTGTGCAGTTCTAGTAACATGTTTTTACTATATCCAACTGAACAGCACTATAGGCATTATGGATACTCTTATTCAGCCAAGAAGGATTGTGTATTCAATTTATTTTAGGTGATTACACTTCAATGTGATGCTGTAGGGGAGGCCGAAGGCATTTGTAATTAATAATAGCATGTAAAGCACTAATAACCCTAGTTATTACAGCCCTGGTGTTATTATACAGCTTAGAAACATAGAATGTGTCAGCAGATAAGAACCATTCGGTCCATCTAGTCTGCCCAATTTTTTTTTAGTACTTTTATTAGTCCCCCGTTCCTGGTCTTATAGCTAGGATAGCCTTGTGTCTATCCCACGCATGCTTAAAATCCTTGACTGTGTTTACCTCTACCACTTCTGCTGGCAGGCTATTCCATACATCCACTACCCTCTCAGTAAAGTAATACTTCCTGATATTACTTTTAAATCGTTGCCCCTCTAATTTAAGACTATGTCCTCTAGTTGTGGTAGTTTTTCTTCTTTTAAATATACTCTCTTCCTTTACTGTGTTGATTCCCTTTATGTATTTAAATGTTTCTATCATATCCCCCCTGTTACGTCTTTCCTCCAAGCTATACATGTTAAGATGCTTTAACCTTTCCTGGTAAGTTTTATCCTTCAACCCATGAACCAGTTTAGTATGGCTTATCCATCCAACCGATGTGTCCCCCTGGTAATCCACATGGACGTTAGATCGCTTTGGAAAGGAATTTATTAAAACAATGATGAAAATATATGTGCTCTCTCAACACAATTTGCATAGACTTGAAAAACCCTGCCCTCCTGCCTTACTTACCAGCATCCCATGTCCACAAAAAATAAAAACTATCTTTAATGAGTAAGAAAATGAACCGTTCTCCCTTCCCCACAATCCTTTTCCTGCAGTTTCTCTCCTTCTGCATGAGTGAAGGTTAACCTTGGCACTGCACATGTTTTCTCAGGCATCTCTAAGCCCCTTAAAGACAAGAAGTTTTTGGGACTTTTTGTTGTGTGTGCGAGTGTTTAACTGTAATTTCTCCCTTTTTGTTTAGTTTTTTGTAACAAAATGTATAGAATTCTTTTGACACCATGTTTATTCTTTTCAAAACTGGCCACGTCCACTGTTTACATTCATTATGTGCCAGGACCATCATCATCCTTAAGAGGTTAAAGCTGCTTAAAGCATGGGATATGTAGTTCACAAACATCTCCAGTGTCAAGGTTAGCCATCACTGACTTGGTTGAACAGAAACTGCATTAAAAAGGATTGTGGGTAAGGGAGGACTTTCCATTTTTTTTTTTGCTGTCCTACGTGGTCTTCATGCGCTTTGTATGCAGGTTCTGCCTTTGGCCTTTCTCCTCAGGAATCTCGGCTTCATCTTGGTGATAAGTATCCTCTTCAGCCACCTTGTTCTGTTTATCAGCCATGTCCCCTGTTAGTGGAAAACTGCCCCCCTCCTCCAGAACCTGTCTGATCGTCATATTGATGCGGGAGTCACGTAGATATTGGGCACATACTTCCCAGTCCTGTGCGGAACATGGTTCTATGAGAGGAGAAGGAACTAAAAGTTCTTCACAGGGTGGTCCAGAGAGACACGGGGGTAAGAAACCCCCTCCTGGGAACGGGAGAATTCTCGGCACAGCGTGATACAGCAGTCGGCTAGGACCAGACATAACCATTATATCTCCGCTGTGCATCAACATTGGTGTAGGAGCCAGATCCCTGCTCAGACCACCCAGCAAAAATATACAGGACTGTCCGAAGCTGGAAGGTAGAAAGAGAAATGGTGATAGCTAATTATGGTACTGGAACAAAAACATATGGATTACCAAGAGAAGGTACTTCAAAGCAGCCATGGTAAACAGGCACAATTGCACCCGAGGCAAAGCTCCTGGACCCGATCGGTGGCTTTCCGGGCATGTGATCGTGGCGATTGAGTGATCACCGCGGTAAGTTGCAAATTAGATGGCAAAGTCAATCTGTTCACACACTGATTTTGCGTCGAATTCACTCCCTGTGCTTCACATACTAATAGTGACGCACAGCGAGTGATCTGCAAGTAGAAATAAATAAAGAAAGAACATTGCCTGAAGAAGGAAAAAAATTAAAAATTAACCCTTTGATTGCTGATCACAGTTTGTAACTGTGATCAGTTTCCTTCCAGTTTATGGTCCTCATTTTGTTTTGTTTTTACAAATTTTTTTTATTTTTGCAATTCGTTTATAGACTTTTTTTAATAAATAAATGTCATTGTACTATGTTTATTTAATTAAATTTAACCCCTGCATGCCTGTTGCGTGATTTTTATGGATCTGACATCGCACTCTTCAGAGTTTTTTTTTCTGTCTTTTTTGTTAAGGGGGGTTTGGGAACCAATATTTTTCTTTTTTATTAGTTAGTTAATTAGGGTGGATAAGTGGGTTAGTGTTGCACTAGTTGTGTAGCTTATTATTGGGAAAATACTGGGGAAAAACTTTTTTTCCCCAAAATTTCCTCTTTTATATGTATTTTTTAAAACTAAAATGTAAATAATTTTTATGTATAGGGCATCAAAATAAAGCTCTAACTGTCCTTTAAAAAACAACATATAACTTGTATGTTGTTTAATTAATTGAAAAAAGCTCTGGTCCTTGGCCCAGGAAAAACCCTGGTCCTGAAAGGGTTAAATACTTTATTGTTATCATCTATCAAATGTTAACAATGAGAAACGAATGTAGTGCTTCCACCTTGTGTAACAATGAGTAATGACTGGCAGCAAAAGGACTTAACATGTTCAGCTTTGTGTGTGTTACAGTATAATATACTGTAGAGCCTGAAAGTCTGAAAATAGATTTACATGTGGGAATTACAAGGTTCTTCTGATCTGTAGTAAGCAGTAATTCCCAGCTTGGTGCCTATACGCCGATATATGTTGTGTGGGAAATAATGCCATATCTGAATATATATAATGTAAAGTGCATGAACCAGTATAATCCAACTGTAATTGGATAAGCATTCTAAATAAAATCATAGAAATAATGGTTAAATAGCTATGAAGATATGTATGAATAGAATGTGTATATCAGGATATATGGTTTAATAACAGGATTAACTCAAGACTAGTGTTGAGCGAGCCCAAACCGCACTGTTCGGGTTCGTACCGAACTTTACGGTTTTTGGACCCCGGACCCGAACACGGACAATTCACTGTATGTCCGTGTTGGAGTTCGGCGATTACATTGTATGTAATACTATTGGCTTTCTATAAACCGAAATAGAGTCACCATTCATAAGAAATTCTCATGAATGGGGACTCTATTTCGGTTTATAGAAAGCCAATAGTATTACATGTATTCCATAAGCCGAAAGTCTATAAACCGAACGACATTCGTTTTATAGACTTTCGGTTTATAGAATAGCAATAGCATTACATGCATTCTATAAACCGACACTCACCCACATTTTACTTCATCTTGCAGCCCTCTAGACCTTTCCAGGAGTTTTTTAGAGGCATTTTAGTGGCCGAAAGTTCGGGTCCCCATTGACTTCAATGGGGTTCGGGGTCAAGTTCAAGCCCGAACCCGGACTTTTTTCCGAAGTTCGGCCGAACCCGCACATCCAAGTGTCTGCTCAACTCTACTCAAGACTAATGAGAAACAGCAGTGGTTTTTGAGTCTAGAAACAATCTATAACTAATATAGGTTAACTATTAGGGAGCCTGTCCAAGGGTCATAAGGACCCAAAAACAAGAAGTGGTTAGACTTATGCTTGACAGCAACATTGAAATGAATTGGTTTATTATCTGCTAAAATGTACAAACACTGAATGTTAAACTCATGGAGTGCTATATTTGCAAATAAAGAAGATCCATGCTTCCACTCTCACACTCTGCCTGGTTAATTGGGAAGCGCTAGACAGAGGATCAGTCTATCGGGCTCAGTTCCATTTACAGATCTGTGTGCATACATTTATTATGCTGAACATTTGTATACAGGTCTGTCAGTTACCTAAAGGATATTAAGGGACTGCGCTGGTCAGGCTCAGACTCATCTACGTGAATGCCGAGTGATGAATCCATATGATAGTAATTAAGGATTCCGGCCTCTGCATTAAAGTTGGAGAAGCCCAAGGCCAAGGAGACACATCGTGAGAGCTCTGCCAGGTCCAGTGGGAAGGTGGAGTGATGGTCAGAAGAGTAGGTCTACAGGCAGAAAGAAAGACAGAGGGTATCAATGGAGCGTCCACTGAAATATCATTAGCTAATACACTGATGCATCGAAATAAGCAAAGATAAGATAAAAGTACCTTAGTGTCCCAGTTGTAATGATAACCCAGTGTCACCCAGCGGAGCTTCTCTAACAGACTCTTCTCTCTAGTTCGGATAGAGGCTTTCTTTCTTTGTGAGACAATACAGATTCATTATACCAGTCTTTTCATTCTGTGCAGTGTAAAGTACCAACACCCCACAGCCACCTAGTCCTGCCCACTATGATACACAGGCAGGGCTGGTGCAAGGATTTTTGCCACCCTAGGTGAAACATTGTGTTGCCGCCCTCCTCTTGGTTCGGCCCCTTGCCCCGCCTACCTATACTACACCTGGCATGAATGATTTAAATGCATATTAAGGTTAAATAAAATGCTAATAATGTTTGCATTAAAATGTAAGTATCTAATAGCATGCTACATTTGCTAACTTATTCACCAATGTGAAACAAAAGGGGGAAAAATCCGGCGCACAGTGCATAGACACTTACATGGTAATATATATATAAAACAACCCTTGTAGTGGCAAAAACGTGAAAAATAATACAATGATCCTTGCACGGCACATAAATCAGCCAGACAACGGCACATAAATCACGCACACATAGTGTCTCGCACATACAGAAAGACAGTCACAGACACACACGCACAGTCTCATACATACACACAAGTCAATAGTTTTGTTTCTTCTTAAAGAAAAGTGCATTTCCTAATGTGTCCCCCTGTCTCGTTCCCCCTCCACTGTCTGTCTCTCCCTCTTTCCCCCCTCCATTGTCTGTCTCTCTCTCTCTCTCCCTCCACTTTCTGTTTGTCTCTCTATTCTCCCCCTCCACTCTCTGTGTCTCTTTCTCTCCCCCCTCCACTCTCTGTGACTCTTTCTCTCCCCCCCTCCACTCTCTGTGTCTCTTTCTCTCCCCCCTCCACTCTCTGTGACTCTTTCTCTCCCCCCCCTCCACTCTCTGTGACTCTTTCTCTCCCCCCCCTCCACTCTCTGTGACTCTTTCTCTCCCCCCCTCCACTCTCTGTGACTCTTTCTCTCCCCCACAACTCACTGTGTATCCCTCTATCCCCCTCCATTCTGTAACTCTTTCTCTCCCCCCTCCACTCTCTGTGTCTCTTTCTCTCCCCCCTCCTTCCTGCCTGTAGGACGTTCTATGCCGTCCTCATTTTTAGTGCCTTTTTTTGAAGTATGGCATAAAACAGGGGTGTCCAAGTTTTTTCCGTAGGGGGACACTTCACCAAAAATGTATGTGTGCAGGGGCCATATTAATTCTTCACAGAGACACTTACACACGGAGATCTATCAGGGCTGCTCCTGGTTGCCCTCCCTCTGACCCTTGCACATGACATCACGTGCAGGGTAGAGGAGGGATTATGTGCGCAACACCCTCTGCTGCGCTCTGTATGGGAACTTAGTCCCCAACACGGGGTACAATTGGGGCTGGAGGTGTGGTCACCGCTGCAGATCTCATGCGGCCCGCACCTCCATGTACAGCAGACTGCATTTTGGACGCCCCTGGCATAGAATGTCCTGACTGTAACAGCTCCTCTGCAATGAGCTGTGCTGCAGATCCCACTGCAGGAAGTTGAAGTGGCATTCCCACTGTCAGATGAGGCCACTGTTTGAATGGTCTCAGTCTGACATGCAAGATGAAGCTGATGCTCAAAGTTAGCGCTGGTTACATTTTACCATTACACAACGTTAGTCTCGCAGCATTTTGGCAGGCACCAACAGGGTCTGTAAGGACCCTAATCGGGTCTCTGCCTGAATGTCCCTGGGTCCCCAGATGCCATTTTGGTGTTTCAGGACGTTTTTTTCTTTGCAGTGATCATACTGGCTTTGTAGTTTTGATTGGAAGTTTGGCATTTGTGTTCTAGAATGCATTCATTGCTCATGAGCATAATAAAAGTGCACCATTGGAAGTTCAGTAAACGTGTATATATATATATATATATATATTTTTTTTTTAAGTTAGACTTTTTGACGAAGCCAAAGCACATGTCCTCAACCCACTCCACACCAGATCTCCACCCACTTTTGGATTAGGACCCACCAGTTGAAAAACACTGATCTAGAGGGGGATGGGACTCTTCATCGCGGCTGCTTCCGCGCAGCCGCTTCACCGCCGACTCTACAGCACAAGACAGATCGTCGCTGGAGATTTCATCGCGGGACATTTCATCGCCAAAGGTAAGTATTTTACCGATTTTAGTTTGTTTAGAATTAGGGTTTAGGGGGTTAGATTAGGTTTAGTGTTAGGGGTTAATTTTACTATTAGGGGTCGGGGGTTAGTATTAGGGTTAGTATTAGGGGGTTAATTTTAGTATTTGGGGTCGGGGGTTAGTATTAGGGTTAGTATTAGGGGGTTAATTTTTGTATTAGGGGTCGGGGGTTAGTATTAGGGTTAATATTAGGTTTTAGGGAGTTAATTTTAGTATTAGGGGTCGGGGGTTAGTATTAGTTTTTAGGGACTTAATTTTAGTTTTAGGGGTTGGGGGTTAGTATTAGGGTTAGTATTAGGTTTTAGGGGGTTAATTTTAGTATTAGGGCTCGGGGGTTAGTATTAGGCTTTGGGGGTTAATTTTAGTATTAGGGGTCGGGGGTTAGTATTAGTATTAGGTTTTAGGGGGTTAATTTTAGTATTAGGGGTCGGGGGTTAGTATTAGGGTTTAGGGGGTTAATTTTAGTATTGGGTTAATTTTAGTGTTAGTATTGGGGTTAATTTTAGTGTTAGAATTGGGGTTTAGTGCTTAGTGTTACTATTGGGGGGGGGGAATCATTTATTAGGGGGGTATTTTAGATTTACTTTTAGATTTGTAAGAGCTGACAGTTCAGCGCTGAACTGTCAGCTCTTACATAGCTGCAGCCGCGGTGAAACGGCCGCGTTATACTTCATTGCTGACAGTTCAGCGTTCTAACTGCTGCGCTGAACTGTCAGCGATGAAGATGCGGCGAAGAAGTGTCCTAGACCCGATCTAGAGGACACCTGGTATGGTGTTGGTACTGGAGGGCTGGTTAAGGAACCACACCCGGTGTTATACATATTCTTATTTAACTGGGTAATGAAGACTGGTTTCAGAATGACTTGTTAGAGCATTCTGCATTAGGGATGCTGTATTTCTAGTTTGCAAACTAAACAAGCATCATGTTTGCATATTTAAGTACAGTCAACATACAGCTGAAAATAAGTGGAGTAACATCACATTTATAAACCATACATGTGCAATGTGTGCTTGCTGCAGGGGTGCCCATACACAGCCATGCTTCTCCATAAAAAAAACTTGTGAATAGCCCTTGCATATGCTCGCCACTCTGATATTTTGCACATGATTAAGTTAAGACAAATAAATGCAAGGTATCAGCTTTAAATTGCATTTAAGGTTGCAAACTGAATTTTAACCTGTAATAATCCTTTAACTCACTCCCTATATAGACTGTTATCAAATAGAAACAGACCAGATGTGTCATTTAGCACAGCAGGATATAGCATAATGATAATAATGATGACACTGGTGGAGTGCTGTTGATTGGCCAGGCTGCAATCTGATTGGCACCCTGGAGTTACAAACAATGCTTTTTATTACTTGGAAGAAAAAGTATTATAGTCTGTTTTTTTTTGCCATCAGTGGGCATATTTCAGCAGATGGAGACCTAAGATGGAGACCTCCCTTTGCTTCAAGAGGGAAATGATATCAGAAATGATCATGGCGCTATGAACTAAAAAGGTGATTTGCAGGCGAGATGAACGGATTTGAGGTGAGACGATAATTTCAGGGACAAACCTCGGAGAGATCACTAGGTTTGTCCCTGCACCATGTATAGCTACATTTGTGAGATAAAAATGATCAGCTCATCTCAACTCCCCATAACTCACCTTTTAGTGAATAGCCCTTCACACTCTCCCTTGTGTCTACAGTATACAGTCGTGGATTATGACATTGAAAGGGTAGGCTGATGAGTGGAATTAGATTCGAGACATTCACATATGGCCCATATGACAGCAAGGTGTTTTCCAACTACTCATATTCTTATTAGCCCTATAAATGTGTTGTTTTGTTTAGGGATCGACCGATTATCGGATTAACCGATATTATCGGCCGATATTCACAGTTTCCTAAACTATCGGTATCGGCATCTAACTTTACCGATAATGCCGATAATATTGACACTAAGGCTAGCTTAACCCCTTAATGACAAAGGACGTGCCTGGCACGTCCTGCAGTGAATGAAGCAGTTTTCGCGATCAACGATCGCGAAAACCGCTTTAACAGTGCTGGTCTATTGCCTCGACATCGAGGCAATAGCCAGCACCGATATTTCTATTTTGGGACCCCCGCGATCGCCCCACGGAGCGATCGTGGGGAGCCATATTGACGGAGCATGCTGCTCCGTCAATATGGCTAAGTCCTCTGCCGGTCTGAGCTTCGGAAGTGAAAGTAACTTCACTTCCGTCGCTCTGAATATGCTACTTGACTACCCCTAGTGGTAGTTTAGTAGCATTGCAATGGAAAATAATTAAAATACATATTTAATTAAATAAAAATAGGTTATTTAGCTATATTAGCCTATAGGGTTAAAATTAAATATTTTTTAGCATAAGGGATAGGGTTAAAATTAAATTAAAGTTAAAAAATATTAAGGGATATAATAAGGATTAGAGTTGGGGTTAAATTTAGTGTTAGGGTTAAATTTTGGGTTCGGGTTGGGGTCAAAAGATCAATATAGGAAAAAAACAAAAAACACTATTTTTGGTTTTTGCCCCATAACTCGCAAAAAAATACCGAAAAATATGGAAACATGCATATTTTTGAACTCGGGACAACATTTAGAAACTATTTAGCCGGGGTCTTTTTTAATGATTTTATTTGTGTAAATTATATTTTAGGTCAAAGTTAGAAAAAGTGGTTTTTTTTAAATTTTTCATCATATTTTATGATTTTTTTTGTAGTAAATTATAAGATATGATGAACATAATGGTATCTAATGAAAGCCCTTCTTATGACGATAAAAACAACATATAATTTGTGTGGGTACTGTATGTGAGAAAGCAAAAAATTACAGCTAAACACAAACACCCTAGAAATGTCAAAACAGCCATTGTCACCAAGGGAAAGTCAAGGTGAAAATGTCTTGTCACTAAGGGGTTAATTAAGCTGTTTTGATGCCTTGCTTATATTTACTGTAGTGTCCCTTTGATATAATTGCCTATGTCATTGCTGCTCATTTTACTAAGATTTAATCTAAGTATGGACTATGTGCAATTGAACATTGTTGTTCTTGTTACCTTTTGACTGATATTTATTTAAAAAAAAAAAAAAAAAAAAAGTGGTCCAATTTGTTGTATTTGACCATATCACCATTGTTTTGCTGCATTATTTATTTTTATTTAGCAATGAAAAAGATTTACAAAAAAAAGCTAAACGTTAACAATAAACATGTTCATTTAACAGCAGATTTGTGTAGAAATTGTTTTTTTTCCCAAAAAATTAAAATGCACGAAATATCGGTATAAGTTATCGGCTATCGGCCTGAAAGTTCACAGGTTGTCGGTATCGGCTCTAAAAAATCAATATCGGTCGATCCCTAGTTTTGTTTTAATATAGTTGATGTAAACTCTTTTGAACTACTTTTGTATTGCTGCTATAGAATTAAACATTTTTCTAAAGATAACAAGCTATTCTTAACCAATACTGTAACCCCCCCCCCCCCCCCAATTGATCGTGGCCCAATACATATGTCTATTTCTGAACATGTGACCCACTTCAGAAACAAACCTGGACTCCTCTGATCCTAAAGGTGGTTCAGCATGCAACTTTGTCATTGGATTATTGACAATTCCTTCTGCAGGAGATGGGAGTTATCTTCTGAAAGGACTTTATTTTGAATAGGGCTGATAACATGGCTCCCCTACTCACCTGAGCTGGTCCTCACTGTTCCCCCATAAGTCAGCTGTCTGCTCAGGGCTCATGTGGAGATCTAGATTGCAAACATTTGGTTTCAGAGGGTACTTTTTTAAACACTGTCTCGCCCAGCGATGCTGCCATCCAGGCAGGAAGGGATTTGATATAAAGAGAAAACCTGTAAAGTCAAAAAAAAAAATCAATACCTTGTATTACAAAAAACTCAGCCGTTTATTTATATGGTTATTTTGCCCGAATATAAACACGGTTAGCTTTCCTCTCTCCATCCTTTCATGAAATTGATTAATTGTGGCCTTGGTATTAACATAATAGATTATCAGCGTGGGGCTGGCATTACAATAATTACATTCACTGTAAAGTTGGCACATGTGTAGGCTAAGAATACTAATGGTATAAAACAGGGGTAAGACAACCTGCAGCCATACAGCTCCTGATGAACTACATCTCCCATAATTCTCTTTCAGCTTAGAGGCTGGTATAGGAGTATGGGATATGTAGTCCTGCAACATAAGGCCATAGTTTGCCTACCCCTAGAATAAAATATAGTTGGTTTTGAACCCAGATTTCATTCTCACAGTACCTGGGATCTCCTCTAGACCATACACCTTCCATTGGTTCAGGGGCTGTAAACCAGCTCTGCTGGCATCCTGATCACTGAGAGCATCAACGCTCAGGTCTGTGGTCCTCACCTGCAGATGGAACAAATATTAAACCCTCTTAATGCTAATAGATCAACACACCTACTCCACTTGCCTACATAGAATAAACGTTTGCTATTCTCCATGGAACAAAAAATACTAGGGTCTACTCAATAAAGAGAGAAATGCAGGGTATTGAGATGGGAATTTCAAACGTTAGGCCAATGCAGCTGAATAGGAGAATGTTTCCAACTCCGAAACTTTGGCCTTAAGTTTGAAATGTATTTTGTTGCCCAACTGAATATATAAATATAATGACAATACTGTAACTTTAATTTTTGTGGAGCGTCTGTGGCACAATCATACATGCCAAACATGCGCAATATAAAGAGAAAACCTGTAAAGTCAAAAAAAGATCAATATCTTGTAATACAAAAAACTCAGCCGTTTAATTATATGGTTATTTTTGCCCAAATATAAACACTGTTAGCTTTCCTCTCTGTGTCAAACGTATTTAATACCTATTCATTTTGTCTGTGCTGTCTCCTGTTTATGGCATCACCTTGTGGTGTGATATGCAAATTATACATGTCTCATTAAAATGTACTGTATGGCAACCTACAAGTGATGTCATAAACGGTAGACACCACCAAATCACCCACCGTCTGCCTCAGGTTAATAGCGATGCTGGAGCTTGGGAGGTCAAGTAGCAGCGCTGACGCGCATGCATTCTGCGGTGTCCCTAACACCAGAGAAACTGATTGCAATGGTGGGATTACAGTCCCCAATCCCGCTCTTCCATACCTCTCAAATTCTGCCCCGGTGAATTGGAACGACAGTGGGAAGAGCTTGGGAGGTTTATGGCATGCATGGAAACTCTGTCACTGGAGTTGGAAGTACTACTGTGCATGCACACAATGCTTTCCTGCCAAGTTGTACCTCTGACCCAAAAAGTGTGAAAGAGGTAGAGCTTGGCGGGTCAGACCTCCAAAATTGGGACTGTCCAGTGCAAAAACGCTGTCCCAAAAACGGAACAGAGCTCGAGCTCGTCCTGTGGAAAGTTGTGAGGCATGCTGATAGGGTTGCCACCTGGCCGGTATTTTACCGGCAGGCCAGTAAAAAAAAGGCTTGATGCCAGTGTTAAGTCTATGGAGGTAGTAGCTTGGCCAGTATAATTTTGAGGAAAAGGTGGCAACCCTGGGCATGCACCACACACACCTTTAAATTTTTTTATTTTTTTCATTTCCTTGGAATTCTGCTAACACAATGTATATAACATTTTTAATATTTTGTTTATTCACTACATTCAACGTATAATACCACATTTAGGTGAAGGAGACCCTTTAAAGCCAGGTCAGAGAGTTACCATCGATGCCTTGAATCCTAAAAGAGAATGAGTCTCTAATAACTGCGTTAATTTAATGTTACAACTCACTCTAGGGTGTCCTTTAGAAAACTCTATCACTCCACTCAGGTCTACTGGAGGGTTTCTCCTTTTATAGAAACGAAAAATCTTTCTGAACGCATCCTCGCCCTGTTCAAGCATGCAGGTCGCCATCTTCCTTACTCATTACAGGGCGCCGCCATCTTGAATATGAATCCGTAACCAAGTGGACGTCATCCTGAAGCGATACACAGAGCAATATCATCTTCAGGAGCGCTTACATCTCCTAGAGTTATAAACAACAATGGCTTCGCTGTTAACACCGCTAAAGATATCGTTGGGAGCCCGCCATTTTTCCGGAGACCTGGCGTCCATATTTGTATACAAGTGTCAGGAGCGCTAGGGAGAGAGGCGGAGTCAGCGCGGTTATGTATCTAGTGTTTGGTGCTCGTGAACAGGGTAGAGGTCACTCTGGCTAACATGGCTGCAAAGGCGAGAGCAGCGTACGAGCTGTTCGTGAGTCAGATTCCGTGGACAGTGGCCACAAGTAAGGAGCAAGGACACAGGGTGCAGGGGGGCTTACATCTCCAACTAAAATACATCCTGCAAATAGGGGGGATAAGAGGAGGGGGTGTGTCACACGTGCGAAGGTGATGGGCTATGAAGGGGAGAAATTACAGGGACTGTATCTAAATATTGTTTTTACTGTGAATGTAGAGTATAGTAATAATGATTGGAAACGATCCATACATTGTGTTAGCAAAATTGCAGGTAAATTAGGAGAAAATGTGTTTTAAATGTGTCTGGAATGTCCTGTGATGACATCATTTAAAACACATTTTCTCCCTGATTTTGGCATGTACAGATGTAACACAATGTATAGATCATTTTCAATCATTATTTTGTGTTCTCTCCATTCACACTAAAGCAATGTTTAGGTAATACAGTCCATTTAAAGTGAAAGATCAGAGTGAGATAAGAGGAACTGTGATGGTTAACCTTGGCATTGCAGATGCCAGTCAGAGAACTGCGTATTTCATGATGCTCATTCAGTCATGGGATACCTAATTCCCAAGCATCTGCAGTACCAAGGCGATCGCTGCTTTAGAGGTTGGGTGGCACATTTCCATCTGAAAGAGTTAGATATTTTGTACATTAAACTACCAGGTCCATGGATAAATTTGTGTCTATAATGTGCAGTTTAAAAGCTTTTTTTGCAAATCCACTGAATTCCTCGTCACTTCTTTTTGTATTTTTTCTTTTCTTTTACAGGAGAATTAAAGGAATATTTTTCACAGTTTGGAACAGTAAAGAAATGTCTGTTGCCTTTTGTAAGTAAAATAGAATTGGGGATGTTGTATTTTAAAGGGACTGTATCACCTAAACATTATCTTTACTGTACATATAGACCATAAAACAATGATTGACAATGATCTATACATTGCGTTAGCAAAATTACAAGCAAATGCCTAAATTAGGAGAAAAATGTGTTTTTAGATGTATTTGTGGCGTCTCCTGTTTATGACATCACATGTGGCACGGTATGCAAACAAACTGTTTTTCAATGGCAGGAGATTCTATAGACACTTAAAACACATTTTTCACCTAATTTATGCATTTGCTTGTAATTTTGCTAATATAATATATAGGTCATTTTCAATCGTTTTTATGCTCTACATGCACAGTAAAACAATGTTCAGGTCCCTTTAATGTGCCTTCATGAACACATTTGCTTCAGTTGTAATATACTAATCTATCTATACTTACCATTTATGCACCTGCTCCATACAGAAGCCTTATTGCACTTGCAGGATATGCCCGGTGTCTTGTGGTAGGCAGTTGGATGTGCTAGGCTGCCTTGTGCGCTCACTGCAAGGTCACGTGACCCCCGATGCGCTGACTTGAGAGACTCGCTAGAGGCAGCCAAAAAGGACGGCTGCTGAGGGGACATCTTTTTATCTCCCCAGCCAGCACCTCTGCTGGCAGTCCTGAGCAGGCCTCTTACAATTGTTAGGGTTGTACCTCCCTGATGGTGGCCTTGGCTCCATAATCTAGTGTCCACTGTGCTGCCTCCTCCTGGGACAGGCAGTCACATGAACTGGTAGACTAGCATGGAACAGTGGCTACTTCCATGCCTGTTGCTTGGATGGACAAGGTAGGAGAGCTCACGCCTAACCCGCCTCTCCCTTCAACTAACAGATTTCATAAAGCACATTCCAGGACACTACATTGTCCTGAAATGAACATACCCAGAAAGCAGAAGAAATACCCAGAATGTAACATTTTCTCCATTTGGTCTGGGACAAGTGGTCACAGAGCATAGATTTTGTGCACACTCAGTTCATTCTCTGGCAGGATATAGCACTGAAGCCTGTTGAGCAGACTCGTGTACTGATGTTTTAGAAGGTCTTGGGCTCCCCCACAATCTGATAGATCTGTGTCCCCCCAAACATTCTACAGCCAATTACAGGCCACCCATAGAGGTGAATAGTGAGTCAATGCTTCCTCTATTGTTTACAATTGTGTACAGCTGTATGCTAAAAATTTGCAAACGCTGGCTAGTTAATGGAGCCAAAAGTTTTTATGTAAATACATAAATGCAACTTATTTCATTAAAATAATATTATGTGGGGTGTCTTTACTCCAGGCTTCCATTTGTCGTTTCACCTTTTCCCAAAGTTTCGGATAGTTGTCATTGAATAAATTGTCTGGGTTTTTGGATAGTTGTATTCCTAGAAAACTGATAGTTTGACTTCAAGTCAAAATTTTATTGTTTTTGCAGGGAAATCAAGTGTGAGGGTGCAATATTTATAGAAAGTGCTTGAGTCTTTCCGGTATTGTTTTTGTAATATGATACTTCAGAGTATTCGTCGAGTATTTTATGAAGAGCCGGGATAGACTTGGTTGGGTTGCTTAGTGCCAGTAAGATGTTGTCAGCAAAAAGTCCAATTTTATGTTCCATAGACCCTTGTGAGATGCCTGCGATGGAAGCTGAAGTTCTGATTCTAGCTGCAAGTGGTTCTAGAGCTAGAACAAAAATTAATGGGGATAGTGGACAGCCTTGGCGTGTGCCATTGGTGATGTAAAATTTCTCGGAAAGAAAGCCCATGTTGTATATTTTAGCAGATGGTTTGCTGTACAGAGACATTATAGCTTTCAAAAATTCACTCAGGATACCGTATTTTTGTAATGCTTTTTCCATATATACCCAATTTAGCCTATCGAAAACTTTCTCCGCATCTAACGATAATAGAGCGGGCTGTTTTGTTTTCTTGAGACTATGCGTTAAGTTGATGCATTTTCTGGTACTTTCTGATGCCCGTCTGTGGGGAGTGAATCCAACCTGGTCTACATGCAATAAATTGGGAACAGTAACATAGTAATTTTGGTTGAAAAAAGACACAAGTCCATCAAGTTCAACCCATCTACCTATCATTTCAGCGTTTTGATCCAAAAGAAGGCAAAAAAAAAACCCTAAGGAAGCTTTTTCGAATGTTGCCTCCTAGGGGGAAAAAAAATCCTTCTTGACTCCAAAAGATCAATCAGATTTCTCCTTGGATCAAAAAGCTCTATTATTAATGCTTATTCTATTATTAATACCCCTGTATGTTCTGCTTTTCTAAAAAAAAAACATCCAGACCATTTTTAAATGCATTTATTGTGGTTGATAGCACTACCTCTCTTGGCAGTGAGTTCCATAATTTTATTGTCCTTACCGTAAAGAATCCCTTCCTTTGCTGCCTATGAAATCTTTGCTCTTCCAGTCTCAGGGGGTGACCTCTTGTTCTTTGTACATTTCTATTAATGAACAGGTCCCTGGAGAGCTCTTTATATTGGCCCTGCACATATTTATATAATATCATATCCCCTCTGAGTCACCTTTTTTCTAAAGTAAACAATGCAATTTTTTAAGTCTCTCTTCATAACTAAGATCCTCCAATCCCCTTATTAATTTTGTAGCTTTGTAATTTTGTGCCACTTGTTTTGTGCTGAAGGGCTATTTGGAACCCTTTATATTTAAGCATTCAGTGTTCATCCTATTGGATTTAAGATTATACATTACACCTTCGCATTGTATGCTTTACCAGTTTTCCGCATTACCTACACACCTATGCATTTTAAGTACAGAGGGTGCATGTGTTCTGAGTTTCTTTTGCTTGTAGGATAGAGAAACCGGGTTCCACAGAGGATACAGTTGGATCAGATTTACTTCCGATAAAGGTCTACAGAACGCACTACAAAAGGACACACACCTACTGGAAGGAGCCACGGTAACAGCCACTAATGCACAGTGTGGTGCTATTCTGATTTGTATAAAACATTGGGTTTATGTAGTGGCTAAGTTTCTAAAAACGAAGCAGATACTAAGTAAACCAAGGGAATGCTCCCCTTTTAGAACTGTGCCTAGGATAAACCATCTGCTTGGTGTACAAAAAATAAACCCAGCAGTATATGGGAGGAAGAGATACATATTGTCAGGTGAGGCAGGGGAACAGAAAAGACATTCGTTGAAAGTGTACCTGTTATAGTATCACTTTATAGATATTTTGCTAGTACATGTATAGCACAGAATGACCATTTGTTTTCGGTCTATTAAATGATAACGCAGGAAGGACATTTCATTAAAGCACATTTGCACATGACCTGCAACCAGTTTATTAACCAGCTGTTAATCTCCGTAAACGATGGCATAATGTCGGGGTGCATATATCTAAAAAAATAATCATGATAGCTGTACACTGTGAATAGTATGGTTATACATTTACACCTAATGTAGTAAAATGGGCCAAGAAAAGTATTTTTGGAGTAACAGTCCATTCAGGTTTGGTGTACATAAAGCCTGTGCTAGCCAAGTCATTACCACCAATTAAGTACCAAGTCCAGGTGGGGTTTGGGCTGGGAAACAGGTGTACATGGGATATTATTTTGTAAAGACAATTTTATAACAGATTGTGAGATCTGCATGGTTCTGACGCAATCATTTTCTCTTTTTAGCTCAATGTGCAGAAGAAAGTAAACCAGACTGCAACACCAGAGAACACACCAGAAACCAACAGTAGCTGAAACAGTGCTTTATTATACAGTGGATTTACAACCTTTAAATAAACACAATAAAAATAAAAAAAATTCTCCTTTCTTCCTAAACACTGCAACACATTACTTGTCAAAGCAGATTGTTAAACCAGATAAAGTTCTAAAAATCACATGGAAGGAGACTTGATAAAACTTAAGTTTAGGGCAGCCCCTATAGCTCAGCATTGCAGAGCTCAAAGATAGCGCTGTGTGTTCACTTAAAGGACTGGAGAAAAAAAAATGACATTTAGTTGGAAGATTGCATGAAGTGTAGGCATTTTATATAGAAATGCTTTCATGAATCAAGTACCTTATTGAGCAATCATAACTCCATATAGCGCCACCAGGAGGCAGACATTTTGTTTAGAATCTTTGGTCAAATGGGTCAGATCTTTCTTCATCTGAACCAAGGTGAGTGAAGAGCTGACCCAAGATTCTAAAAAGATGTCTGCCCCCTCAGAGAACTATATGGGTTAAAGAAGGCTTGATAAGGCACTTTTATTTGTGTTCTTGCATTATAGATTTTCTTTTTAAGTCATCTACACTTGACACAATCTTAAACATACGTTGTTATTTTTTTTTCTACAGTTGTCCTTTAACGCTAATAAAAGAGCTGCAAGAGTTGCACAGCAGCAATATGACAGGCTATAGTGGGATGTTCAGTGAATCCAAACAATTCATTTGAAATGAAAAAGCAATCCTAGATGAGAGAATTTAAAAACCATACACTCCGCAGTTTTAGAAGACAGACATTAGCTAGCATGACAAAATGCTTTCTGCATAATACGTGGGATTGGGTTTTTTTTTTGTCTACCACTATGAGAGGTCTTTGTAGTCTACATAAAACATTTTACAAGTAGGGCAGGTAGTAATTCTAAGTCAGCCCTGGGAAAATAAACTCTATATATGTACAGAGAACCTGTTATGTGTTAAAGTAGTTACAGATAGTGTATAACATAATTATAGGGTAGAGCGCCTTCCTTACACAATGGTGGTTATTTAGAAAAGTTAATTCTAGGGCACAAAATGGAATGTTCCTGTGGATTACTCTACTTTTAGAACTTTGCCCCAGACTTGAGTTTTATAAATACCCCCAGTCTAAAGAGGTCCTGTATTACTTTCAAGTGTCCAGCCCTATGAATGGAACAGAGACTGCAGTATGTGTGGACATCAGAGCTGGGGGCAGAGTTGCAATTTTCACTCCTTCCTGCGTTTTTTCCCGTCGTGGTCATGTTCCTTGGCACGACCACTGTCTGGACGCTTAGACCCTCCGTGCTGCTTAGCCTCCTCCAAGAACTTATCCAAACCGAAGGGATCCTCTTCAAATTGAACAGGGCCTCCCTCTCTGCGCTGCCGACGATCGGAACCAGAGAACTCCTTGTCTGGAACAAACCTGGGAGAACAGGCAAAGGTCAAGTTTTATAAACTACATTATACCCAAGCCCAATTGTACGAAGAACCCCCCCATCAAATGATCTGTGCATACATTTCCACTATAATCCTTGGAATCAATGCTATTACATTACATTTTAGGAAACCAAAAATATTTCAATTAATGAGTTAGTACCAAACATCCCAATTAACCCATCATATTCCAGCTTTTCCCATTAACCCCTTCGTGACAATGGACGTGTCAGGCACGTCCAGCTGGGAACTCCGTTGCGGACAATGGACATGCCTGACACATCCTGCAGTGAAACAAGCGGTTTTAAACGATGTCAAGGCAATAGCCAGCACTGAAATTCCGGCTCTGGGGCGCAATATTGCAGGAGCAGCATGCTATAATATCGCTGTGCCCTCTTGTGGTCTGAGCTTTGGAAGTGAAAAAAAATTCACTTTTGTTGCTCTGAATATGTTGCTCTATTGCCCCTAGAGGCAGTAAGCAACATTGCAATGAAAAAAAAAAGCTGAAATCTAGGGTTAGTATAAGGGACAGGGTTACAATTAAATTAAAATATATTAAGGGTTAGAGTTGGGGTTAAATTTATGGTTCGGGTCAAAAGGTCAATATAGCAAAAACACTGATTTTTGCTTCATAACTCGCAAAAAAAAAAACATGGAAACAAGTATGTTTCTGAACTCAGGACAACATTTAGAAACAATTTAGACGGGGTCTTTTTTAACGATTATATTTGTGTAAAATATATTTTAGGTCAAAGTTAGAAAAAGTGTTTTATTTTTTCATCATATTTTGTTTTGTAGTAAATTATAGGATATGGTGAACATAATGGTATCTAGTGAAAGCCCTTCTTATGACGATAAAAACAACATATAAATTGTGTGGGTACAGTATGTGAGAAAGAAGAAAATTACAGCTAAACACAAACACCCCAGAAATGTAAAAAAAGCCCTTGTCACTAAGGGAAGGTCAAGATGTCTGGTCACTAAGGGGTTAAAGAATATGAAAAAAAAAAAAAAATTCCTTTATGGTCCCAGAATCCACGTACCTGCTAGTTTTCATCAATGTATCTAGATCAGCACCGTACACATCGTTGTCTGTGTTTTTGCTGGGACGGTAAATGTTCTGAGCCATCTCCTTATTGCTCCTCCATGGTTGGTCATACACATTATACACCTCATCCTCTCCTCCTGCAAAACCACTGTCCATGCCCTACAAAGAGACACAGAATTAGTCAGGTCATCCATCCAATTTTGACATAATTAGAATTTAGTCTGATAACAGAAGCTCGAGCAGGACAGAGCATATAAGAGATGTTTATCAAAATATGCTCTGCTCCAGGCTTTTCCCATGCAAGGGAACCTTTTCATATCATTTTAGTTGGCATCTAGCCAATAAAGGACTTCCTGTCTGTTCTGGGACAGTTCTAATATTTTCCAGAGCTGTTTTATGGAGTTTAGTTCCAACTACTTTGCCATGGTCTACCCATCTCTAACATTATGCTGTGTAATCAGTCTGTCACTGACCCCACTTGTGTGATCGACATGTACTCATGGACAGGGGAGGTTCATTGGGGGGCTTGTGGAAACACAGCAATGGGAGATTTACATGGAAGCGCACTCACCCTGCTTTGGTTGAAAAGTCGCTGGTCGTACTGAATCTCGCCGGATGGCCGCTGATTGGGAATTCCCAGAGCAATTTGTTCACTGATATCTCTCTCCTCATTCCTCTGCAGCTTAGACCTGAAAACAAGAGGATGCTGTGAACACAGAGGACTTCATCTGACAATATCTGTACTCAACGGACATGAAATCCCAGATACTGTGTCCATACAAATCAAACAGTGTCAGAAGATTGGAAATTAGCTAATTTTATGCCCATTAACAAGAAAGGTAGTAGGGAGGAGGCGGGCAACTATAGACCAGCAAGTCTTACTTCAGTAGTGGGGAAAATAATGGAAACCTTGTTAAAGAATTGGATTGTTGAACATCTAAAGTCGCTTGGATTTCAAGATCAGAGGCAGCATGGGTTTACTTCAGGGAGATCATGCCAAACTAATCTTATTGATTTGTTTGATTGGGTGACTAAAATAATAGATCAGGGTGGTGCAGTAGACATTGCTTACCTAGATTTCAGTAAGGCTTTTGACACTAGCTAGAAGGCTTATCAATAAACTGAAATCTTTGAGTTTGGATTTCAATATTGTTGAATGGATTAGACAATGGCTGAGTGACAGGCAACAGAGGGTTGTAGTCAATGGGGTATATTCGATGCAAGGTCTTGTTACTAGTGGGGTACCTCAGAGATCTGTACTTGGACCCATTCTCTTTAATATTTTTATTAGCGATATTTCAGAAGGTCTTGTTGGCAAAGTAGGTCTTTTTGCTAATACAAAGATTTGCAGCAGGGTTGATATTCATGGAGGGATAAGCCAAATGGCAAATGATTTAGCTAAACTAGAAAAATGGTCAGAGCTGTGGCAACTGACATTTAATGTGGACAAGTACAAGATTATGCACCTTGGGCGTAAAAATCCAAAAGCAGAATTTAGACTACTTGGTACAGTCCTAACCTCAACATCTGAGGAAAGGGATTTAGGAGTAATAATTTCAGAGGACTTAACGGTAGGTAGGCAATGCAATAGAGCAGCAGGAAATGCTAGCAGAATGCTTGGTTGCATAGGGAGAGGTATTAGCAGAATGCTTGGTTGCATAGGGAGAGGTATTACCAGTAGGAAGAGGGAAGTGCTCATGCCATTGTACAGAGCACTGGTGAGACCTCACTTGGAGAATTGTACGCAGTACTGGAGACCGTATCTCCAGAAGGATATTGATACTTTGGAGAGAGTTCAGAGAAGGGCTACTAAACTGGTTCATGGGTTGAAGGATAAAACTTACCAGGAAAGGTTAAAGCATCTTAACATGTATAGCTTGGAGGAAAGACGTAACAGGGGGGATATGATAGAAACATTTAAATACATAAAGGGAATCAACACAGTAAAGGAAGAGAGTATATTTAAAAGAAGAAAAACTACCACAACTAGAGGACATAGTCTTAAATTAGAGGGGCAACGATTTAAAAGTAATATCAGGAAGTATTACTTTACTGAGAGGGTAGTGGATGTATGGAATAGCCTTCCAGCAGAAGTGGTAGAGGTAAACACAGTGAAGGATTTTAACCATGCGTGGGATAGACACAAGGCTATCCTAGCTATAAGACCGGGAACGGGGGACTAATAAAAGTAATCAAAAAAAAAATTGGCCAGACTAGATGGACCGAATGGTTCTTATCTGCCGACACATTCTATGTTTCTATACCTCTTGTCTGGAGCTGCCCTGGACAGGTTACGATCATGCTGCCTCTCCTTCCGTCTGTTGTCACGAATTTCATCCCTCTCTCTTGCTTCATTATCCTCTGCAGGAGATAATTTCAAACAGGTTATTATTGAGTAGGGGGGGGGAAGCAATCCAATGGACTAATACACACTGATATTCTGTCAGATTCTCTTGCTACTAATCTAAATTAAAGTATTAGAGACAAACACCTAAATCACAACTGGCTCTATGAACCAACAGGGAAAAAAATAGATATAACCAGCATTCCCAGCTGGGGTAAGTGAGAATGGTGTTTGTCTGGTAGCACACCTTAAACACATGGTGCTCCATGCAAATACCTGTGACTTAAGAAAACGTTAACCTGGACTGCTACATGTCATGTACGTATAAGGAAGATCAGCATGTTGGGTCTAAACTGCCCTGATGGGGTGACCAGTCCTCCAGAAGCTCACCTTTTCCTGCACACACTCCCCTGGGTAGCACCCCTTTTCCTGCACACACTCCCCTGGGTAGCACCCCTTTTCCTGCACACACTCCCCTGGGTAGCACCCCTTTTCCTGCACACACTCCCCTGGGTAGCACCCCTTTTCCTGCACACACTCCCCTGGGTAGCACCCCTTTTCCTGCACACACTCCCCTGGGTAGCACCCCTTTTCCTGCACACACTCCCCTGGGTAGCACCCCTTTTCCTGCACACGCTCCCCTGGGTAGCACCCCTTTTCCTGCACACGCTCCCCTGGGTAGCACCCCTTTTCCTGCACACACTCCCCTGGGTAGCACCCCTTTTCCTGCACACACTCCCCTGGGTAGCACCCCTTTTCCTGCACACACTCCCCTGGGTAGCACCCCTTTTCCTGCACACACTCCCCTGGGTAGCACACCTTTTCCTGCACACACTCCCCTGGGTAGCACACCTTTTCCTGCACACACTCCCCTGGGTAGCACACCTTTTCCTGCACACACTCCCCTGGGTAGCACACCTTTTCCTGCACACACTCCCCTGGGTAGCACACCTTTTCCTGCACACACTCCCCTGGGTAGCACACCTTTTCCTGCACACACTCCCCTGGGTAGCACACCTTTTCCTGCACACACTCCCCTGGGTATCACACCTTTTCCTGCACACACTCCCCTGGGTAGCTCACCTTTTCCTGCACACACTCCCCTGGGTAGCACACCTTTTCCTGCACACACTCCCCTGGGTAGCTCACCTTTTCCTGCACACACTCCCCTGGGTAGCACACCTTTTCCTGCACACACTCCCCTGGGTAGCACCCCTTTTCCTGCACACACTCCCCTGGGTAGCACCCCTTTTCCTGCACACACTCCCCTGGGTAGCACCCCTTTTCCTGCACACACTCCCCTGGGTAGCACACCTTTTCCTGCACACACTCCCCTGGGTAGCACACCTTTTCCTGCACACACTCCCCTGGGTAGCACACCTTTTCCTGCACACACTCCCCTGGGTAGCACCCCTTTTCCTGCACACACTCCCCTGGGTAGCACCCCTTTTCCTGCACACACTCCCCTGGGTAGCACCCCTTTTCCTGCACACACTCCCCTGGGTAGCACCCCTTTTCCTGCACACACTCCCCTGGGTAGCACACCTTTTCCTGCACACACTCCCCTGGGTAGCACACCTTTTCCTGCACACACTCCCCTGGGGAGCACACCTTTTCCTGCACACACTCCCCTGGGTAGCACACCTTTTCCTGCACACACTCCCCTGGGGAGCACACCTTTTTCCTGCACACACTCCCCCCACCCTCCGGAAGCTCACCTTTTTCTGCATGGGACTTTATGCCGGCTCTGCGTTCTCTTGCAATCTGGGCCAGCTCGCGAAGCTTTTCCTCTTTCTTTTCTTTCTCCTTCTGAGCCATTTTCCTTTCAACCTGGGCTCTCATCTCAACAGCTTCTCGGGCCTGAAGAAAGAGATTGTTAGATACAATCCAAAATGTACAATGCAGAAACCAGCATGTGACACACACTACAAATAGACCGATCTGTCTCATTATATACTACTGTATGCTTTTAAAGCACACCTACACACAGTCACACGGACTGACCCACAGCAAAGCTCCAGTTCCCAGATATACAGATGAATGACACGTTACATGTACATACCTTTCTGTCTGCAATGTACAGAGCTTCGGCCAGTTTGGCAAAATTCTCATTGATATGTACAGTCTGGAGTCCTCTACCATCTGCTGCCAAACGCTTGTCCAAGGGGATGGTGTAACCCTACAGAGATCAGCAAAGTGGTTAGGTATGAAAATAGACACTGGAAATCTAGTGCACAAAAGAATTTTAAAGAAAAATGTTGATATAGACACATATTTAGCTAAATATACTTCTCAGGTGTCCATGCTGGTACTTCAACAACAGTGAGCACTTGATTCTTGCTTATCTTGTGTTACTGTAATTGTTGCTTTTTTTATCCCTCACAGGCTGGATAACAGACTGGGAGGATCAGAGTAAGCTGCAAACCTGATGTTTGCCATTCAATTAAATATATTTAGATAAAAGATATTCACATTAATGAACACACACATTTTTGTAAATGACAACTTGCATATGCATTAAAAAGGTAATTGTTAACTTTAGGCACAGCTTGACAAATATTTGTATCGTAATCGTTCAGACCATGATGAATGTTAGATTTCAGAAACGTATATGATGTGTAGTTATTTTAGCTGCTGATTCATTTGATAAGGCTTGTTGTTTGCCGAGGCATGGACATATACACGGACTTTCAGTGTGTGCGTGCTACAGTTTATCGCAACGCTTTTCCAAGAAAGCACTTCATCTTCACAATCCAATTGTAATAACTCTCAGCCTGTGACCTGACAAGGTCGTTTATGATTAATGCATTTTATTACATTTTAAAGTTTTAACAAAAAAAAGATAAACAGACTATGTAAATCTCAAGCCCCTGACTGCAGACAGCAAGGGGGTTCTCTAGAAATGGTACAACATTCCCCCCCCCCCCCGCCGTTTATTAACCCCTCCATGCCACACTTTATTTACCTTGGCGTTCTTCCAGTTGGATATGCATGGGGGGATTTTCCATTCTTGCTGTTCCTTGACAGTCATCTGAGAGAAGAAAGTTAATTATTGTTACAGAGAGGACATATTCTACTTCAAACAGCCACGATGGTGAAAGAATATTTAGGTCTGTGGATCCTTGGAAGGGAACGCATCACCAAGTACACCTGACTGAGTGATACGGTCTGTTCTGTAGGCACTTTATTCAGAGTTAAATTGTAGCCAATTCAGAGCTGGGCCACCCAGCTCAAGGAGGTTTTCGGCACATGGGTTCTTATAGTATAGGGTATACACCATGTGCACTGTAGGAGATCATGAAATACAGGGAACTTTTTTACAGCACTGATACCTCTAAAGCGGCCAGTGCTGCCCACCCTTTTCAAGAGGACCCTAGATTACTTACTTGGGTGCACAAAATCAAATATACAACATGCAAGACCAGCAGAACAAGAAAGGATAATTTGAGCAATAGGAGTGTAATACTGAATACAGTATACCCCCCCCCCCCCCCCCCCCGCATCAGTACTCACCTTCCTACTAGGAGAATGCATCACAGGTGCTGGAGGAGATGGGGGTCCACGTGGAATCTTCTTGTTAATTCTATGAGGAACAAAAAACATTGTTACATGGGCAGCCGAGCTTGATTAGCAGGCCATTGGCATGGACAGTATAATGTTATCCAAACAATATACTTACTTGAAACGAGGGGGCTCCATAGGATCTTTCTGCATTTCCACCATTCGTATCACCCTCTGTTTGGCTCCAGAGTTAAAGGCCACCCCTTGCTGAGATGGAGTGTACCTGCAGGAAGAAATACCATAAGATTACAACATTATCATATGTACCGTATATTTATGTAGCAACTATACTCTGTGTGTTTCAGTTTACACTGCAGCACACTAAAAATAACATACAGGTATAAAAAGGTATTAATTGGAAAATAAAGAGTCATTTTAATGTATTAATTCTGGTAAAACCGTTTGATAAATGAAGTAGCAGGAAGTGCTATACCTATACATATGTTAGAGACCCCGGTCTGTGTCCATGTGTTCAATACTATTTAGTGATTTTCTTACATTGGACACAAAGCCCTTTAAAAAAAAAAAAAAAAAAAAAAATCTTACCTGATGTATTGTGCTGGTGCCAGCTTGTCGGCTGCACGGACCGGCATGGCTGCGGCAATCTTTTGAGACACTGCTTTATCCAGAGCCTGACGCGTTTTCTCTGTCAGCTGTGATTGGATAAAAAGTAGAGTGTTACATTGTGGATAGATTTTTACATGATCTGAGATGAGTTAACACTGTGTGGGTAAAGGGTTTATATTCTACCCCTCTGTCTGGATATACGCTATTATTTCTACATGGAATCAGCCCTCTGCCCCAGTTGTCTTGCCATTTGTCCTATTATAGGATTATTTGATCATTCTGCCCCTCTATTTGCCTTTCTAAAGGTAAATCCAGTCCATTGCACTAATACTCTGAAATTCTGACCAGGTTAGAGTACAATTCCGAAACCCAAAATAGCAAGTGGGTGATATAATACATTACCTCTTTAATTGCTTCCTCATCAGGTCTTTGTAAGTCAGGGTCATCTGCATCCATCACTTCTTTAGGCACCAAATCTGTGTATTTGCTGAAAATAACCTGGGGCATTAAGAAGGTTCAGATTAACATGGGCACAGACTTCCTTAGACGTGTATACACACACACACACACACACGAGGGGCACAGACTGCCTTAGACGTACACACACAAGAGGGGCACAGACTGCCTTAGACGTACACACACAAGAGGGGCACAGACTGCCTTAGACGTACACACACACACACACACACAAGAGGGGCACAGACTGCCTTAGACGTACACACACACACAAGAGGGGCACAGACTGCCTTAGACGTACACACACACACAAGAGGGGCACAGACTGCCTTAGACGTACACACACACACAAGAGGGGCACAGACTGCCTTAGACGTACACACACAAGAGGGGCACAGACTGCCTTAGACGTACACACACAAGAGGGGCACAGACTGCCTTAGACGTACACACACAAGAGGGGCACAGACTGCCTTAGACGTACACACACAAGACGGGCACAGACTGCCTTAGACGTGTACACATAACTCGGGCACAGACTTTAAGGAAATAAAAACTGGGAGAAGGGGAAACTAAAAGGAAGAGATTTCGGAATAAAAATGGGAGCCGGGTCATAACATAGGGAGCAGTTTCACTTTAAGATCTTTAACTTGGTTTATTGCATAAAATGGGCACTTAAGTTTAAAAGCTTATCCCTTGCGAAAAGCCCTGGAACTTGGGGGCTGATATTTTGTCCACTTTTTTCTTGCAATATAATTTAGACTTTCTGTTTTCGTCATTAGACTAGCTGGGTTTAGCACTGGCTCACAATGGAACGGATGTTATTATAATAAGAGCCTTTAATAATGTACATGAGCATTAAAGATCTACTCTGTCTAAAACATGCCCTACTTGTTCAAAACATGCTCAAACATGCATATTATTTGCAATATCGGAGCATGCAAAAATAAATTGATAGCATGCTCTACCCCTAAGTCATGTTCACAGATTCTAACTGTACAGCTGCAGTTTCAGAACAGAAACACCAATGGTGGAAGTACAGAGAGGTACATGCAGAGGTCTGCAGTTGAGCGACCATGTTTCAGGACATGGGGACTCCCCCGTATCGCTGATGCTACACACATGGGCACTAGCCATCCCGCTCATTCACTGGAGCGTATTGGTTAGTGGAGCTGCCAGAGATGCCCATTTGTGAAGAGGAAGATGATCCCTGGGAGAGAGTCTATAAAAGGCAAGTTTAAAAAGTAATAAAAATAATATCACCAGGACTGTTATAAATACAGGATCTTCATACGAGAATGCACGTATATTACATTTTCATTTATAATGTACTCAAGAGTGGCATTCAGCAGGGATATCAAGTTGGTGACATCACTGAGCAGGGATATCAAGTTGGTGACATCACTGAGCAGGGATATCAAGTTGGTGACATCACTGAGCAGGGATATCAAGTTGGTGACATCACTGAGCAGGGATATCAAGTTGGTGACATCACTGGCCTTGCTACTGACTCACTACATAAATAATAAATGTTTAAGGCACTCAAATTTTACAGATGCACGGGTCACAAAAAGACTCCGCTCAGTCTTCTAGACGTGAAGGAGGAATCGCGGAATCAGTAACTGGTTTCTTTGATTCACTAGATGAAGATGCACAGAATTCACATCTCAACAGGAAAGAGTAAATTAGCTCCACCGAGCACTAGGAAATTATTATTTGCAGCCAAGAGTTAATTACCATGGTTCCAGTCACACGCTAATTAGAGTTTAATGAATCTTCCAACAGACTAATCAGTAGGGATTAATGACCTGTCCACCTGGTAGTTACTTTCTCACCCGCAGTGCATTTATACATATTACCCAGAACACAGCAATCGTACAGTAAGACTCCCATGCAGCACAACAGCAGATCAATTCACTGTGATGCAATTATAACCTTAAAATAGCACCACTGCCAAGTGCACCAAATCAGAAAAGTGAACGCAATAGTGGGCAATTTGGCTGCACACAACGGAGTTACAGAAGGGACTTAAAATGCCTTGTCGAGATTTGTAAATCTATATGATGACCTCTACTTTATACTTAGTCAGACCTAATAAAATACCTAATTACTTGTTAAAGGACAACTGTTGGCAAAAAACAGTGCATGAAGTATAGGTATTATTTAAAGAAAGAATATTAATAAAGTACCTTACAGAGACCTCTGTGCTTATATCTTTCAGGGGGCAGACATGTTGGGTCAGATCTTCCTTCATCTGACCCAAGAGTCTGAGCAAAATTTCTGCACCTGATTGCTACATAGAGGTACTTTATTTGTGTTCTATCATTAGATAGATTTAAAATGTCGATGCAATCTTTCAGTTAAACAGAAATTACAGTTGTCCTTTAACATGCTGTCAATACAGTAACATTTAAAGAACTTGAAGGCTTTTCTCTATATTTACACAACAAAAGCAATTTTACATTCCCCTACTAAGATCTGTCCTTGTATTCTTAATCCTGAAACGCCAACTGTGATGGCTTGCATCCCAAATAGTAGAATGGCAATTATATTAAAAACCCAAGACATAGGACTTTGTGAAAGAGTAAATTGAGAAGGGAATCACAAACTCAAGGCCGAATTCTCCCATTAAACTTCACTTCAAACTCTGCTATTTTGGGTTTAAGTTTGCAAAACTATTCTCAATTCCCTATTTCCTGAATAAAGCGCACAGTAATAAAAGGTATATATTAATCTTATGAAATAAGTTATGTCAAGACACATCCCACACTCCTTATTTTATATAATAATTTAATTAGCACATACGCGTCATGTATCATCAATACCGACCTAATCCGTGCACCACAGCCTTGTTCTTAAAATCTGATGTATAACTGCACTGTTACCATTACTATAATTAACAAGGTCAGAATACAAAACAGATCAGATAAATCCGATACCTCATCAATGCATGACGTATATATATATCATTAAGGCATAAAGGGTGTGGCAAGAGTCAGAATGGACACACAGGGCACAAAGAACAAGAAAAAGTGTTTGGTCCAAAAACTTACACTCGGAATATATCCTAAGACATCTAAAACAATGGGAGCCAATAGTTGAAGTTTGGAGAGTGGGCTCCTTTGTGTACCCCAGACCTGATTAGTACTAGGTTTTTGTTTTGTTTTTTAATTAAAAAATGGTGTAAACAATGCTGAACCTTACCTTGTCCTTTGATTGCCCCTGTCGAGCAATTGCATCATATTTAATCTTGCCCTCTGCATCCACTTGAACAGCCAATGAATTGGACATGCGCTTCTTCCTCCCCATGTCCAATGGGTACTGTGCCACAGGGATCTCTGGGAATGCACCTCCATCACCGAAATCCTAAAAGTAGCACAACAAATGTATCAAATGGACTGTGCCCCACAAAACAGCATGCACTAGGCATCCCAATTATTAATCTACATTTCCAAAGACTTGTTTTGAGACATATTTCCTTTTACTAAAACTTTAAAAGCACAAACACAGAAAATTAAGTGATGTTAAAGGACAACTAAACTATATTCCCCAACACTTAATCAATTAACTAATTGAACTTACCGGTATTTGAATTTTTTTTTTTTGCGGGGGTTGGGGTTACTTTATTTGATTCAGAGTCCCCAGCCCCTCCTACTTTCATTCCTGACCCCTTGGCTCAGTTGTGTCAGGAATGCAATTCTGTAAGATTCCTGACAGAGAGCTGTGCGCACTTTTAAAATAAAGCAGAATCAATAGGAACTACATTGTCCATGATTCTGCGGTAGAACAAGCCACACAGTTCACCATTCGGGTATCTTCTGAATTGCATTGCTGACAACTGTCAGCAGTTCAATTCGCATGTAACATATATATAGTACCTGGCAGGGGCTGGGAACGCTATAAATGAAATAAAGTATAAAGTCATCGTCCACCAAAATAAATAAAGTTCATTACTGACGCAGTATTGAAAAACAGACAAAAAAGAAAAAAAGTTTAGTCCTTTAAACAACAATAAAACTCACTTTTTTTTGCCAACAGTTGTCCTTTAAAAGCCTTCTCCATTTGCTTTGTATTCAGCAGTATTTAAACAGAGATCTTGCTTATCTCCTTCTTAATGCATGGGAGATATGTTTTACTAATGCCTTGGAAACAATTTCCAACAGGAAAAAATGCCATTGTCTGCACCTAACTTTGGTAAGTGCTATGAGCATTTGGGATGTGTTGAACTCTAACATAAATGTGTACAAAAGCCAGACCTGGCAAAGGAAACAAATCAAACCTGCCCTAGCTGGACTAATCATTATCAAGCATTGTGCCGTCAACAAGAATTCCATACCTCAAGAGACCTAGGGATCCAGCCTTTTCTGTGCCCATATGGAGGTGGTTCTCTTCGGGATGCAACCAATGCTGTCTGTCGAGACTTCTGAGCTCTCACCTTCTCCTCTGCCTCTAACTGATCTTGAGACAGTTGTGTGGGAGCTGGCAAAAAACTGGGGAAAGAGGATAGTAGTGAGAGGTTAAAGGTGAAATTGTACATTACATACCAAGGAGAAAGGAACGCTAGAAATTACATATGGTACTGTAACAAGAAACTAGGTTTGGTAAATTTATATTAGGATAACTGTAAAAGTAAAAATATGGTAGGTGGATTTCACATGTACAGGTAAACCCTGTTATAAAGTGGTTTCTGATATGGCACATTGCCATGAAGCCCAATCTGTCTTCTGGTACAAATCGGAAGCTTACAGAGAGTTTGTTAATCCCACTGCAATGGGATTCTGTGGATCCCATAGCTATAGCAAGACATAGGTGTATTGGAAACATGTGCAACATACACAAAATAAGCAAGATGGAATTACCCTATACAGATTACATTTAAATCACTCCCAATAGCAGACTTTATTTGAAACAAAATAATGGATTGATAGACTACCATCTGGGATTGACTAGGGAGTCTGTTAATAAAATACCGTACATTTGTACTTAAAAAGTAATCTATTGTGGGCCAATAAAAAAAATTTAAATGGATTTCTCTTAGGCCCATGTAATGTGCATTCAATGTACACAGCCCGTCAACTATACAGTCACTGTGTGCCTGTATTCTACATACCCTGCACCCCAAGCCACCACTAACTTATGTTCCAAAATCCTCTCACTCCTCCAGCATACTCTTATTACTCCATGTAATAACCAGCAATGGCCGTGCCAGCAGGGGGTGCCCCCCAAAAGGCCCGTGCCAACAGGCAGGGCACCCAAAAGGCCCGTGCCAGCAGGGGGTGCCCCCCAAAAGGCCCGTGTCAACAGGCAGGGCACCCAAAAGGCCCGTGCCAACAGGCAGGGCACCCAAAAGGCCCGTGCCAACAGGCAGGGCACCCAAAAGGCCCGTGCCAACAGGCAGGGCACCCAAAAGGCCCGTGCCAACAGGCAGGGCACTCAAAAGGCTCGTGCCATCAGGGTGGACGGCTTGTGTAAAAAAAACAAAAAAAAATCCACTGCCATAACCCGAAGGACCACTTGTTGTACTCCATACAACATGTCTCACAGTCCAAGTTTGTACTTCACACACCACCACAGTATTCCAGCTTGGAAACAAACACCCAATTTCTCCCATTATCTGAACAATATAACATGCAACTTTTACACCGAGTGTATCCCATTCCTTCGCACCCAAATAATGGGCCACACATCCTCTGGGATTTCACAGCAAGATCCATTTGTCGGGTATTACCTGGCGAGCGCCATTTTACCGAGCCGTTCTATTCTCCGGAAACCTGTTTCAGCACACCGGAAGTGGAAAGGAATGCGTGCCTTTCACACACGTTCCCCGACGTAGGAGAGGATGCCGGGAGTTGTAGTTTTGTGCGTCCCTCCTCCTCTCTAATGTTGTTAGGACGGCATTTGAAGTCATCAGAGTAATACTAATGTTGCTTTGAATATCGTATGTATTTATGTCCCTAATGGTTGGGTTTTATTTGTCTCTTTATATTTCAACAGGGAGCCCTTTTAGGCAGTTTAATACATTAAAAAATGAATCCATAGATTATGAATGGCAGAGCCTTTTGACCCCCTGGCCTCCCATAACTACAATTAATAATGATTTCACATCCCATTTCTTCATGATAATCTCACGCACATTGCACCTATCAATGAATGTCTTTACAGTGTTAGCGTTTTCTAGATATGTCTGCTGGAAGGTTATTCCAGGGATCTACTACACTTTATGTAAAATAATATTTTCTCAAATCCACCCGCTTTCTGATTTCCATGATCCATGTTTTGTGATGAAAGTTTCACCTTACATAACCTGTCAGTCAAAACAACTATCCCATTTTACGTTGAACAGGTTTTTTTTTTTTTTTTTTTTTTAACTTAGTCACATGCATTTGCCCTGTATCAGTGAATCCATTGGATGCATTTGCAGCTAGCTCCAAAGGTGGAGAGAGGTAAGTGTGTTTATTTTCGGAGTTACTCCTTCTCTATACATTTTATCTGTGGCACTGTGATTTTAAATGCAGTGTGTCTATGCATAATGACAGAAGGTGAAGCGTGTGGCACTTTCACTTGGGGTGCAGTGTGTCCACTGTCCATACATAATGAGAGGGTGCAGACTGCAGTGTGTGGCACTGTGACTTGGGGGGTGCTGTGTGTAGCACTGGGGAATGTGATACGGCGAGTCATGTGTTAATAGTTACATTGTGTAATAGGTATCTATTTCCGTACACTCGTATGTTACGAAACTAATATGTGACCTAGTTTCCCCCCATGGTGTCCATATTGGTTTGTTCCATGTGTGCTGTGCGTGTCCTGTAGCCTTCCGAATGCACCGGACTGCCGCCACGCAGAACTACAATACCCTAGGTGCACCGGGGTGGTTAGAGTGTCCCATCAGCCGCAGTGGGGGAGCACTGCAACCAAAGGTTCGGGTTGAAGTGGAATGTGGCAGAGTGCCTGGGACTGGGGTAGGAGGCTAGTTTCAATGGCTACAGCAATGGCAGCCTGTATAACAAATCTGGGCAGGGGTTTCCATGGAGAACAAACGAAGCTGCAGACTGATTATAAGGCAAACCTGCTGAGGAACTCCTCCTAAGGGGGGAATATTTACGGTCTAAGTGACAGTGGGGGGAGAGGGCAGTAATTATTGGGGATCAGTGTCGTTCAGTAAAGGGTACTTAATACGAGAATGGGCTCTACATTGAAAGGGGTATCTGTAGTGGGAAATGACATGCAGTGACAGGGGTGTCAATAATTGGTGTCGAATTTTCATTCAGTCAGAGGGGTGTCTGCATTTTTAGGGGTCTGTTCTGAGTTCAATGTCTTTTAATAAAAAAGGGGGCGAGTAATTGGGCTGCATTGTTATTCAGTTTAGGGGTGTGAACAATATAGGCATGTGTCATTCAAAGTAGTTATTATAATGTAGGTGCTGTGCTCTTCACCGTCATTGTGATTTTTAATAATGTTTTGTAAATGTTTCTCCACAGGGTGTGCAGAATGGTGAGAGCCTTTTACAGACTGGCATCCATAGCCTCCGTCACTCTTGTTTCATCTGGGGTTCTATTATATAGGGCTTCATACTGGGACCCCAATGATTTTGGGGTGGTGCGTGTTGGAAGATCAGTACTGACGGTGAGTATCTAGTACTGCTGCGGGCAACGTTTGGCACTGCAGATGCTGTGGAATAGATTTCCTGTAATGCTCTTACAGCATAATGCTGGTCAAGCTTCAAGGCAAATGTAGTCCACAATATCTGGAGTGCCAAAGGTTGCCTACCCTTGATCTAGGATCATGACTGACAAACGTATTGCTTCCAATGTAATAATCGATGTGAACCGATATGTGGAAGAGGTAGGGATTCCTTTTTATGGGTAGGGTTGCCAACTGTCTGGTATTTTACCGGCAGGCCGGTAAAAAATTGGCTTCAAGCCAATGTTAAGTCTATGGAGACAGTACCAAAGCCGGTATTTTTCTGAAGAAAAGGTGGCAACCCTATTTATGGGCCCAGGAATTGGGCTATCTCTTCATTGAAGGGTTTTGGTGAAATGTGAGCGGTCTGTAATATGTATTTGTTGCTTTTCTTTTTTTGTAAGAATATTGTAGCATTTATATTTCATTATGTACTCCTCATTAATTTTATTTTTCCTCCTTTAATAGACAGCAGCCATTAGCATTGATTACCTCACTCACCTGCGACAAGTTCCAGTTGGCACACAGAAGTATGATGACATCAAATCACAGGTAGAGATCCCTAGCCCGACATTTTCAAAGATATTCAAAGTATACGTCTACAAATACAGTACTGTGCAAATGTTTTAGGCAGTAAAAATGCTTTCACTTAAAAATAGTTTTTACATGTAGAGATTAAAAAAATGATTGAAAATGATCTATACGTTGTGCAAGCAAATGCTTAACTTTTAGAAAATGTTTTTTTTTAAATGTGGGGTATATCCTCTATATGACATCACCTTTAGCTAACAGGCACATCAAGTGCTTTTCAGTGGGAAATGTGTAATTTGCATATTATGTCACAGGTGATGTCATAAGCAGGAGACTCCGCAGACACATTTAAAACTAATTTTCTCCTAATTTAGGCATTGGCTTGCATTTTTGCCAACACACTGTATTGATAATTTTCAAAAAAAATGTTATTCTCTACAGTTACAGTAAAACAACGATTAGGTGATACAGTCCCTTTAATAGTTTATTTTTCTTAATTAACAAAATGCAAAGTGAATGAACAGAAGAAAACTCTAAATCAGATCAATATTTGTGCCCTTTGCCGTCAAAACAGCATCAATTCTCTTAGGTACACTTGCACACAGTTATTTAAGGAAGTCGGCAGGTAGGTTGTTCCAAACCTCTTGGAGAACAAACCACAGTTGTTGTGTGAATTTAGGCAGCCTCGGTTACTTTTCTCTCTTCATGTAATCCCGGACAGACTCGATGATGTTGAGATCAGAGCTCTGTGGGGGCCATACCATCACTTCCAGAACTTCTTATTCTTCTTTACAATGAAGATAGATCTTACTGGCTTTGGCTGTATGTGTGGGGTTGTTTTCATGCTGTAGAATACATTTGGGGCCAATCAGATGCCTCTCTGATGGTATTGCATGATGGATAAGTAACTGCCTGTACTTCTCAGTATTGAGGATATCAGTAATGCTGTCCAAATCCCCAACTCCATTTTTAGACCCAAACTTACAACAAACCTCCCCTATACTTCACACTAAATCTTGTACCACTTTCCAGCCCTTCTTCAAACAAACTGCCATCTGCTACAGCCAAACATTTCATATTTTAACTCGTCAGTCCAGAGCACCTGCTGCCATTTTTCTTCATCCCAGTTCCTCTGTTTTCATGCAGTTGTGTGGTTTGGCCTTGTTTCCACCTCAGAGGTATGGCTTATTTGGCCACAAGTCTTAAATTAAGACCACTTCAGACCAGACTTCTTTGCCCAGTAGATGGGTGTACCAGGTTCCCACTGTTTTTTTTACAATTCAGAGCTGATGACACTGCTGGGTAGCTTCAGAAGAGCTTGGACAGCTCTGGAAACTCCTTTCTGCCTTGGAATTTCTGATGCAGTATACCTTGTGCTTTGTTGCTGTGGTCGGTCTTACCATGGTGTATGACCATTGACATTAAATTGTCTTCAGCAACCTCACCTTATTAGATGAGTTTGGCTGTTCCTCACCGAGTTTTCTTCCTCCTATAAAGCTGTTTGTTATAATTGTTTTATAATACACCTGACTAAATGCCTACAATATCCCCGACTTTAATGCTGGTTTGAAGGCATATCATGCTCACACCAAATATTGATTTGGATTTGGATTAAAGGTTGTACGTTTTGGTCTCGAAAAAGGCATCAGATTCCTGTGTAATACTGTCCATAAAATTATATTATATAAAATCAACTCACAGAGAATATTAGATCCGGCATACACAATATATCGGCTTTATGTGTGCAGAAAACAACACAAGACAGCAAAAGACGAAAGAGAAAACTGCAGAGAATTGAGATGAGAATTTTAAACTTTAGGCCAATGCAGCCGAGTTAGAAAGATTCTCCAATGGAGCTGAATGGGAGGAATTTGTCCAACTCCGCTACTTTGGCCTTAAGTTTGAATTTTCCCTTCTCAATTCCCTACAATTATTTCTTTATAGAGTAGACCCTATAAGGATGACATCACACAACATGATAGCTAACTGCTCCAAATGTATTTCTGTTCATTTTTTATTCATTATGTATTCTCCATTATATATATCACACCCAAAATATGAAACAAACCCAACAAAAATCACATTGATACAAAAGAAAACCAACAATTACAATTATCAGAAAAGGACAAAAATATCAAATAAAGTAACAATAAAGTAAAAAGTAACAAAAAACCAACATCAATCTAAGTACTTAAATTAAGCATGCAATTCTGCAGTTCCCTATGGTAATGCTCTAAAATAGAAAAGAGAACAGGTTTTAAGAGTATGTCCGGCGCTATCTCATATATATATATATATATAATACAATATTTGTAGTGACATAGTAATATTTATCAAATAAAGCTCGTCAGCACAATATCATTGTTTCCTGATCTATAAGTCAGCCTATTTCATTCCTTAGATCTTTTGGTGTAGTGTATTCCATTTCCAGTTGCCTTTAGATCATTGACCCCTTTGATCCATTCCTGAACTGATGGAAGTAGTAATGTTAGTATGAAACGGGAAGATCAAGTCAGGTGTGATTATAAAATCCACCTTCAGAAATCTCATAGGTATGTCCTGGATATCACTTCAGTAGCCTCTATCCTTGTTACATGTCCGCCAGATGTGGATCAGATCGCCCTTGTCTTTGTTGCATCGCCGACAGTTCTCTGAGATGTTAATGTTAAATGCTGTGAATATCTGCAGGAACCTTATACCTAGAGGCATGTCATTAACCCCTTCCACGGCCTGACACAAGCCAACGCTCGCTCAGTGATTGCGAAACGCTCTGCATAAGAAACGCATCCCACCGCCGCTCGATGGATCATTAACCCTTCACCGTCCCGCACACAACATAAACCATATTCACTGCAATGCAATTATCGCCTCTCGCTGCCACACACTGCATCCTCAATCTCGCTCACTGCCCCACACACTACATCCTCAATCTCGCTCACTGCCCCACACACTGCATCCTCAATCTCGCTCACTGCCCCACACACTGCATCCTCAATCTCGCTCACTGCCCCACACACTGCATTCTCAATCCCGCTCACTGCCCCACACACTACATCCTCAATCTCGCTCACTGCCCCACACACTGCATCCTCAATCCCGCTCACTGCCCCACACACTGCATCCTCAATCTCGCTCACTGCCCCACACACTGCATCCTCAATCCCGCTCACTGCCCCACACACTGCATCCTCAATCTCGCTCACTGCCCCACACACTGCATCCTCAATCTCGCTCACTGCCCCACACACTGCATCCTCAATCTCGCTCACTTCCCCACACACTGCATACCTACCCCAACTTACTCTAGAACACACTGCATCATTAACTCGCTACCCCGCCACTCATACTGCACCACTTGTGGGGGGTTTTATACAATAAGGCAGATACTGAGATGGCATAACCAATTCAGCATTCACATGGTTAACATTTTGTACTGATAATAAGTTCAAAATGAGAGTTCCTGCTACTTAGAGGACTCCGCACAATGCTTGATACAAACATTTAGACCATTCTGCCTGAGTGAGCAAAAGTCCCAAATCTTTCTACCAAAGTCTAGTATAGTAGGGTAAATCCATCCCGTATGTTGAGATGACTGTTTTATACATTGTGGATAGATTATACATAGCTTCTCCAACGCAGTATATTCCAATTCTTTTCTTTTTTTTTTTTTGTTACTGTGGACACAAAATGTTTAAATTGTAGATGAAAGAAAGTAGTCTGTTTTAGAAAAGAGATTAAACTAAATATATATGGTCCATGGGGAATAAATCCCCTGTGTCTAGATCTAGAACTGTGCTTAAGCTGATATTTTTATTATTGTGCTATTTTTGCACATTTTCTATCCCTGGATGTAATGTTAGGAATTATGGGGAAACGAGGGGTATTTTTACTATGACTGTTTTCTTAAGTATCCTTCCCCAGATCCGCAGTGCTTGAGTTTTCCACCCAGGGAAATGTATTTAAGGGACATTTATTTCTGTTCCTCTCTCCCAGGTTCACCTGCGCTCAGCTCAGCGCCTCCTGGATTTATGCTGTGCCAATCGTGGGACATTTATTAAGGTTGGGCAGCACCTGGGTGCCCTGGAATACCTGCTGCCCCCTGAATATACCCGTACCCTGAGCATACTGCACAGCCAGGCACCTTCCACTCCACTGATTGAGGTGTTACAGGTTATCCAAGAGGAGTTGGGTAAAGAGGTAATAACACTAGGGACATAGGTCTCCATTCAATCACCTGAGAAATCAAAGGAGAACTAGACTAATGCAGAAGCACAAGTGAAAAATTCCGATGGTACATCCCTGGGAAGCAGGCAGCCCGATCAGGTCGGAGACTGTCTCTCTCTGCTAGAGCAGAGGCCCCTCAGTTGATCCCCTTTTGAAAAGAAGAGTCTCTCTCTCTGCACTAGCAGAGTCGGACCCCTGATCCGTTTAGACCTCAATCAGATGAGCAGGGGGAGCCCCCCGCTTTGATTGGATGTGCGCACGCTAACACTGTCAGTGAGCGCCAGCCTCCCCACTGGCACTGCCTCAGCTGTGAGTCAGATCCGAGAGTAAACCCACGTGTACCTCCAGAGAGATGTACTTCAGGAAAAGGGACATGATATTTTAACCATTGCTTCCTCAAAGGTAGCAAGGGTTAAAAAAAAGTTTAATTTAAGTGGCAATTCAGGTCATTGAATAGATCCTATTATGCCCACCTCTTTAAAGAGGAAACAAGGTAATTCTGAGTATTTTAACTATTATGTACATCGAAATCTTTCATGGGCTGTAAAGGGTTAATGTGTGGATATTGGGCGAAGTTCTATTGTCAGTCTGCGTGTCTCCGTGGGGGAAGTGGATACTGATGGATGTGTATTTGCATGCTGGGTACAGTCTCATTATGAGCAATAATTTATCAACCATCCACAAGATCTGATATGGGCATCAAGCCTGGGTCACTGTGTATTAATAAATTGCTGTCCCCCCTCCCTACAAACCATATCACCAGACACTTGTGATGAGATTTATTGCCTCACTTATTGCAGTCTGGAGAGGAAAAAGATGAGCTCCATTATTCAGTGTTATCAAGCAGGAGTTGGAAAACGATCCCATTCTGAGGAGTGTTAGTGTGAGACGGACACAGAGAGTTGGAATGAAAGAATGAGAAATGCCCAAGAATTGGGGGGGAAAGGGGCAAAGTGCCCGGCGGAATAGAGGGTAAATGAGTTAGGGAGAGTGATAGTGAGAGTAGAAAGGAAAAGGGACTCAAGGAATATGGCAGTAGTGTTACAGGTGCCAGATAGGCGAGAAAAAAGAAAGGGAATTACGGCGACTGAATGAGTCTGTAACTCACAGGATTTGGGTGAAACGGAGTGGAGTCACAGTAAGCAGGATAGACAGGCCCCTTACAGAACAAAGGGTCGGTGCCCCAAATAACTATAACCCCTACTCTAAACATTTACTACCTGGGTACTACTACTAGGGTACTACTAATTTGTAGGAGGCTCACACTTATATGCACACCTGTCGTCCAGCTGGTGCGCTGTGTGGAAGGGTATGAGCACATCCACTTGCCCATCCTAGCTTGTGACAGCGCAGCGGATATGCTCCAGTAGGACAGCAGTCTTTACCGCTGCAGCGCCCCCAACACCCAGCCAACAAGGAGACATTTTTCTGCACCAGGTGCCGGTTACTTGACCAGCACCAAATAATGAAAAACCCCAAAACATACCATGTTTGCTCTAAAATAAGGCAACCCTGATTATTAGAGGATTCTTAATTTATGAAAAAATAAAAGACGTGAATAAGGCATCCCTATAAGAAAATGTTTACTTTTACAAGTAAATATATATTTATACTTAAAGGATAACTGCACCAACAAATTAACTTTTGTTTACTTGAAAGATTGCATCAAGTGTAGGCATTTTACATACAAATGCTTTAATGAAAGAATACAAATAGCGTACTTTATTGAGCCCTCATTGCTTCATATAGCTCTAACGGGGGCAGACATCAGGGGTGGATCCAAAGTCTGATCTCGGGAGTAGCTCATGTCAGTCTGTCTTTTCCTCTCCCCCATGTCCTTCTGTCTCTCCCCTCTCCCATCCCATGTCCGCCTGTCTCTCTCCTCTCCCTTCCCATGTCCGCCTGTCTCTCTCCTCTCCCTTCCCATGTCCGCCTGTCACTCTCCTCTCTCTTCCCATGTCCGCCTGTCGCTGTCCTCTTCTTTCCCTTGTCTCTGTCCTCTTCTTTCCCTTGTCTCTGTCCTCTTCTTTCCCTTGTCTCTGTACTCTTCTTTCCCTTGTCTTTGTCCTCTTCTTTCCCTTGTCTCTCCTCTGCCTTCCCATGTCTGTCTGTCTGTCTCCTCTGCCTTCCCATGTCTGTCTGTCTGTCTCCTCTGCCTTCCCATGTCTGTCTGTCTGTCTCCTCTGCCTTCCCATGTCTGTCTGTCTGTCTCCTCTGCCTTCCCATGTCTGTCTGTCTGTCTCCTCTGCCTTCCCATGTCTGTCTGTCTGTCTCCTCTGCCTTCCCATGTCTGTCTGTTTGTCGGTCTCTCCTCTACCTTCCCATGTTTGTCTGTCTCTCTCTCCTCTGCCATCCCATGTCTGTCCGTCTATCCTCTCCCTTCCCATGCATGTCTCTCTCCTCTACCTCCTATGACTGTCTCTTTGTTCCTCTTCCCATCAGTATTTTCTCCTCTCCCCCCCACCTGTAAGTGTTCTCTCTTCTCCCCCATCAGTGTTCTCTCCTCTCCCCCTTCTCTCCTCTGTGTTCTCAACCTCTCTCCCCCTTCTCTCCTCTGTGTTCTCTCCTATCTCCCCCTTCTCTCCTCCGTGTTCTCTCCTCTCTCACCCTTCTTTCCTCTGTGTTCTCTCCTCTCTCCCCTTATCTCCTCTGTGTTCTCTCCTCTCTCCCCTTATCTCCTCTGTGTCCTCTCCCCCCCTTATCTCCTCTGTGTCCTCTCCCCCCTTATCTCCTCTGTGTCCTCTCCCCCCTTATCTCCTCTGTGTCCTCTCCCCCCTTATCTCCTCTGTGTCCTCTCCCCCCTTATCTCCTCTGTGTCCTCTCCCCCCTTATCTCCTCTGTGTCCTCTCCCCCCTTTTCTCCTCTGTGTCCTCTCCCCCCTTTTCTCCTCTGTGTCCTCTCCCCCCTTTTCTCCTCTGTGTCCTCTCCCCCCTTTTCTCCTCTGTGTCCTCTCCCCCCTTTTCTCCTCTGTGTCCTCTCCCCCCTTTTCTCCTCTGTGTCCTCTCCCCCCTTTTCTCCTCTGTGTCCTCTCCCCCCTTTTCTCCTCTGTGTCCTCTCCCCCCTTTTCTCCTCTGTGTTCTCTCCTCACTCCCCCTTCTCTCCTCTGTGTTCTCTCCCATCTCCCCCTTCTCTCCTGTGTTCTCCCCTGTGCATTCTCTCCTCTCTCTCCACCCTGCTCTCTCCTCTCTCATCCTCCCTGCTCTCTCCTCTCTCATCCTCTCTGTTCTCTCCACTCAGTTCTCTCCTCACATCCTCCTTGTTCTTTCCTCTCTCTCCTGTGTTCTCTCTTGTCCCCCTCACTGTGTTCTCTCTTCTCCCCCCTCCCTGTGTTCTCTCCTCTCCCCCCCTCTCTCCCCTCCCTGTGTTCTCTCTTCTCCCCCCTCCCTGTTTTCTCTCCCTGTGTTCTCTCTTCTCCTCCTCACCGTGTTCTCTCCTCTGCCCCCCTCCCCGTGTTCTTTCCTCTCCTCCCTTCCCACCTGATGGGATGTGATGCAGTGCAGGTCGAATCACTAGGCAGGGAGACGCAGACAACATCGGCTCCATGTGTTAAACACACTGAGAGCTCAATCAGTGCTGCTCGCGCTCCCCGCGCGTAGTTATGACGCAGAGCATCGTATTTAACACGGGGAGCGCGAGGCAGCACGGATTGAGCTCTCAGTGTGAGTTACATCAATTTGTTTTTATATAGTGCCACTAATGTTTTTGCTATATAAGCTTCTATTATAGAACCACAAGTGAAAGGTTCTGGGCCCTAGTATAGTAATAAAATGGCATGTGCTTTCCTGTGACTCATGAAGACTGATCCGGTGCAGTGAGAGAGACCCCCCTCTTGTATTTAATCAATGGCCGAGACCATAGCTAGGTTCCCTCTAGTGATTGCATGCGTGCACTAGGGTTCCTCTTTGTAGTAGTAAAGGGAGCCAGTCTGCATCATTCAAACCCCGACAAACACAAGTATCAAGCCTCCGATCTGATTGGCTGAGGTGCTTGGCTTTGTATAACCTGTCACTCCACATCACTTTTATTATTGCTGTTTAATTAGCATACAGTTGGTTATTTTTTACAGTACCAACAAACAAAGCTGTACAATACAATGGGCTTAGACAAAATAAAGGCCCTGCTAATGGGAGCTTGCATTTTAAATGATCCCTTACTCAGCTGAGACCATGAGTACATTCTGAAATATGAATGAATCAAAGGATAAGGTGCCTGTCGTGATGGAAGGTCTGTATGGCTACAATACGGGGTAAAGGAGCCTTATATTGAGAAAGGATAGGAATTGTAGCTTCTAATATGTTGAGCAATTTAATTCAACACATGAGATCGCTCTGTGTCTAAACACAGACGTAATATTACACCTGCATTGATCACTGAATAAGTGTCTTATTTGAATCTCCGAAGGCTTCTGAGCTCTTCCTCCAGTTTGATGAGACTCCCCTGGGTGCCGCCTCTCTCGCCCAGGTGCACCGTGCTGTGCTGAAAGATGGACAGATGGTGGCGGTAAAGGTGCAGCACCCAAAGGTGCAGTCCCAGAGCACCAAGGACATTTTACTCATGGAGGTCAGTGTCCTTCACTACACAGGACCATATTGTTTTGATAGTGTACCCATTGATGTGTTTGTTCAATACACAGGACCAGTATTGTGATAGTCTACCCATTGATGTGTTTGTTCAATACACAGGACCATATTGTTGTGATAGTCTACCCATTCATGTGTTTGTTCAATACACAAGACCATATTGTTGTGATAGTCTACCCATTGATGTGTTTGTTCAATACACAGGACCAGTATTGTGATAGTCTACCCATTGTTGTGTTTGTTCAATACACAGGACCATATTGTTGTGATAGTCTACCCATTGATGTGTTTGTTCAATACACAGGACCAGTATTGTGATAGTCTACCCATTGATGTGTTTGTTCAATACACAGGACCATATTGTTGTGATAGTCTACCCATTGATGTGTTTGTTCAATACACAGGACCATATTGTTGTGATAGTCTACCCATTCATGTGTTTGTTCATTGTGCTGTTCATGTTTGTCCTGCATGTGTGGAGCATGGTTCAGTTATATATCTGGTTGGCTGGCCTACTTGTTTCTCATCTCCCCTATGCTCTGTCCATCCTATGTCATACCTGTTGTCTGTTCAGTGCTGTATATCCATGCCCTGTCTTCCTCAGGTCCTGCTGCATGTGGTTAAAGTGGTTTTCCCAAAATTTGAGTTCATGTGGCTGGTGGATGAAGCAAAGAAAAACCTTCCCTTGGAATTGAACTTCCTGAATGAAGGGCATAATGCTGAGCGGCTGTCGGCCATGGTGTGTGAATTCCCATTCCTCCGGGTGAGTAACTCATTGTAACTTACTATGTTTCTTGTATATGCAGCTAATCTCATACATGTCATCAGGCTGAGAGTATGTCTCCTCCCTGTCTATACCCTGCGAATGGGAGCTTGTCCATGTTATTTATTATTCACTTACACAATGGGCAGGGGCGGGCTGGGCCGGGGGGCAGGGTGGCAATTGCCCCCCAGACCGCCCTAAGCTTTGGAAAACACGGCCGCTGGGCCAGTGTTTTAAAAAAAAAAAACAAAAAAAAAAAATGCGCTTGCAGGCAGAGACTGAGGTGAGAAGGGATCGGAAGATCCCCTCCTCACCTCCGCTCTGCCTGCAAAGCTGCACGGGGAGCCGAACAGGCAGCACAGAGAAACCTCCGTGCTGCCTGTTCGGCTCCCCGTGCAGTGTGCCGACACGGAAGTGCCGACAGTCACGTGATCGGCGCTCTGACGTCAGACGCGCGCCGATCACGTGACCTGTCGGCACAACCGCCGGGAGGCCGAACAGGCAGCATGGAGGGACCATGCTGCCTGCCACCAGGGAAGTCCTCCTGCCACTAGCCACCAGGGAAGTCCACCTGCCACTAGCCACCAGGGAAGTCCTCCTGCCACTAGCCACCAGGGAAGTCCTGCCACTAGCCACCTGGGAAAAAGGTAAGGGGGGGGGCATATTATTGGGCAAATTGGCTGGGGCATATTACATGGCAAATAAGACTGGCATATTATTGGGCAAATTTACTGAGTCATATTAAATTGCAGAATAACACTGGCATATTATGGGACAAATTGGCTGGGGAATATTAATGGCAAATAATATTGGAAATGTGTATGTAATGGGGTGATGGAGGCATGTAAATGTGGTGATGGGGCATGTCCTGGTGTGCAACGTGGGTTATGGGTCATGTCGTAGGTGTGCAACGTGGGTAAGGGGGGGGTGCCCAAATTTTGGGATATTAGGTGTCTAAATCCTGGCATATTGAGGGGCATAATCCTGGCATATTGAGGGGGCATCATCTTGGCATATTGAGGGGAAAATCCTGGCATATTGGGTGTCTAAATCCTGGCATATTGAGGGGCATAATCCTGGCATATTGAGGGGCATAATCCTGGCATATTGAGGGGCATAATCCTGGCATATTTAGGGGAAAATCCTGGCATATTGAGGGGGCATCATCTTGGCATATTGAGGGGCATAATCCTGGCATATTGAGGGGCATAATCCTGGCATATTGAGGGGCATAATCCTGGCATACTGAGGGGCATAATCCTTTCATTTTGTAAGGGAAAATTCTAGCATATTAAATGGCAAATCCTGGCATATTGTGGGGGAAAATCCTGGCAATATTCGTTACAAAACAAGGAAAAGATGGCCGTGGATGGGGAGGCGATTCGATGGTGCAATGGGCCACTTGACTGGATTTGCCCCCCAGGCCTAAGGCTGCCAGCCCTCCCCTGACAATGGGTACACGTCTGAAATATACAAGCGCCAAAAGACTAAGCTGGTCTCTCCTATAGATGTCCAGTACAAGAATTTATCCTATAGATACGATACCGAGAAATACAATTGTGGGGATCAGTATAATAACCAAAACTAGCAAGGCGCTTAAAATGTGGCGGACACACACGCCAGACCAGTTTTGACGGTGGCACAGTTGCAGCTCCTGTAAAGTGTCAGGATGTGTGAAAAAGGGGCAGTCACTTTTATAAATGAGACTTTAGCATTTGCATCTTTTTTTTATCAAGTCCTGATGCTATGCTGAGCACAGGCTTCATGCACAACTCCTGGGGGGGGGGGGGGGGTCTAAATCTTGCCCCCTATGTACATGGGCAAACTGAGCAGCCAGGCACTCTGTCTTTTATCAAGGGTCTAGAATCTTGAAATACTTATTCAGTCAGCAGCATTAATGCCTGGCTGGAATGTATATGGCCTGTACTCCACAGCAGCTTGGTGCCCGAACATAGCTATTACTGGCACCACAGTTGCTCTGTTGTCATGCCTGGCACCCCAGCAGCTGTGGAGTAGAGATCCCATGATGCTCAGTCATCCATAAAGCTGGCTGAGCATTATTGGAACTGTACTGCATATTAACAGGAGTGCCAAAGACTAGCTATCATTTTGTGCACCAGTTGCTATGAAGCACAGTGCTCAGTGGCCAGCTGGACATCTGCTGCTTGGATACCAAAGGTTGACCATCATGGGCATTCCAGCCTCCATTTTGGCTTGGGCCCATAACCTCATAGAACCTTATCTCAGTCCACCATTAGCTCTGTATCCCAGCTAGTGCTATCACATGTTATATAACCACTCACAAGGATATTATTATTATTATTTTTGCTCTTTCCAGATACCCAAAATTCATTGGGATCTGAGCACTCAGCGTGTTCTGGTGATGGAATATGTGGAAGGGGGTCAGGTTAATAACAAGGAATACATGGAACAGAACAACATTGACGTGAATCAGGTAAGGAAGAGACTTTCACACGGCCTTGGTTGTCAGTGGGTTAATCCGTCTGTGTCATGTGCGTGACAGGGAGGGAGTCTCCTGATGTCACTAGGGCACCCCCTACGGTTTTTGTGTCATCAAAACTGTAATTAATACAGTGACATGGTTAATGCATGGGTTTAACAGAATTCTTAACAAGGCTTTGCATCCCCTGTGTGACTGACAGGCTCCAGCAGAGGGGGCTGTTCCTCTTTTTATCAGTACAAAATGTTAACCATGTGAATGCTGAATTGGTTATCTCAGGCATCTCGGTTTGTTTTGGGTGTGCACACATGTTTCCAGATTGGCTGGTTCAGTTATGAAGTAATATACAATTTGAGTGGTACAGAAGAACAAATGGGTTAGAGATTGGATCTTGGCAGCAGCCTTTGTTGTTGTATCTGCCTTATTGGATAAAAAAGTGGTGCAGTATGAGTGGCGGGGTAGCGAGTCAATGATGCAGTGCGTTCTAGAGTAAGTTGGGGTAGCTATGCAGTGTGTGGGGCAGTGAGCGGGATTGAGGATGCAGTGTGTGGGGCAGTGAGCGGGATTGAGGATGCAGTGTGTGGGGCAGTGAGCGGGATTGAGGATGCAGTGTGTGGGGCAGTGAGCGAGATTGAGGATGCAGTGTGTGGGGCAGTGAGCGAGATTGAGGATGCAGTGTGTGGGGCAGTGAGCGAGATTGAGGATGCAGTGTGTGGGGCAGTGAGCGAGATTGAGGATGCAGTGTGTGGGGCAGTGAGCGAGATTGAGGATGTAGTGTGTGGGGCAGTGAGCGAGATTGAGGATGCAGTGTGTGGCAGCGAGAGGCGATAATTGCATTGCAGTAAATATGGTTTATGTTGTGTGCGGGGCGATGAAGGGTTAATGATCCATCGAGCGGCGGTGGGATGCGTTTCTTATGCAGAGCGTTTAGCAATCATTGAGCGAGCGTTGGCTTGTGTCAGGCCGTGGAAGGGGTTAACGACATGCCTGTAGCTGGGATTTAGTTAAGGAGGCAGTACTAGAAAGACTGGCTGAGATAAGCAGTGTCTGACAGGGTGATTTAAACAGCCACTTCCTGGAGAGTTTTCATCTGTCTCGGAAACATACCACGGTTATCATGTAGGGTTTCGAAAGGAGGGGTGGTATAGAGGGTAAGGCATAGATGGGAAGTACGTGATGCATGGTAATGGATAGATGGGATTATATGGAGGATAAGCGCTGTGGGGGAGTACACTGTAAAGGATAATGGTTAGATAGAACGGTATGTAAGACAAGAAGGGATAGATGATGAATTGTGTGCTATATAGGGTAATGAATAGATGGGGCTGCTGTACATTAGATATGTGCTGGTGAGATTTCATGGTGGGCAGACTAGCTGGACTGATTGGCTTTTATCTGCAGTCACAAATTTATGCCTCTAGGGGGCATAGTGTTCAATAGATGAGATGGTAGTATGGAGAAAAGGGCAATATGCAGTATGTCTGGGAGAAATGGGCAGTGGATCATGGAAGGGAATGATATATATTGTGAGGAACCAATGGTAAGGGGATGAGTTCTAGGAGGCAGTGCAAACAAATCAGTCAGACTATATTGCAATGTATTACTGCTCTCTTCAGTCACCTCCATGACCTTATACACACACATTCACACCAAGCAACCGCTAACTACACCACAATTGTACGACGGGTAAATAACAGGCAGGGTGGGGTTGTGGCACTGGTATAACCTCCCCCCTCTCTGTTTGCCCTCAGGTGTCTCGTGCTCTGGGAAAATTGTATAGTGAGATGATTTTTGTTCATGGATTTGTTCACTGTGATCCCCATCCAGGGAATGTGCTGGTCCGACAGAACCCAGAAACCAATAGCCCTGAAATCATCTTGCTGGATCATGGATTGTACCAGGTGCAATATTTAGGGAAGAAATACTCCCCCCTCCCCTTTAGAGTCCTCTGTAACTTGTACCGTGTTAACTCTATCCTAGAATGCATTACAGGGTCTACTTACTAAAGAGAGGGAATTTCAACCTTTAGGCCCAATGTTGAGACATTGCTAATGCGGCTGAATGGAAGAATTTTTCCAACTCGGCTATTTTGGCCTTAAGTTTGAAATTTGCGTCTTAATTCCCTGCAATTCTCTTTTTATTGCGTAGATCCCTACATGTATGATTTGCCCTCTAATCCCTTTCACCTGCTATCTCCTTTAGGTACTGACAGATAGCTTCCGACTGAATTATTGCCACCTGTGGCAGGCTCTGATTGGTGCTAATATGGAAGGGGTGCGCAAATACAGTCAGCGACTTGGAGCAGGAGAAATGTACCCCCTTTTTGCTTGTATGCTAACTGCCCGCTCCTGGGATGCTGTGAATAAAGGAATAAAACAGGGTTCCGTGAGTAAAGAAGAGGTGAGAGTCTGCGTGGGGGTAGGGGGCGTGGCTGCGTGGGGATAGGGCGTGGCTGCATGGGATAGGGCGTGGCTGCATGGGATAGGGCGTGGCTGCATGGGATAGGGCGTGGCTGCATGGGGTAGGGCGTGGCTGCGTGGGGTTAGGGCTCTGCTTCGCGGGGGTATTGCTCGGCTGCGTGGGGGTAGGGCATGGCCCTCCATCCCTACCACCTCTCTCTCTCTCTGCCCTCCATCCCCTGCCACCTCTCTCTCCCTCTCCCATCTATCCCCTGCCACCTCTCCTGCTCCCCTCAATCCCTACCACCTCTCTCTCTCTCTCTCTCTCTCTCTCCCCCCTCCATCCCCTGCCACCTCTCTCTCTCTCCCCTCCATCCTCTACCACCTCTATCTCCCCTCAATTCTGCGTGGGGGTAGGGCATGGCTGCTTGGAGGTAGGGCCCTCCATCCCTACCACCTCTCTCTCTCTCTCTCTGCCCTCCATCCCCTGCCACCTCTCTCTCTCTGCCCTCCATCCCCTGCCACCTCTCTCTCTCTGCCCTCCATCCCCTGCCACCTCTCTGCCCTCCATCCCCTGCCACCTCTCTCTCTCTGCCCTCCATCCCCTGCCACCTCTCTCTCTCTCCCCTCCATCCCCTGCCACCTCTCTCTCCCCTCCATCCTCTACCACCTCTCTCTCCCCTCAATTCCCTGTCACCCTTTCTCTCTTCCACCCCCTGCCACCTCTCTCCTAAACCCCCTGCCACGTTTGTCTCCCCTCCACCTCTCTCTCCCCTCTATCCCCTGCCATCTCTCTCCCCTCCACCTCTCTTTCCCCTCCATCCCCTGCCACCTCTCCCGCTCCCCTCCATCCCTACCACCTCTCTCCCCTCCATCCCCTGCCACCTCTCTCCCCTCCATTCCCTGCCACCATTTCTCTCTTCCACCCCTGCCACCTCTCTCTCATAAACCCCCTGCAACCTCTGTCTCCCTTCCACCTTTCTCTCCCCTCTATCCCCTGCCATCTCTCTCTCCCCTCTATCCCCTGCCATCTCTCTCTCCCCTCTATCCCCTGCCATCTCTCTCTCCCCTCTATCCCCTGCCATCTCTCTATCCCCTGCCATCTCTCTCTCCCCTCCATCCCCTGCCACCTCTCTCTCCCCTCCATTCCCTGCCACCATTTCTCTCTTCCACCCTTGCCACCTCTCTCTCCTAAACCCCCTGCCACCTTTGTCTCCCCTCCACCTCTCTCTCCCCTCCATCCCCTGCCACCTCTCTCTCCCCTCCATCCCCTGCCACCTCTCTCTCCCCTCCATCCCCTGCCATCTTCTTCCACTTACATATATTCTCACACTCACCAAATCACTTGTTCCCTGTACTACTTTCCTCTCTCACTTACACACACATACCATTGCTATCACACACAGACACATCCTGTCCCCTTGTTTTTGTGTTACTGTCATACAACATAGCTGTCTGCAGCTGGCTTCAGATCACCCTGCTTGGGATAAGGTGTAATTAGCTGTGTCTGTAATTAGAGTTCCTTGTTCGATGTGGGACAGGCATCTAATTCAGAAGCTTCTGGAAAACTTAACCCTTATTGGTGCCTCGCTCCTTCACAGCATGTCTATTACACTTTCTCTCTCTCTCTCTCTCTCTCTCTCTCTATCTCTCTCTCTCTCTCTCTATATACACGTATTTACGTATGTGGGTTTGTTAATGTACTCACAATAAGGGAGAATGATGGTAAAACAGCTCATTGGCTGCCCCATCCAACTGCATTTTCCCAACCGCCCCCCCCACGCATTCACCCAACACTCTTGCTTTTTACCCTGTCTTTGATCCTTGGTATTACAATGCTTCTCTCTGCATTCCTGATTCAATTTTTGTAAAATTCTTCTTTCTTTCTTTTTTTCCTCCCTGCCTCCTCCTCCACCCTGTTTTTCTCCCGTACTAACCTTCTCTTTTTACCCCCTCTCTATGTCATTTCATCATTCTCTTCCAGCCCCATCTTTACCTTTCCTTCCATTGATCTATTTTCCCTTTAAACGTGACTTTCTGTTTATGTCTTTTGTTTTTTTCCTGGTACCATGTGTCTTTTCTTCCACCCCAGTGTAATATTCATCACACTGCATAATATAGCAACATGGAGGATGCTCTAATAATGACTACTTTATTCTGGGCGTGATAACATACTTGGCTAAAGGGGCCCTATATATTTTAATGTCCAGTGCATTGACTTTAGGCTAATCCAACATTTTATCTATCTTCTTATTGTGTATCCCACAGGCCCAAGAGATCCGCGGTAACGCTGCCACCTATCTCCCCGAGATAAGCCAGCTCCTTTCCAGAGTCCCAAGGCAAATGCTCCTCCTCCTTAAGACCAATGACCTCCTCCGTGGAATCGAAACATCACTACGCACCAGGGCAAGCTCCAGCTCATTCCTCAGTATGACTCGTTGTTGCGTGCGAGCTATCGCCAGGTCAGTATAGCAGTCGATACATTCCTGCATGCATCACATCATACTGCTGTGTGATTCCACTGATTACTGCATAGATTTACACAACGAGCCAGACTTCTAAATATGACTTGGTTATCCCAGAGTGGAATCAGACTGTGCCAAACGAATACCGAGTGTCAGACATTACCAAATGATTACGGACTGTATAAAAACTCCTGCCATGTAAAGTGTCGAGAGAGGTAAAATAGGTGCAATTGCCTTTTGTTATGTAAAATGGTGACTGCGCCTATTATAAATCCTGATTATTATTTTTTTTATGTATTGGCTGCACCACATGTCCCCTAAAGTGTACTCATTAATTAATATGTGGTGATTACTTATTTGGACACAAATACACATTACAAATAATGCATATTAATCTAAATGATATGGTGTGTGTATAAGTTATGAAAATGTCTGTATATCTCCTGACCATGATCAACCCCCCCCCCCCCCGCCTCTCTTTCTTTGAGGTTAACAATGAATCTCTCCTCTTCAGGTATCGCAAGGAGAGAGCCCCTTCACTCTGGTCCTACACTCAGATCTCTATGACGGAATCTTTATATCTGGGACAGATTTACCTGTATGAACTGTTTCTACGTGTTCAAGCATCCAGGATGGGGCAATGGCTCCATCGGATGCTGGTTTGGGTCTGTCTGTGCCAGTACTGACTTAAAACACACACTTCTCAGAGGTAGGGCCCTGGCTGGGTTCCTCCGAGGCAGGGCCCTGGCTGGGTTCCTCCGAGGCAGGGCCCTGGCTGGGTTCCTCCGAGGCAGGGCCCTGGCTGGGTTCCTCCGAGGCAGGGCCCTGGCTGGGTTCCTCCAAGGCACGACCCTGGCTGGGTTCCTCCGAGGCAGGACCCTGGCTTGGTTCCTCAGAGGCAGGACCCTGGACCCTGGCTTGGTTCAATTGCATGGAGCAACAAGAGTAAAGGCAATGAGAGATAGCAATAGGAAGGATTTTAACAAGATGTTTCATGGAGCAATAGGAGTTATAAACTCTCCTAGTGCTACATAGAAACGTCATTATTATATTTGTAGAAAGAACGCGTGTACTATATATCATTATTATTATTATTGTACAACTGAAGTACAGTGCTGCTATCTGGCCACAAGGTGGCGTCTCTAGCTGTAACACAACTCCAGTTTTATAGAAGGGAGGTTCTTACTTGATTGGTATTTCATTTCTTTAGTATAAATGTATTTATGGAAATTATGCGAGATAATACATTCTGGTTAAACAGTACGTTTATTAAGATGTATGTAATATTGGAGTCTTACAAAAAGTAAGATATCATGCATATGTTATGTATGTATAATATAATACATATTTTATTATCAGTTTTTTTAAGGATTGCTGTATACTTATTCTTATCATATTTTTGTTTTATTCTCTAATGTAATTTACCAGTTCCATTGGAAGGCTGTTCCAGGTGTTACCCTTTAGTATTTGGAAGTATAACTTCCACTCTCCAACTTTTAAACCATGCCCTTCTACTCCAATCAAAACTATACAAACATATTGGAGTACAGAAGAGCTAGAAATCTACCTCCTGCTCCATGTCAACATCAGTGTGTTGAAGTGAGCCTGTCTTCCACACACGATAGGGTCTATTCATTAAAGAGAGAAAAGCAGTGAGAAGGGAATTTCAAACTTCAACGCAACAGAGCTGGACAAATGCTCCACTGCAACTGAACGGCAGGATTTTTCCAACTCCGCTACATCTCTTTATTGAGTAGACCCTTATACCTCTGTAGACTGAACATGAAATTTGTACTATAGATTTCGAATATTCACTAAAACAGGGCTTGACAAATTTAATTTGATTCTAGGAGCCAGCAAAAAATTTTAGGAGCCAGACAATCACGCAAACATACACGCAATTCATAAACACACACACCAACCCACTTCACATATACACCACACACCAACCCACTTCACATATACACCACACACACCAACCCACTTCACATATACACACACACACCATATACATACATACACACACACACCATATACATACACACACACACACATCAACCCACTTCACATATACACACACACACCATATACATACACACACACACACACACACACCAACCCACTTCACATATACACCCCCCCCCACTTCACATATACACCCCCCCCCACTTCACATATACACCCCCCCCACTTCACATATACACCCCCCCCCACTTCACATATACACCCCCCCCCCACTTCACATATACACCCCCCCCACTTCACATATACACCCCCCACCCCCACCCCACTTCACATACACCTCACACATGCACACCTCACACACATACACATATACACCTCACACATACAAAAGTTGATTTTTTCCCACCTGTCTCAAGTTGTGAGTGCTGGGTGTCGTCACTTGTCCACCCAACACTCATCCGAAATAGCAAGGAAGAACGGCTGCAGCACGAATGTTCCTTCCCTGCTGCCTTACCTCATTGCAGGGCTGGGGAACATTCGTGCTGCAGCCGATCTTCCTTGCTATTTCGGATGAGTGCTGGGTTGACAAGTGACGACACCCAGCACTCACACGCGCTGCGCGAGGGGGCGGAGCTTACTGTCTGCGCGATCCGCACAGACTTCTCCCCCTCGCGCTGCAAAAATCCACGAACACACGAATGGCAGCAGCAAGGGGGTCATGTAGGGAACGGCACCCGGGCGCCAGGCTTAATTTCCAGGTCGCCATGGCGACCTGGCGCCCGGGGTTTGTCGAGCCCTGCACTAAAATGTGAGATGAACATTTCATCTCACCGATTCACCTATACATTGCGCAGGGAGTAACATGGTGAGTTACCCCTACTGAACGAACTCACTAGGTTTGTTCCTGTACAATGTATAGCTAAACAGATTCATCTCATCTCACCTGCAACTCACCTTTTCAGTGAATAGCCCCCGTTGTACTTGCCAATTAAATTGCACACGTCTAACTCAAGTTATTTTGTTGTCAAGTTTATTTCTGTACCTGTAAGTTGGTTGATTTTATTGCCCCAAAATGCTTTCTTACCCCTCCCACAATGCATATTGCAGAGCTCACATCTATGTGGATGGCATAAAGCTTTGACCAAAAGCATGTTTTGTTTCAAGCGTTGTGTGAATTGTTTCCACTATTTGAACATTAGTTGCATGTCAATACTTTGTAATTGAGGATTCCTCAGGGAAGCCTTAATGATACAGTACAACATATGATTTTGTGTGGTATATTTCTTCAAAACGATAAAAGATAGAATCAGCGGTGTGAAGATTAAATGTGGATCCATGGTACTTTGGAATACGAATGTGTCTGGATTATGTGAGCAGAAAACAGATATTGTTTCCTTTAAAACAGCCCCCGATCTCCTCTAGAAAAAAAGCTTCTAAGCATTAGTCACGCAGCAAATGTTCCAGATCCTTATCCATAACAAAGTGGTGCAGTATTGAGCTATTTGAACAAAAGTGGCAATAATCAGGATCTGGCTACTGTTGCAAATATCACACTGCAGACAATATTCAACCAGGCTTGACAGATACCAGGAGTTATGGCTCCTAACTTTTTTAGATTGATTTACATAGAACTCTATGGAGGTTCCATTTCCCTGGCTCCTGAATTGGTCGGTCTGGCTCCTGAAATCTGTCAAGCCCTGATATACAATTGCTTTTATATTTCATTTTTGAATAGAAAGGGCTGGACAAGTAAGATACGAGAGAGTAAAAGATCATAAGAGAAAGTTTCTTGTTATTTATTTACATTTTTTTTAAAGAAATGTATTTGTTATTGGGATCTGCCTGTGAAATTACAATAAATGTAATGAAAAAGTGTTTATTTTCGTGTACAGACTATTGAGTGAAATAACATGTCTGCTTAACTTACCTGTGCTGTGTCCGCTTCCAGTGTAGACTGGTACAGACACCTCCATGCAATGCACTGTTCTTTGCTAGCCCTGATATACATATTGTTACCATTTACAATCTGTTCTAGCTACTTACATGCATCTGTATGCCAGCCCTCTGGTGTCTACTTCCCACCAGTGCCTGTAATCCACGTAAGGGACAGTATCAAGGTTTACACAGTTCTCATACCGTGGCAGTGCCATTTTCCCGCACAGCATGATTAGGCACCTTGTTAGTCTTTACGATGGGCTTTCCACCCCTGCCCTAATGTCTCCCACTTTTATAATCTATACCTTCCCACAATATAGAGCCAGCCACAATGTGACCTGTCTCATACACTGTGTATGCCAATGTCACGCACATACCATGATCGTGTCTTCCATCCACTCAAGCTGAGTTGCACGCTTGTGCCAGTGCCCCTTGTACAGTAGCAGTGCCATCACACATACTGTTGGTGTACCACCCCCAGCTGCATTCTGACTGTAATCATGCTGATGGATGAGGAATCTCAGTGTCTGTCGGCTCTGGTGCTGCGGCCACTCTACTAATTACCATAATTATCCTACATCTCTGGCTTGACAGCAGATGGGGAGGGGAGACTCACACTACTGTACCAGAGACTGCATCACACCACATCTTAGAGTTCATTCACACAATCCCATATTACCCTATGTGTGTAACATACATCAGTCTGCCTGTGTATACACACCTCTAACCTACAGCTCCCCACTCTGTATAACACACAGACTGCATATAATAAATATATAGTTCATGATCTGTATAATACATGTGAACACCTATAGTACAGGTATACATACTTTTCTGTGCTCATCAGGTACAAAGCCTCCTCTGTCTATGGTACAGAGATTCCTCTGCTTCTGTGTATAACATGCACACCCTGCTGTTTCTGTGATATAATAGTGTCTGTGCCCGCTTACTACATTAGTGGCCTGTCACTGTCTCATGCCCTGCTTGTATGTCCTGTTCTCCACTCCTTGTTTTCATGGGTTAAACAAACCAATTGCATGCAAGTTGCATAGTAGTGTACAAAAAGTGCAAGACTGCATTTGCCTGGCCCTTCCATAGACTACATTCTGTTAAAAATACTCCACTAATGGATGTGACCAAGCTTTCCCTCTGACAATGGAGCTGCCATTTGGTGGCTTTATCACAGAGCTAATGGCCCAGCCCTTCACGGTGTATGGTTGCTGTGCACAGGTCACCTGACAATTCAAGCAAAGTGGGGCTCCTCAGTACACAGTAGACATGTGCATTCGTTTTCGGACGAATGCATTTTCGTCCGAAAATAGCATGTTCGTCCGGAAAACGAATAACGAAAATGCTAAACTAACGAAAGCCGAATGAACGAATGGTTAATAAACGAAAATCAATCATCCATTCGTGCTATTGGCATTCTATAAACCAAAATAGAGTCGGTTTATAGAATACCAATAGCATTACACACATTCCATAAACCGACATAATGAACGACTTCCGGTTTATGGAATGCATGTAATACTATTGCTATTCTATAAACCGAACTAGAGTCCCCATTCATAAGAATTTCTTATGAATGGAGAGACTAGTTCGATTTATAGAAAGCCAATAGCATGACATGTATTCCATAAGCCGAAAGTCTATAAACCGAGCGACGTTCGATTCATAGACTTTCGGTTTATGGAATGTGTAGGTCAATTGATTCGTACGAACAAATAAAACGAAACGAAAATAATGAACGAATTTAGTCTGAAATGAATGCAGTAATGAACGAAATTCGTTTTAGACTAAATAAATAACATTTTCGTACGAATGGACGAAAACGAAAATTTTAGTTTTGCACATGTCTAGTACACAGACCTTACACACACAGAAGGGTCTACTCCAGTGATTCTCAAACCTGTCCTCAGGACCCCCCAACGGTCCAGGATTTAAGGATTACCCATTTGTGTTTAAATAAGAATATGTAGAACACCTGGTGTGGTTCCCTAACCATTAAGCAGCCACACCAGGTGTTCTACATATTCTTATTAAAACACAACTGGGTAATCCCTAAATCCTGGACCGCTGGAGGGTCCTGAGGACAGGTTTGAGAATCACTGCTCTACTCAATAAAGAGAGTATTGGAGGGAATTGAGATGTGAAGTTCAAACTTAAGGCCAATGTAGCCAAGTTGGAAAAATTCTTCAATGCAGCTGAATGGGTCTTAAGTTTGAAATTCCCATCGCAATTCTCCCTTTATTGAGTAGACCCTATGGCTAGTGCACAGATACACATTATACTGCATGCTCTGTGTATGATACACCTCCACGTACCCAACATATATAGGTATTAGGGGAAATTCCAATATATTTTTTATTTTACGTCTGCTGACTCCATTTTCATTATTTAATTAGTGAAGTCAATTAGAACATGATTAAAATATTTTGTGTTCATAAATTAATTTATAAAGACACTAGCAATTTAAACACAAACATATTGGGGGTTTTAATGCTGCGGAGCTGAGGGGATGATCCCTCCCCCCCCCCCCCCCCCCCAAAAGATGTATATGATGGCGTTCAAGTTGTCCAATAGCCTTCAATGTTCACACAGCTGAGGTTATAGCACACTCCTACGTGTATGTGTGAGAAGAGGCTGGGAACCGTCAGATAATAGATGGTTACAATACTTTCTGGGAGAATAGATTTGATTGGTCCTGAGGAATTTGCTGATCATAAATAAATTGACTCATTTGGGTGATTACATTCTGTGCTGATCACTCCAAAATTCTATAAAAACTTTTGCATCAAGGGGAAAACTGACATCCTGCGTCGATCTGGGATAACTTGGATTTCCCATGAACCTCAGAAGAATATTCATTTACTACTGACGCATAGAGCTAATCGCTTCCTTCTTCTTAAAGGGACGGTGAGATTATCACCTAATCATTGTTTTTACTGTGAATGTAGAGAAGAAGAACTGATTCAAAATTATCTATACACTGTGTTAGCAAAAACTTCATGCAAATATCTAACTTAGAAGAAAAACATGTGTTTTTACATCTTTCTGTGGTGTCTCCTGTTTATGATGTCACATTTCCCAAAAGAAAAACCTGTCAATTTGCATATCAAGCCACAGATGATGTCATAAACAGGAGACTCCACAAACATGTTTTTCTCATACATTTGCTTGCAATTCGGCTCTAATGCATACATAATGTTTAATAATTATTTACATTCACGGGATTAACCATGTTCTGGTGACAGAGTCCTTTTAGCTCTAAGCATGTCAGAAAGCTCTGCAGGGCATGACCCTAACTGTTGGGGGTTTTATTCCTGTATCAGGGTGAAAATGGCAGATTTGCAGTCTGGACCCTATTCATTCATATTCTACACTATTGTGTTGTTTTTCTCAAAATGTTGACACTGTGGGAGTGTCTGCTTGAATACAGGTGACTCAATTGTTCAGCATTTCTTTAAGCACCTAAGAAGTTAGGCTTTCTATGACGACTGTTATTAGAACTGTTTGATGTCATACATGCTACATATGAACTCCATGACTAGCTCTTAAAGGGTTAATAGTTTGAGGTATGTCAGGGTCAAATACAAAGATAATACACTGCGCCTATATGTGATAGAGTGAGCAGCACAAAAATCAGCTAGTGTTTCACTCCTAGCAATAATGTGCAAAAAAATCTAAATAAAGTGATTTAGTGTGCTAAATCAAACACTTTGCACACTCACGATAATAGGTGAGATGTCTCTCATAAGTGTTATATAAAGGGAAAAAATACATAGTGTAATATATTATGACAATTTGCATAGACACATCAAAAAATATATATGAAGTGCACACTCACATTTGAGCAGTACTCTGCTTGAAAAATCCTCACGGGAGAGGTGAAACGTGTCGTGAAGGAGGATTATCCACTACTGAAAGCAGTTTTGCACCTTGCACTGAGACTCTTTTCAAGGATTTTCTGGAATTTGCTGTTTTTACTGTAAGATTTTATTATGTTTTATACTATGTGAATAAATGTTGGTACTTATATTCCAGCCTCCTCTTCCCCCTATGTGCTACTATCTGGAGCTATCAAGAACAAAGGATATTCTTTCCCCCCACTGTGGGTCTCCACAAGCCTTATTCCTGAGCAGAGTACTGCTCGGGCAAATGTGAGTGTGCACTACATATATATTTTTTGGTGTGTCTATGCAAATTGTCATAATATATTACACTATATATTTTTTCCCTTTATATAATACTTATGCGAGACATCTCACCTATTATCGTGAGTGTGCAAAGTGTTTGATTTAGCACACTAAATCACTTTATTTTGTATATCAGGGTCAGTTTACTCAGGAATCTTCCAGCTATGGATATGAAATGGGTTATATATGGACTTGGTTATACTAACGAACTGGGATTTGTGTTGTGAATGAAATGGGACTAATTTGGGGATTCTGAATGTCAAGCCAGTTGCCCACTCTCCCTTCTTGTTGTCCCTACTGCCTCAATTTTCCAATATAGAACTATATATATTTTATACTAAGCCCTGCAAATCTTACAATGGTGAAAGAGCTAAATTGATATTAAGATCATTTCTGTGCAGAATCCCAAAATGTGGTGCAAACACCAAGGAAACCAATCCGTGTCCATGCAGATTGCACCATTTGTAGAACTTTGCAGCAGAATGACTCTATCTATAAACTCAACGTGTTTCCATTTTCTCTGATGATTCTAGTTATCTTATCTGAGTATCAGTCAGCGCCCCCTCCCCACAGTCTGAGGAGGGTTTTTAGAAAGAGGACTTGTGGGTTTTGCTAGAGTGAGACTCAGCATGTGTTCCTGAGCTGCCTGACCTAAATCTGGGGGTCACTGAGCAGGTCTCTCCCGAGGCTACTCCATTCCCCTAAAACTCCTGAGATCTGCAGCAGCAGCAAAACTGCCCCCCAGCACAGAGGGACAAAGACCCACTGTGTGTCTTCAAATAGACGGCAATAAGAGGCACTCAGATCAGCTGGATAAGAGAGTGGTGTGTGATTTTATTACCGAAAATTAGCACCATCCCGAAAGGACTGTAAGCTCTTCTAGTTCAGATATTGTGTCCAATGTGTAGCTTTATTCATTAATGAGGGAGTTGGCAAGGCAACTGCAAACGTAAGATCAAAGTAGCCGAATTGGAGAAAAAAAAAATCCACCATTCAGCTTTACTTCAAACTGCTATTTTGTCCTGTGCAATTGCTTCTCCCATGAATAAAGCCCTTGGTATTCTAATAAGAATACTCTGTTTAATGCAGATATGGAGACAGTCAGTGCTTATTGGTAAATCTGACTGTGTACACTGAACTATGATAATACAAATACTCAAGAGGACTGACATTTACTTTATGCAACTATTTACCAGTGAAATGAATAGACACTAATATCATTATGCAAATAAATACACTTACATTGCACACAGGCTCCTTTAATATTCCTGTCTGCTTCACCCAGCTGAATGCATCTCTCCAGGGTGTCGCTTTACTGCTGTTGGAAAATTGTTGACGTTGGAGCTAAGTGATGTGAATAGAGTGCAGTCCTGCCATCCCGGCCATTTTTTTACCGGCCTCATATAACTTTTGCAGTCTGCCTTGCTGTATGTCGAAGTCATATATAACTAGAAGGAAATCAATGAATTAATCAAGTAGTGGATCCCACAGGACTATGTTGATTAGTTCATTAATTTCCTTCTGGTATACATACAGCATGGCAGCATGCAAAAGTTATATGGGCCCGGTAATAAAATGGTCACGGTGGGAACCATGCCATGTGTATAAAGTGGGTCCTGTTATAAATTGGTTCTCTGAGTGGAGGTTAAGTGAGATCTGCGATGTGCATCCGTGGACCCTGAGGTGTTAGGGTAACCACATATTATAGGCCATTGGAGCAGATTTGATTATACACAATAAATAATATATAATACAATAATATTATATACATTATTAGGAAGCCTTGGGAACCATGTCGATTTTAAATGTAGTAATATATTTGTAATATACATCCTGTCATTACCTGACAGGAGCTGCTCCAGAGAATTCACCACTCTATTAGCAGACAGGAGCAGCTTCGGAGAATTACACCCTGTATTAGCAGACCTAAGCAGCTGCATAGAATTAAGTTGTCTATTACTATCCTTTAGATACACAGTCACAGACACACACCGGGTTTCTTACAGGATGCTGCAGCTTATATTGAGGTCTGTGAAGGAGAACTTTGTCAAATAAGAGAGGCTTCTGAACTCTCAACCAATGAGGAGGGATGAGCAGTCACTTTGGATTGGCTGAGACCTCTTTCACTCAGAGCTCTCAATCCGGACATAAAGTCCAATTGCGGACCTGAGCGTCATGATCGATTCAGGACATGTTCTCACCCTAGACCCCTGCATTATAGTAGGGCACGTACCATTTTTCTGGTCTACTGGTAGTCTGGCAATAATGTGTGAAATGCCCCAGGATTATTTCTTAAAGGCACACTCCAGTCTGAAAAATAAACTTAGACAAATGATTGCATATTAAAGCTGACTCTTTAAAAATTAATATCATGTCTGCCATCTCAGCAGTACAGGGTCCTGGGACATGAAGGGACACAGTCAAAACAGGGAGGGGTTATGTGACATCATGTTACATCACACTCATAAATACATACATAAATGAATAAATACGGTATGGGGTTTGTGCCTCTCTTTCTCTACCATCCTCTAGTTCTGTGGAAATTGAGCGTATATCTGGAATATACCTGCATCTTGAAAAAGTTTCTAACATATATTGATGTGAATACTTCTGGAAGTTACATCAGTGATGCTGAACACATTATATTCATTTGTTGTTTTTTAGTAATGGTTTATTAAATATAAACATATATATATTTATATGGCTATATATATAAATGAATAAACCATAACCGTCTATTATGTTTCTTTATTTGTTCCTTTGCCTTTTTTGGGAATGTTTTTTGGTTATACAGAAATGCCGTGTAATAATAACCTTACATCACTTGGCATGAATCAAACCTGTGTTCTGATTCATACAGCCATTCAAAATAAAACTTGGGTTGACTCACAAGCTGAATATTTGTCAAACAGTTTATCACCCACACTGCTCAGCTTTATTCCAACTTCTTTAAAAATGAAAGCAAAAACCTGTTGCATCATAAAGCTATTGTAATATCGTAAATGTCCAAATACTTTGATGTGGAGAGAAATGTAACATGCTTGTGTAAAAAAAAAAAAAAAAAAAACTTTTGATTTATTATAATAGAGTCTAGATTTATAGGACCACAATACCACCTCCATAAAATATATGAACACACTCAAAAAGCTGACAATTCTAAAATAAAAACATATTCATTAGTTGCATGGGATAGATGTAACTTGGGAGATATAATATCCCACCTCAGGTTGATTAGGCAGGGATGGGACTCTTCATCGCGGCTGCTTCCGCGCAGCCGCTTCACCGCCGACTCTGCAGCACAAGACAGATCGTCGCTGTAGATTTCATCGCGGGACATTTCATCGCTAAAGGTAAGTATTTTACCTATTTTGGTTAGAATTAGGGTTTAGGGGGTTAATTTTAGTATTGGGGTTAATTTTAGTTTTAGTATTGGGGTTTAGTGTTAGTGTTTAGTGTTGGGGTTAATTTTAGTATTAGGGGTCGAGGGTTAGTATTAAGGTTAGTATTAGGGTTAGTATTAGGGTTTAGGCATGTTTAGCATAGATCTATTCAGAGGGCTCCCATACAGATACATGGGATGCCCACAACCCACGTGTGTGATGTCCAATGCATCTCTATGGATAGAGTATATATGTGATGTCAAGACCATGAAAAACCAAGACTTCCTTCATTACCTGCAATGTGAGAGGCACTGGGCATGAGCGGTTAATGAGCAAACTAAGGCTAAGAGGTATTTTCTTATATGCAAATAACGATCACTATCTTAAAGGAACTGTATCCCCTAAATATGGCTAATATTGTGAACGTAGAGAATAGAAAAATATTGAAAATGATGTATACATTGTGTTATCAAAATTGCAAACAAATGCCTAAATTAGGAGAAAAAGGTGTTTTAAATGTGTCTGTGGAGACTCCTGCTTATGACATCACCTGTGGCTTGATATGCAAATTACACATTTTCTGTTAAAAAAAAGTTAATTTGCATATCAGGCCAAAGGTGATGTCAATCTGGAGACTCATTTAAACCACATTTAACCACAAGGCTGGAAAGTTCTGGATTCCAGCGGTAGATAATAAGATGGAAATAAGCTTTATGTGTATTAAAGGGGCAGGGTCCGGAAATATATATTTTACTGCATCATTAAAAGTATAGAAAAAGAAACAGATCTGTCTTCAAAATACTTAATATTTTTGCCTCCTTCTTCGATTACATCATAGCGCACAGAATTACTTGAAACAGTTCAAGTGAAAACAGATTCCACACTAATAGCTAATACAGCCCATTCTCAGAAACTTCTGCAGAACAGAGAGACAGCCTCCTTTGTACTCCTTCTCAGTGATGTCACTGAATGTAGAGCCCCCCTTTGAAATGATATCCAATATAAAACTAAAGGAGATCTGTCTTTTTTTTCTAAAGCCCAAATAAGTGCCCCTTTAAATGTTGTATAGCATAAAGACCTATACTTTATTTTTCCAAATAAATGTATTTTGTCTTGTTTACCGTACACACGTCTTTTCTTTTTTTGCTACTATTTCATATTTCCCAACATTTCAAATGGCCAAAGAGGGACAGTTTTATTTTTTTGGGGGGAGTGGCCGAAGATGTGGTTGTGGGCGGGGCATTGACAGAACGGTTTCAGGGATTTTTTACGTTTTGTGTACATTGACTATGTAATTTGGTCTTTCATTTGCAATAATAATAAAGCATTTATTTACACAAATCAATTTAATAGCACATTAAATGCAGTTTGAACACATATTATTGTGAGTTTTATTGCTTTGGAGCTCTGTGATACATGCATACAAACTATGAATTCTGAGCTCCCAGAAGAGTGAGTAAGAGGCCCTAAAATTTCCGATGGTGGCCCTGCTGCTTCTCTTTGATAGCTTGATCTATTTTTTTTTTTTTTAGATTGTTAGAATGGTGAATCGTATGGCCACAATCTATCACTATAGAGATACCGCTGATTAGACACATTATTTTATTATTTAAGATTTTAATGTTTTTTTTTTTTAGTAGGATGAAGGAGACAAAGTGATCTAAACACCAGCAATTTGTAAGTAAAACAACATTCAAGATGTTACCGTTTTATTGAAATCTGACATCTCTATTGATCTAAAAACGATTTTACAATAATTTAGGCTGTGTTTACACTTAAATAGGATAATAAAATGTTCATGGGAGTTGGTAGTCTCCTTTCAAATGTTTAAAATTAGATAACTACACTTGATTGTAAAACTCTGAATTTATTTAAAGGGACACGACGATGAAAACAATTTGGGAACAGACTAAATTATTGTCAGATTTCATAAAATAATAAAGTGAAATATAATTTATGCGCATGCAATTTGCTTGTGTTTATTTCTATGTATCTGTTTCACTCTTGGTAAGAATTAAGACTAATATCTTATTATATAGCTTCAAAAGTTTTGAAATCAATGTGAAAGATGTGGGTTGTGTGACTCATCGACTCAATGTATCATCAAAGAGATCTTCAACGATAACGCTATGAATTGCTTTTCTAGGCAAAGTGTAAATAGTTAAAGAGATCTAAACACAAGTAACTTGCACATTTTTGGAATTTCAATTTGATGAAATTTGACATCTATATTGCTAAAAAACAACAACTTCACAATAAGTGAAGAATGGATTTGAATATGATAATAAAAAAAAATAAAGGCAGTGAGAACTCAAGCTGCTATGTTGTTGCTTCTGAATATCTCAGAGACACTGCACACCTGCCAAAAGGCCTGGATTTCACAAGACATTTTTTGGTGTACTGTCCCATCTATTGTGGGAGCACACAATTGTTTGATGTCATATAACAGTGTGGCCACACCTCATTCACATCCCAGGACGTAATCTGCCAATGTTGGCAGATAAGGCTACTGTCAAACGAATTAACGTGAGAAGGTCTGATGCTGCATAAACGTGGATATAATGTAGCTTGGATATAATGTAGCGCACATACCAGCTAAACCTGTAGCTGGCATGTGCGCTGACTTAGAGACAGAGGTAGATATGATTACAGTAGGTGTAAAAATGCTTATACAAATAATGTAAAGACACTATACAAATAGCACAGTGGTTTCAGATGGCCAGCTACCTGACGCGTTTCACCCGAGGTCTTCATCAGAGGTATAGGCTGGCTAGATGTTATAATAAAATAAGTACTGTGGTCTTGACTCCTTGTTTTTTGAATTGAAGAATGGTTTGTGTGCTCTTCTGATTAAACACGCTGCCAAATAGATTCAAATTAAGGATCACCAACAAACACTGCATCTACATCTGGATAGAGCATTTGCATCTCCGTAGCAAGGAGATCCAAACAGCGAATTGGTTACAGACCAATATAGAAACATATGATTTAAACACCAACTCACCCCGTTTTTCTCCCATTCACACAGTTAGAGCAACTGCAAAACACTGAGTCAAGACCACAGTACTTATTTTATTATAACATCTAGCCAGCCTATACCTTTACACCACTACACATATCTATAGAGGGGCGGACTTGTACCCAAACTACAGTTAAACTTGGTTATAAGACACGAAGGAGTTGGATTAATGTATTAATATGCTGAGTTTTTAGAGAATTCCCTGCAGTGGCACCAGCACTAGCACAGGAGACTAATACAATGCTTTTTATATTACACAGAGAGACAAGGCCTAGTAATCATACTGAGCCATTATCTTGGGATTCTCTGGTCTAAATGTTGATATCTGATGACCTTCCCTTGTCCCCACAAAGTGCTCTGTCACTGGAGCTGGTGGAGGGAGGGCCTGCCATTTTTATCAGACTCCTAATAATATTAATTAGAATAATAGGGTATCTGCAATGAGACAAATTGCCTTGTACATACCCCCAGTATACTTCCCAGTGCAATCTTTGTCACTAAACAAATACACAGCTTCTCAGTTTAAACTAACTGTTTGGGTCAAATATGACACTGACAAGCTGTCAGTTTGGATGATCGCTAATAATATTAATTAGAATAATAGGGGATGTGCAATGAGACAAATTGTCTTGTATATACCCCCATGTACCCTGTAAATGATCATGCTGCACTATATAGTGATAACAGGTATTGTCCATAAATACATATGGGAAATATTCACTATTCATTTTTGTTGCAACTCCAGCCCCAGCAAAAAGAGTCATTACACCGCAGAATAACAACAGAAACAAACGTACACATTTTCCAATGAATAAAAGCTTCCATCTTCTGGAATTCAGCACCATTCACATATACTCGCTGCTCTCAGTCACTGGTTAGAGAATGTTCAACACCATGGACAGAGACTGACTCCTCTCACTCTGTATAGTTTGCAGAGTTAGAATGATGCTTGCAAGACTAAGCTGCTAGGTTTCTTGCCCAGGAGTTATACTGGGATTCAGCACCTTGGACAGTGGCTGCTGTCACTCACTAGGTATACTCTCATTCAGCACATTAGACAGAGTTAGAATGATGCCCTTTATTGCCTGCGAGTTTGAAGCTTGCAAGACTAAGTTGCTAGGTTCCTTGCCCAGGAGTTATACTGGGATTCAGCACCTTTGACAGTGGCTGCTGCCACTCACTAGGTATACTCTCATTCAGCACATTAGACAGAGTTAGAATGATGCCCTTTATTGCCTGCGAGTTTGAAGCTTGCAAGACTAAGTTGCTAGGTTCCTTGCCCAGGAGTTATACTGGGATTCAGCACCTTTGACAGTGGCTGCTGCCACTCACTAGGTATACTCTCATTCAGCACATTAGACAGAGTTAGAATGATGCCCTTTATTGCCTGCGAGTTTGAAGCTTGCAAGACTAAGTTGCTAGGTTCCTTGCCCAGGAGTTATACTGGGATTCAGCACCTTTGACAGTGGCTGCTGCCACTCACTAGGTATACTCTCATTCAGCACATTAGACAGAGTTAGAATGATGCCCTTTATTGCCTGCGAGTTTGAAGCTTGCAAGACTAAGTTGCTAGGTTCCTTGCCCAGGAGTTATACTGGGATTCAGCACCTTTGACAGTGGCTGCTGCCACTCACTAGGTATACTCTCATTCAGCACATTAGACAGAGTTAGAATGATGCCCTTTATTGCCTGCGAGTTTGAAGCTTGCAAGACTAAGTTGCTAGGTTCCTTGCCCAGGAGTTATACTGGGATTCAGCACCTTTGACAGTGGCTGCTGCCACTCACTAGGTATACTCTCATTCAGCACATTAGACAGAGTTAGAATGATGCCCTTTATTGCCTGCGAGTTTGAAGCTTGCAAGACTAAGTTGCTAGGTTCCTTGCCCAGGAGTTATACTGGGATTCAGCACCTTTGACAGTGGCTGCTGCCACTCACTAGGTATACTCTCATTCAGCACATTAGACAGAGTTAGAATGATGCCCTTTATTGCCTGCGAGTTTGAAGCTTGCAAGACTAAGTTGCTAGGTTCCTTGCCCAGGAGTTATACTGGGATTCAGCACCTTTGACAGTGGCTGCTGCCACTCACTAGGTATACTCTCATTCAGCACATTAGACAGAGTTAGAATGATGCCCTTTATTGCCTGCGAGTTTGAAGCTTGCAAGACTAAGTTGCTAGGTTCCTTGCCCAGGAGTTATACTGGGATTCAGCACCTTTGACAGTGGCTGCTGCCACTCACTAGGTATACTCTCATTCAGCACATTAGACAGAGTTAGAATGATGCCCTTTATTGCCTGCGAGTTTGAAGCTTGCAAGACTAAGTTGCTAGGTTCCTTGCTCAGGAGTTATACTGGGATTCAGCACCATGGACAGGGAATGGCTGCTGCCACTCACTAGGTATACTCTCATTCAGCACATTAGACAGAGGCTGGCTCTCATTCTGTGACAGTAGACAGTGTTTGGTGACCGAATTTGGTGAGACAGAGAGGGTTTATTGCTAAAATAAATGTAGAGTTCTCTGACTACACCAGCTCTAAATTGGTCACTATGTCAAATAATTCGCTCAGCAACAGAACCCTTCCCAACCCAACTCCCTTACTGCTTTGTGTATATTAAAACCTGCTCTGTGTAAAGTATAGATAAAACATACTCTGTATATATAACACACCCTGCTCAGCGTGCAACATAGATACACCAGCTCTGTCTATAGTACAGATACTACTCATATATTGTACACCCCTGCGCTCTTCCTTCTCTCTGTATAGTATCCATGTACCCCAGGGTCTGTGTCTCATATAGATATAGCACCTGCAGTAGATACACCCTACTCTGTATGAAATGTATATATAAATGTATGTGTAACACATAGACACAACTTTTACTCTATGTGCAACACAGATACGCACTGTCTGAGTTTGGTACAGATTCATCATATGCTGTATGTTCAGTAAGATGCACCCTCAGTCATGTGTACCAATAAACCCCCAGTTTGCAAATAACCCCCAAACAAACGCTGGTCTGTATGTAGAGCTATACGAATACAATGTGCATGTGGCATTGTGAATAATAGTGATAGATGCTATACGCTGTGTAAATTACAATTACAAGAGAGGTAGACCATGGAAAAGAGAAAGTGGGATAAAGGAAAAAAAGGTTTGTATTGCATTTTCGATAGCTACAGACAGAGGGCGGTAGTTTCCCAACCCAAGGGCATCCTTGCGCAGGTGTACATACATGGTACACGCAAAGCTGATGGGAGAATCAGACCCCGCAAGGTGGAGTTCACTTTACTGGGAAACAGAACAGAGGATGGAGATCTGGATTGCCATGTATAACGGAAAGAGACTTGAATCAATATTTTTTCATAGTCCCTTACATGGTAACCTTGCTAAAGAGACTATGTAGGGGGCTAATCCCATGCGTCCCACTTACTTGCATCTGTAACCTTATATATTAACAAGAAATATTTATATTGCACTTCCACACTTGTGCTTGCATTACATGTATTGCTGTTTTAACAATGGAGTCTCCTCCTTGATTTATCCTCATATTGCCTCACAGTACACAGTAGTGACTACAGTATGGGACTAAAAGGGCAGTAAAGCTAAAAATGATGTTGGCAGGAATCATTAAGAAATAACATGTTCTGCGTTTCTGCCCAACTTTTCCATTCTCTGTGCATTCCTTTCTCCCTCCATCACAGTACAGGACTGAGCTCTGTGAAGGAGTCACAGAGTAGGACACTGCATGGGTTCCCATGCCCCCAACACATTCTCTGTGGCAGTGGGACTGATGGCAGATAGGCTAGGGTTAGACAGGTTAGGCTGGTGAATATAAAAATTAAGGAGTAATCGAACACTACAATGATTCACTTTGCTGGGTGTAAAGAAAGACAGTGAGATCTATACATTAAATGGTGTACTGTGGTGAATGTTTTCAAAACATGCTGGTCATTTCACTATAGTTCCCTGTTTGTGAAAAGAGTGCAGGATATTTTTTTTCAGGATAGTATAATGTAGCTCAGTTTGCGATCATGAAACATAAGAGAGCCTTTTAATAACATCCATGTCAGAGTTGTAACTAGAAACCGCAGGGCCCAAGTGTGAAAATGTCACCTAGTGCTAGTCATAAGTTTTAATGGTGTACAATTCCCACTTCACATAGATATGCTCTATTCCCAGCTATGATTATTTTTATTTACTGAGTAGAATATCCTGTTAACACCCATACTGTTTACTTTTCATATACCTAATACTAAGCTTGTGTTTGCCCCACACATTTTATATGAGAGTGATTGCCACCAGCACTATACCATTTACCTATAACCATTCAAAACGTACACATTTGTTATTGGAAATTACTTTTAAAAAGATGTTATGCCTTCTTTCCAAACTTTATTAAAAGGACTCGGTCAACCTAAAAATTGTTTGCACCGTGAAAGTAGAGAGTAAAAAAATGATGTTAGCAGAATTTCAAGCAAATGTCTAAATTATGAGACAAACGTGTTTTAAATGTGTCTGTGGAGTTTTTTTCGGCTTATGACATCATCTGTGGCTTGATATGCAAATGAACTAATTTTCATTGGTAAATGTGTAATATGCATACCAAGCTACAAGGTAATGTCATAAGCAGGACATACATTTAAAACACGTTTTTTTTTTTTCTTATTTGCTGCGTTTGCTTACAATTCTGCTAACACAATGGATTGATCATTTTTCCTATTTTTGGACTGTGCAATCACAGTATTAGCAATATGTAGACAGAATCTCTTTAAATATATTGGTCCGATTAACCCTTTTCACTGGACCCTGCCCAAGTTGTCACTTTTTGTGCACGGTTACAAGTATTGGTTCATATTTCATATATTTTATATAGATAGTGAATAATCGTCCAATACACTTAATTAATTAGTAATTTAAATAGTTATATGGCTTGTTATATATATATATATATATATATATATATATATATATATACATATATACATATATATATATATATATATATATATATATACACACATATGTACACACACGCACACATATATATATATATATTCATATATTTCCCACATATTCAGACACATGCATATATACATGACTGCTTTATTATTATAATTTGTTAGACTCACAGATCTGAGAGAAAACACTTTACTGATTTTAAGACCGTAATGATTACTAATAGCTGACATAGTTAGTCACCTATAGCTAGATGAACACCCTGGTACATGAAGTCCACAAAAGCTTGAGTGCAAACTGATCTGTATCCCTGCTATCGGAGGGATACCTAAGGGTGAGGTGAGCATGCTGCCGCTCCCAATACTGCCTCTTTAAAGGGCGGGGTTTGGGCGTATTTATCCATGGGACAAGGCGAGTCTGAGTCTGTTCGTGCGGCGGGCGTGTTTATACTCTGCCCGAGACATTGGGTGGGCGTGGTTCTCTCCACTCAGAACCACTCAGAGCCCCGCTGGTAGTGTGGGCGGGCCCGTTGGCGGAGTGTGTGAATTCCCGAGCAGTCCGGGCAGTGTGAGGCTGGAGCCACTCTGTACACAGGACCCCGAGCTCCCGGCGGCCAGGTCAGCAGGGGGCAGTGTGTGGGGGGGCTACAAACTCACCCCAACTCACCTTCCAACCCACTCACTCACTCACATGCATGACACAGAAACATGTTACTGCACTTTACACATGATTTTGTGTGTATTCTATGCTATGTATATATATATCAAGGAATTAATATTAGAATATAATATATATACATATTTATATACATATTGTTTGAGTTATTTAAATAGTTATATGGCTTGTTATATATATATATATATATATATATATATATATATATATGTACACACACGCACACATATATATATATATTCATATATATCACACATATTCAGACACATGCATATATACATGACTGCTTTATTTTTATAATTTTCATATTTGGGTTTTGATGTCCATAAGTGTCTGTAAGTGTATATAGTGTGAGCTCACACACACTTAGATAGATATGTATTATATATTAATACCTGTGACTGTCCATCTACCTGATGATATATGCATATATATATATATATATATATATATATATATATATATATATATAATGTGTGTGTATATGTATGTATAACTATATAGAAATATATATATATTTAGAGAGAGAGACATTATTTTTTCATTTCCATTTCTATATGGGCTTATGTCACGCTTTCACCCTTAAATACACATTTCAGGGATCAGCCAGTGATGTCATCCAGTAGAAGTCTGGTTGACTTTGATGATTTCTGTAGGTGACTGTGATATTGTGATACTCCTTCATATCATTCTCTCCTGGAGGCCATGAAAAAAAAAAAAAAGAAACAAAATACAACAAAACAACTTTACCAAAAAAAAACAAAAAACAACCCAGAAAATTAAAGATAATCGATTTTGATTTGTGCCACAAATTTATTTAAAAAAAGCAAAAACGAGTACTGATGAAATATACAGATTTTACAACTATTTGTTGGAGCGAGGATGGTGGATGTAAATGTTTTTTTAAAATTACAGGTTTTTAAAAAAAAAAAATAATGCTATGGATATTTGTTGTAATTTGTGTTTACTGCAGAGACCGTATAAAATAGAACATTCAGTCTTTTTTGGATTATACCAATAAAGTGCTAAGCAGAAATTGATAATTTGGTTAAAATGTTTTATCTTTTTGCACCTTTTACTGATGAAATGCCATTTTTATGTTGTGTACCTCACAAAATTATCTATTTTTCTACTTAAAAAAAATGGGCCAGTTTCATGAACAGGGAGATGAAGGGGGAGGAATTTGCCGAAGGAATGGACTGGTTTACGAGGGAACCTTAGCGTGAAATTAAAGATACCTCCATTTTCTTCTCAAATGCTGATAAATACGTTTACAGAAAATGGTTTTGTCTTTTGAAATTTCACAGTTTCATTTTAAAAATTTCATTGAAATATGTACCTTTTTTTTTTGGTTTTTTTTTTTTTACTATATTCAAAAGACATTTTATGACAGCTTTGGTAATGGATTTTTTTTTTTGTGTGTGTGTGTAAATTCACCATTTTATCTTCGTTCCCTGTGTTTGTGAATTTTATCGTCTCCGGGTTTTTTTTTTCGGACACACGCTGTCATTACCTATCCGAATTTCAAAGGGAAGGATTATTTCATTAGAGAAGTTGATGACAGAGATATCCCTGTTTTTAAAATCATACAGCAAAATAAATGGAAAGGTGTTTTTGGAATGTTTTTTTCCTGCTTTGGGACAACTGGATTTGATTGGAATTTAAACGGAGGGCAAATCCACCTGGATACAGGTAGCAGATTTGGAGGTTAAATTCCCCGAAGGGAGTGAATATTTTGTGACTCCTTTATGTTTCAGCCGTCTCTCTGTTCAATCTTGTTTGTCCTGTATATTGTAGCAGTTCTTTGGGGGAAGTCGAAGCTAGTTGGATAGAATAAAGGGTGTAATTATTGTGCTGATTGCTAGCACTGGCTGCCTATTTAGTTTCATTATCCAGAAGACGCATTATTTTTTTCCCCCATCAATGTAAAAGTGGACGGGAGAGAGTGTACAGGAGGGGGAGATGAGGAGGGGGCTTTAATAGCTATGCGATTAGACTCACAGCTGCAAAACTGAGATATCGGGACTACTAACAATTACACACAGGCGCGCACACACAGATTTACCGGGGTGGATTAGGAAAGTCATTTTATTTTCCACTGTTTGTACTTTATTTTTTGTTTCATGTTAGCTTCGTCGGGTACCGCTCCCCCCTCCTCAAACTCCCTTTTCAACCCCGTGGTATTGCCCTCTTCACATGCCATGGCGCTCTCAAGACTACTTTCCTAAAATGTAATGTTTGTGAGTTTCTCCGTGATGCAGAGATATTGAGGGGAATGGATACACACAAAGACTCACGTTCTCCCCCTCGTGAGGGATGTTCTCCCCCCTCTCCACCCTTCGCCCTCTCCTGGTGCAATATACAGCATGTAATGCTTTGCCAAAGTGGATCGGCGAAGGGTGGTGGTGGTGGTGGTGGGGGCTGAGGTTGGGGGTGGAGAAAAGCAGTGAGGGGGCGAAGCGATGAGCATCGAAGGGGGGGGGGGGAAGGAAAGTGGGACCCAACGCCATTTTCCTGCTCCTTTTTTGATAATGTTTCTACGTTGCGCGTTATAGAAAACGAAGGTTGTCAGATTTGTGGGTGTCGGTGATGGGGAAGCTTGTGGGAATGGGAAACAGGCTCAGGCATTGAAGCCTTATGTGGAGGATGGACGTCGAGTGATAATGATTACGGGTAACCATCCATGAAATGTTGGCTAAGAAGGCGAGTAAGCTCGTCGCTCACAGCCTGGAGCATGGATGGATGATACATGGGTATTGATGTGGCAGAGAGATCTGATGGCTGTATACCCTCCCATACAGCACCCCGAGCTCTCTGACCCTTTCCCCCAACACCCTCCTTCTAAAGAACCCAAAATAACCACATTCTTAAGTGGAAGGCAGAGGGGGCGTTTTCGTATTTATCTCGGGGGGGGGGGGGGGGGTTAGAGGATTCTGTATTGGAATACATTAAAAGCTTGCGCAGTAGCGCAGAGAATTGTCTAGCTCGACGCGTGTTCTGTCACCACCCCCTTACCTCATCGCTTCGTATTTCTTTTTTATTAACAATATGAAATGTCTTTGGATTAACCTTTTCATTGCTGAATGAATGACCTATGTAGCATAAATCACCCCAGAATAAAAAAAAAGTGCTGTTTTTTTTTTATTTGATGTTTTAAAGCAATAATTCGATTTTATATCTTGTTTTGAAGAATAAATCTATAGTTTCAGATGGTATGTTCCCATGAGTAACCATTTTATATGTTGTTTTTAATTTGTAACAGAGGCTTTTTAACCATATTTGTTTTTGGGTGGTAACGCTTTCCTCCCAGATTACCTAACTGTCTCTTGCTTGTAGGTTGGTATTTTTGGGGTAGACTAATAAGTGCTGGAGGGGTTTTTGTTGTTGTTTTTTTAATAAGATGCACAGAGACGGTTTGATCTCTATCTCCTGTCCCATGTTTGTGGTACATGGTCACATGTACCTCATTTCAAGGTCTGTATAAACATAAACCTATTTATGGGTCCTGTTTTTTGTCATTTGATTTAACCTCAGCCCCAGTGTTTCAGGTGAGTGCCTGTGTTTGTTAGTTGTGCAGTTTAAATGCCAGGAAGCAATCATGCCTTGATTAAGGTGTATGATGAATGATTTCTGAAGAGGAATTCTCTGGATTTGAAATTCTTATTCAGTGTTGTTTGATTTCCTCCCCACTCAGTGCAGACTGTCAGCGATCACCTGTCTGTCAGAGGCAGCACAGTGAGTGAATTGGCGGTTTATTATGGGATTTGGTTAATAGGATGTCTATACTGACATTCCTGGGGAATTCTAAATGCTTGTTTCATAAACACTCCAGAGAATGGATGCTTTATAGCCCTATATATACATATATATTCTTTCCTTTACTCATGCTATGGCGTCACATAACCCCTTTATATGCCTCTATCACTCCCCATAAATGCCCCTATTTCTCTGTGTTATACAAATATTACCACTTTGCATGAATTGCTCCTTTATAAGATCCCCCCATTACTCTTTAGATCCCCTAACTCTCTATTTAACCCATCCTAAAGGCCCCCATTCCCCTGTGTAATGGTAACCCATTGCCTGCTCCTAATTCTCTGTATACCCCTCTAATCCCCATATTAGTCTATGTAACCACGCCCATAAATAATGCTGTTACTCTTTCTGTATTGCACTGTAAGCACACACTGTAACCCCTCTTCTTGCTCTGTGTAACCGCTCACTATAGCCCCTCCCATTGCTATTTAGATACCCATCCCTATAAGTCCTTCCTTTGCTCTATATAACCGCTCCCTATAGGTCCTCATAATGCTGCATATTACACCCCATACTGGTTTATGAAACCTCCATGTATCTCATGCTACACCTGTTTTAATAATACAATATAAACCCTCTGTGAGCCTCTTCCTTTGGTTTGTGGTGAGACAGTCATGGGAGTGGTGTGGAAGACTTGCAATCATAGGGAGAAAGAAGAAGGGCATGTCCCAAATGGTAAGGGAGGGTCTTGCCTAGAAAGAGAGGTATTTATGGAATGTAGCAGTTAGCAAGTGGGCAAGAGAGTGAAACACTCACTCACTCATGTTCACCAAGTGGAGTGAGAGAGAAGTGCACCCTGAGTGGAGTGAGAGAGAAGTGCATCCTGAGTGGAGTGAGAGAGAAATGCACCCTAAGTGGAGTGAGAGAGAAATGCACCCTGAGTGGAGTGAGAGAGAAATGCACCCTAAGTGGAGTGAGAGAGAAATGCACCCTGAGTGGAGTGAGAGAGAAGTGCACCCTGAGTGGAGTGAGAGAGAAATGCACCCTAAGTGGAGTGAGAGAGAAATGCACCCTGAGTGGAGTGAGAGAGAAATGCACCCTGAGTGGAGTGAGAGAGAAGTGCACCCTGAGTGGAGTGAGAGAGAAATGCACCCTAAGTGGAGTGAGAGAGAAATGCACCCTGAGTGGAGTGAGAGAGAAATGCACCCTGAGTGGAGTGAGAGAGAAGTGCACCCTGAGTGGAGAGAAATGCACCCTGAGTGGAGTGAGAGAGAAATGCACCCTGAGTGGAGTGAGAGAGAAATGCACCCTGAGTGGATAGAAATGCACCCTGAGTGGAGTGAGAGAGAAGTGCACCCTGAGTGGCGTGAGAGAGAAATGCACCCTGAGTGGAGTGAAAGAGAAATGCACCCTGAGTGGAGTGAAAGAGAAATGCACCCTGAGTGGAGTGAAAGAGAAATGCACCCTGAGTGGAGTGAAAGAGAAATGCACCCTGAGTGGAGTGAAAGAGAAATGCACCCTGAGTGGAGAGAAATGCACCCTGAGTGGAGTGAGAGAGAAATGCACCCTGAGTGGAGTGAGAGAGAAGTGCACCCTGAGTGGAGAGAAATGCACCCTGAGTGGAGTGAGAGAGAAGTGCACCCTGAGTGGCGTGAGAGAGAAATGCACCCTGAGTGGAGTGAAAGAGAAATGCACCCTGAGGGGAGTGAAAGAGAAATGCACCCTGAGTGGAGTGAGAGAGAAGTGCACCCTGAGTGGAGAGAAATGCACCCTGAGTGGAGAGAAATGCACCCTGAGTGGAGAGAAATGCGCCCTGAGTGGAGAGAAATGCGCCCTGAGTGGAAAGAGAGAGAAATGCACCCTGAGTGGAAAGAGAGAGAAATGCACCCTGAGTGGAGAGAGAGAGAAATGCACCCTGAGTGGAGTAAGAGAAAGGGGGTCACTTTGAGTGAAGTGAGAGAGGTGCACTTTGTGTGGAGTGAGAGAGAAAGAGGGTTACTCTGACTGAAGTAAGAGAAAGAGGCCACTTTGAGTGCAGTGAGAGAGAGGGAGAAACTCTGAGCGGAGTCAGAGAGAGGGAGACACTCTGAGTGGAGTGAGAGAGATGTGGAGTGTTAGAGATGTACTCACTGAGTGGAAGGATAGAGATGTACTCACTGAGTGGAAGGATAGAGATGTACTCACTGAGTGGAAGGATGGAGATGTACTCACTGAGTGGAAGGATAGAGATGTACTCACTGAGTGGAAGGATAGAGATGTACTCACTGAGTGAAAGGATAGAGATGTACTCACTGAGTGGAAGGATAGAGATGTACTCACTGAGTGGAAGGATAGAGATGTACTCACTGAGTGGAAGGATAGAGATGTACTCACTGAGTGAAAGGATAGAGATGTACTCACTGAGTGGAAGGATAGAGATGTACTCACTGAGTGGAAGGATAGAGATGTACTCACTGAGTGGAAGGATAGAGATGTACTCACTGAGTGAAAGGATAGAGATGTACTCACTGAGTGGAAGGATAGAGATGTACTCACTGAGTGAAAGGATAGAGATGTACTCACTGAGTGGAAGGATAGAGATGTACTCACTGAGTGGAAGGATAGAGATGTACTCACTGAGTGGAGGAATAGAGATGTACTCACTGAGTGAAGTTATAGAGAGGTAATCACTAGGCGGAGGAATAGAGAGGGAATCACTGAGTGGAGGGATAGAGATGTACTCACTGAGTGGAAGGATAGAGATGTACTCACTGAGTGGAAGGATAGAGATGTACTCACTGAGTGGAAGGATAGAGATGTACTCACTGAGTGGAAGGATGGAGATGTACTCACTGAGTGAAGTTATAGAGAGGTAATCACTAGGCGGAGGAATAGAGAGGGAATCACTGAGTGGAGGGATAGAGATGTACTCACTGAGTGGAGGGATAGAGATGTACTCACTGAGTGGAAGGATAGAGATGTCCTCTCTGAGTGAAGTTATAGAGAGGTAATCACTGAGTGGAGGGATAGAGATAGAGTTTGAGATCAGCTGTAAGTGGAGGAAGAGAGATCCACATTCACAGAACAGGAAGATGAATGAGCACTCAGTGAGTGGAGGCAGATACACTAAATGACTGAGGTGAAAGAGAGACGGACACAAGGAGTATGATAGATTGGATTATACACAATGAGAGAGAAAGGTACTGACACACAGAGGGGTGTAAGTGATTGGCACACAAAAGTATAAGACACTGGACCCCATAGTGTGTACGAGACAAGGAGGGATATGAGAGACTGACACATAGACTCATATGAGAGGGACACACAGGGGAACAATAAACTGTTACACATAGGGGTATAGAAGACTGGCACAGATGGGTAAAGGAAATGGACACAGAAATTTAGGAGACTGGCACAGAATGGGTAGAGAAGACTGGCAAACAAAGGGGTATAGGAGACAGGCTCACATGGGGGTATAAGAAACTGGCACACAGAGGGGTATATGAAATGGACACACAGAGGGATGTAGGAGACTAACAAACAGAGGGGTATAAGAGACTGACACACAAAGGGGTATAGGAGACAGGCACACATAGGGATATAAGAAACTGTCACACAGAGAGGTGTAAGAGATTGGCACAGAGGGGTAAATGAAATGGACACACAGAGGGATGTAGAGACTAGCACACAGAGGGATGTAGGAGACTGACACACAGAGGGGTGTAAGATACTGGCACACAGAGGAGTATATGAAATGGACACACAGAGAGATGTGGGAGACTGACACACACAGGAGTATAAGAAACTGGCACACAGAGGGAATATACGAAACAGAGGTCTAGTTGTTTTCATATTTCACCTTTTTGAGTAATAGCCTCCCTTATCTCACCTTAGTACATATACCTCTTGCCTTTCTGTATGTTGGTTTATCTGTCAGTCTCTTTTGCTCTCTGTCTTCCATTGTGCCCTCTCGCTCTCACTTTTCCATACTCAGGCCTGTCTCTACATCTCTTACCTCTCCCCAGGCCCCCTCCTGTCCTAATCCAGTGTCACCGCGGCCTGTCCCTGCCATGCCGGCGCAGCTATAGACTTGTTGTGAGTTGAGGTAACTGCTGTAGATGTGTAATCAATGTGGCAGACATTCCCGCGGGTCCTGGGCACATCACCTGGCTGTGATTAACGAGTAGCCGCTGCCGCCACAGACAAGCCCAAGGGACAGACAAGGGAAGGGTTAACATCTGGGAGGGCAGGGGTTAAACATGTCAGTATATCACAATGATAAAGGTCACATAACTATAAACTAGTGTTTTTAACCCTTTATGGCTTTATTTCATTTACCAGTTCTCTGCTGGTGTGTTTAGTAATTCCTATCCAAATTTTACCTCTGTTTAGTAAGCACACAAGACTTGACTAAAGAGCTGACATTCCAGGTTTGATGCATGCTTAGATGGTGAATTGGAAGGGGTTAATTTGGAGTAACCAATAGGCAGAAAGAGAGATAGAGTAGGTCACTGGCCTGGGGCAGGATGGTGGAGTCTGCCCAGGCTATTGTGAGGAAGATTTTAATGTGACTTGACATAACACTGACTACCACTCCCTACAGGAGCAAGGCATTGTGGGAAACTCACCTCAATACTGCCCTGCAGCACCTTCTGCTATTCCTAAGCTGGCATTGCCCAGCACTGCACTCGCCTGACTAGCCTGACTAGCCTGACTAGACAGTGCTCCAAGGATGTAGAGCTACCCCTACTTTCTACTATTCCAAATTACAAAGCCTCAAAATAAACACTGCCCTTAAATACTACTATTCCAGTATTGATTATGCCTCATAGTGACACTAACCCCTGAACACTCTACTATACCAGTACTGACAATGCATCATAGGAACACTAACCCCTGAACACTCTACTATTCCAGTACTGACAATGCATCATAGGAACACTAACCCCTGAACACTCTACTATACCAGTACTGACAATGCATCATAGGAACACTAACCCCTGAACACTCTACTATTCCAGTACTGACAATGCATCATAGGAACACTAACCCCTGAACACTCTACTATTCCAGTACTGACAATGCATCATAGGAACACTAACCCCTGAACACTCTACTATTCCAGTACTGACAATGCATCATAGGAACACTAACCCCTGAACACTCTTCTATTCCAGTACTGACAATGCATCATAGGAACACTAACCCTGAACACTCTACTATTCCAGTACTGACAATGCATCATAGGAACACTAACCCCTGAACACTCTACTATTCCAGTACTGACAATGCATCATAGGAACACTAACCCCTGAACACTCTTCTATTCCAGTACTGACAATGCATCATAGGAACACTAACCCCTGAACACTCTTCTATTCCAGTACTGATAAAGCCTCATAGGAACACTAACCCCTGAACACTCTACTATTCCAGTACTGACAATGCATCATAGGAACACTAACCCCTGAACACTCTACTATTCCAGTACTGACAATGCATCATAGGAACACTAACCCCTGAACACTCTACTATTCCAGTACTGAAAGTGCCTTATAGTGAAACTAACAGTAAACTATCTGTTATCCCAGTACTGGCAAAGCCTCAAATAAACACTGCCCCTAGGGGGTGGGTAGGAATATAAATAAATATAAATAAAGTTCCTTATAGAGCCCTCTTTGCTTGTATAGCACTATCAGGGGGCGGCCATATTGTTTAGAATCTTGGGTTAGATGGTTCGGATGTTCCTTTATCTGACTTAAGATGTGTGACACCTGGTAGAGCTATGTTTCTATTCTTTGATTTATTTCTATATAAACCATTTACAGTCTTTCAATTTGCTACCGCTGTCCTTCAATAGCTAAGAAGAAAAAAGTATCCATTTGCCTATCCTCCCACAGTTAGGTTTGCCACCTTTTCTTCAGAAAAATACCGGCCTTGCACCTGTCTCCATAGACTTAACATTGGCCTGTTGCCAATTTTTTACTGGCCTGCCGGTAAATTACCAGCCAGGTGGCAACCCTACCCACAGTCCACCTTTTTACTGAATTGACCACATGTCCCTTTTTGTTATTTGAAATGTTGGTAAGAATGCTAACTGTGCCCTCTCTGCTATTCCAGTACAGACATGACACACAAAGATTAACCGTGCACTGTCTGCTATTCCAGCACTGACAACATAACACACAAAATCTAACCTTGCACTGCCTGCTATTCCAGTACTGACAAAACCCCAAACCACCACTGACCCTACATATCTTGCTAAACTACTGTAGTATTGATAATATCATACAAACACTATCTCTATGTAAGGCCCTGTACAGCAGAGCTTGACCAATCCCAGGAGCCAGGGCTCTTAAAATCCCTACTCCATGAGAGTACCATCTCCCTGGCTCCTAGTGATAACTAGACTGGCTCCTTAACTGATCAGTTTGCCTCCTGTAGTATACAAATATTTGTCAAGCCCTACTATACCAGCACTTTAAAAACGCAAATATTAACACTTCATACCTTGTACTATTATTCCACTACTGACCGATACTGTAATCACATAACACACCATCCTGTAGTACAGGGAGAACAGTACCAAATTAGAAATGTTATGTCTTTTTCCTAAGTGTGTTGGTTCTGGGTCACCCTGTGTTTGAGAGTACAAATGACACAAGACATGGAGGGGAGGTGAGCAGAGCATTGAGAGCCTTGGTAGAAACTGTCAGCCTGATGCCCACATCTGGCTGCCAAGTATTGATCCTGAGATGATTGAAGGCCGGTGAGGGTCAGGACTGGCTGGCAGCTAGTCCTGTGTATTATGTAAAGATTGTCTGAGCACAGAATCTGCAGGGAGATGATCAAGCCATACAGGAGGGCTGGGAGTCCGGTACCCTATTTCATGATCACCTTTCGCCTCTCCCTAGTTTCTGGGATCTGAATAAATGAGCTATTGAAATAGAAGAACCAGAGGGTACAATCTGAAGGGAAAGGCTGATGGGGAATATCTTAGAAAAAGGAGTAACCTTCCAGGCGAAGAAGTAAGGCCAACACTGGATAGAAATAATGACCAAATGAATCTAAACTTTCATTATGGGCAGGGAAAAATGGACTAATTGGTTCTCATGCGCTGTCACAATCTATCTTTCTCTGTTTGTGATCCTATAATAAATACAATATGAAACGAAGGAGCATTGTCCTTTGCTAGCTAAGGATTTGTATTATGGAACTGATTTCATGTGGAAATGTTATTTTACATCTTTTTTTTTAATTTAGACATGTACATTTTTTATTGAGGACCATATCTCAAGGCTTGACAAACCCCAGGAGCTAGGGAGTCATGGCTCCTAAAGTCCGTACTGCTGACGTCTGACTGTTTTTAATCATTTACATGGAACTATATCGATGTACTATTTTGCTGGCTCTGAATTGCTGAATACATTGTAGAGGGCGAACCTGGTGAAAAAAGTGCATAGCTGAAATGGTAAGATAGACTGTTGATGTCACCTGCAACTCACCATTTAGTGAATAGCCCCAAGGAGCATCCGACCTGTGTATTCCTGGCGTTTGTGTGCTCCAAACAGAGAGCACACAAACCCCGGAAATACATCCAGGAGACAGACGGCAGCTGTGAATTCGGCAACAGAGTCACTCACTCTGTTGCCAATTCGACAAGCACTGGAAGTATACAAATTTTCATATACTTTGAGTGTTTGCCGAATTGACAACAGAGTGAGTGACTCTGTTGCCGAATTCGCAGCTACCGTCGGCCCTTTGGACGTATCTCGTGTATTTCTGGGGGTTTGTGTGCTAGCTGTTTGCAGCACACAAACCCACAGAAATACACGAGATACGTTGTGCCCCTGAGGGGCATGATACAGCCCTGCCCAAGGGGGGTCACAGCTTTTAAAGGAACAATAAAGTTTATGTTTCACTTGTGCTCCTTAAATAGAAGCACAAGTGAAATGTTAGTTGTACCTAGTGTGAGGATAAACTGGTTGTACTTTTGATAGTACATGCCAGTCTGTCCTCTGACCGGTAGCTGCCATGCTTCCATAGGAAGCAGGCAGCCTGGTCTGGTCGGCGACTGACTCTCTATGCTAGCGCAAAGGTTTAGTTGTCCTTAAAAAGCTCTAGTGCTGGTTCCCATGTTTTTAAATTGTTTTACATAGAACTCCATGTAAGTGCCATTTCCCTGGCTCCTCGAATATACAAACATCATATACAATGGGTTAAAAATAGAATTATTGTAATTAATCTAGATTCATGTAAAATCCATTATTAACTGTCTCAGTGTCAGCGCAAAGCCGGTTAAACATTACTAACCATGGTTTCATTAACTTCCTGTGTCATATTGCTTGTATATTTGCAGTTCTGTTATTTTTATTCTCTACATTTAAAGTGCAAACAATGTTTAGGTGAAACTAGATCAGCGATGGCTAACCTTGGTGCTGTAAGGCTTTGGAAATTACATATCCCATGAAGCCCAGTCAGTCATAAGGGTAGAGGGCAATATAGAGAACAAATGACGGAAAACTAGCAACATTGGGAAAGTCAGAGCAATTCAGAGAAAAAGAATAAGGCTAGACTAAGAAAGGCAGGCACAAAGGTGACCAAGGAGAGCAGCATATAACAAGGTCAGGGAGCAGAGCAGCATATAACAAGGTCAGGGAGCAGAGCAGCATATAACAAGGTCAGGGAGCAGAGCAGCATATAACAAGGTCAGGGAGCAGAGCAGCATATAACAAGGTCAGGGAGCAGAGCAGCATATAACAAGGTCAGGGAGCAGAGCAGCATATAACAAGGTCAGGGAGCAAAGCAGCATATTACAAGGTCAGGGAGCAGAGCAGCATATAACAAGGTCAGGGAGCAGAGCAGCATATAACAAGGTCGGGGAGCAGAGCAGCATATAACAAGGTCAGGGAGCAGAGCAGCATATAACAAGGTCAGGGAGCAGAGCAGCATATAACAAGGTCAGGGAGCAGAGCAGCATATAACAAGGTCGGGGAGCAGAGCAGCATATAACAAGGTCGGGGAGCAGAGCAGCATATAACAGGGTCAGGGAGCAGAGCAGCATAAAACAAGGTCAGGGAGCAGAGCAGCATATAACAAGGTCAGGGAGCAAAGCAGCATATTACAAGGTCAGGGAGCAGAGCAGCATATAACAAGGTCGGGGAGCAGAGCAGCATATAACAAGGTCAGGGAGCAGAGCAGCATATAACAAGGTCAGGGAGCAGAGCAGCATATAACAAGGTCGGGGAGCAGAGCAGCATATAACAAGGTCAGGGAGCAGAGCAGCATATAACAAGGTCAGGGAGCAGAGCAGCATATAACAAGGTCAGGGAGCAGAGCAGCATATAACAAGGTCAGGGAGCAGAGCAGCATATAACAAGGTCGGGGAGCAGAGCAGCATATAACAGGGTCAGGGAGCAGAGCAGCATAAAACAAGGTAAGGGAGCAGAGCAGTACAGTACAAGGTCAAGGAGAAGGGCAGAACAAGGTCAAGGAGAACGGCAGAACAAGGTCATGGTCAGGGAGGAGGGAAGCACAGGTCAAGGTCAGGGTGGAGGGAAGCACAGCTCTAGGTCAGGGAGGAGGAAAGCACAGCTCTAGGTCAGAGAGGAGGTAAGCACAGGGCAAGGTCTAAGAGGAGGGAAACACAGCTTAAGGTCTGATGGAGGGAAGCACAGCTCAAGGTCAGAGAGGAGGGAAGCACAGCTCAAGGTCAGAGAGGAGGGAAGCACAGCTCAAGGTCGGGGGAGGGAAGTACAGGTCAAGGAGAAGGGTAGAACAAATTATGGACAGGAAGGATGGCATAGAACAGTGTTAGGGAGAAGGGCAGAACAGATCTAATCAGGGAAAGGAGTAGCACAAAGAATGATAGATAAATGTAAAGTATGACATGGGGAAGAGATCTAAAGATAAATAAGGGAAGAGAGAAGGGAAGTACAGAAAAAGAAAGCAGCAAGCTGGTGTAGGATGACATTATTGAGGTGTATGTATGTAAGTATGTATATAGATACAGAGAGCAATTATGTCACATGTGAAAAGTGATGAGAAAGGGTTAACATCAGATTATAATGCAGGGGCTATAAAAAGTTTCCAAGGACTGGCTGTAACAGTTGATGAGACAGATGATATGTATTGCTTTATGAGTTTACATAGCACATTAGTAGGGTACATCTTACTTCTACATGCTTGAAAGGAGAAGAGCAGATGTTTGGAAATTATACAATGGGCGTGTCTTGCATAATGCCCTGTATACCATTCCAAAGAGTTTGACTACTTCATAGCTAGCCAGTATAGTTTCCTACAGATATGTGATAAAATATACTTTTGCCAGAGATTATACTAGCGATGGTATTCTGTATTGCCTGCAGCAAGAATTATCCTGGCATATCCACACATGTAGTGCAGTGTTGTAGTCTTGGCAAGACGGACCATTGATTTGATTAAGGCTTTCAGGTAGTTTCAGATTAGAAGTTGTTGTATTCTGTGTACCATGCGCTGATTCTCATTCACTCTGGGGTTTTAGCAGGAGCTTGCTGTCCATAACTAATCCAAAGTTTGTTTACTTGTTCAGATGGGGAGATAGAAGATGTGGCCTTCAGGCCACCAAGGGTAAGCGTCTTGTTGTGAGGTGGAACGTATCTGGGCAAGATCTGGTTTCTATTATCACCAGTGGAGTTTGATCTGGGCTGGTAGTCATGCAGTCTTGGATTTCTCGGAGGCATGAGGTGATGGTGTTGAATTGGTCCTTCTGTTTTGTTTTTTGCTGCCCACAGATATGTGTGTAATCTGTAGAAAGAAACTCCAAGCCTCCCACTGGATGAGGTGTTGTTAAGGGTTTAATATAATAGCTGTCTATGTTTTGTGGTGTTCTCTGGGCTGACACAAGGCAGCAAAAAACGAATAAATTGCATGAAGTGGAAAAGGTTTTAAATAGAAATGCTTTAATGAAATAGACATATACTGGACCTTACTGAGCCCTCTTTGATCTGTGTAGTTCTATCGGGGGGCTGACATGTTGTTTAGAATTTTGGGTCAGGTCTTCCTTCATCTGACTCAAGATGTCTGCCCCCTGATACAGCTAAACCGAGCAAAGAGGGCACAATAATGGACTTTATTTGTATCCTGTCATTGAAGCATTTCAATGTAAAATGCCTACACTTAATGCAATCTTATCATTAAACAGTGCTTTAGGTTGTCCGGATGTCTGTTATGGAGAGAGGATAAGTGTTGGTTTTGTGAAGTACCCCTTTCCCATCTCTTCCTGCGCCTCTCCCCTGGCAAGTTAGCACGACACCAGCTCCAATGCTCAATAATATGCCCGTCACACCACACTGCACCGCTAACTTCCAGAGAGAGCGTGTCCTCTTACTAGGAGCCGGATCAACTTCCACACGTCCTGAATAAACAATATCCGTCAGGATGGACTCCGATTACCTTATCCAATAGAGTGTCTTTTTCTAGTCTATCTCTGCACTTGCTCAACTCCTCATACTGCTCTTGGATAATGTTACTCAGGTCAGAAAGTGACCCTCATCCTTGGTTTTGCCTGGAGAATACAACACAGTGCACCATGTAAAAGAATGAATGCACTACTTCTGTTATGTGTATGTAATGGCAGAGAGGTCGTTAGAGATGCCAACATATACAGCCTATTACTGGAAGCTGGTTTTTATTACGGGCATTGCCCATAAAAGGTAGACACTGACAATATAGGAAGCAATTGGCACTGCCATTTACTGGCAATGGGTATTTGCAGGTACCTCCTGGCACTGCCCATTACTGGCTAAGGCTGGTTATAGTAATCTATTGGTTTTACCCATTACTAGAAGAGACTGATTATTTAAACCTATAGGCGCTGCAAATTACTGGCAAAAGCTGGCTATAGGAACCTATTGGAAGCACCTGGTACCAGCAGAGGCTGATTATCAGAACCGATTGGCAAGACTTGTTACTGGTAGAGGCTAGTTCTAGACAGCTATTGGCACAGCTTTATATAGAGGGTGAATACAGGAATGTGTTGGCACTGTCCATCACTGGCAAAGAGTAGGGATAGGCAGGTTGGAGGACTACACTGCACTAATAACAGGCAACATGTCATCCATGCCTTTTACCTTGATGAGACCAACTACCCTTGTACCACTTGTTGGGTTTGTTGTGAAATTCAGTGTCCCCCCTGTAAGAAACTGCCTGATAAAGAAGATGTTGGCATATAGTCGCCCCAGCTTCCAACCCCCCCCTCCCCAGATTTTTCTGTCTGATGTGGTTTGTTGATCATTTGGAGCAGGTTTAGCTCCTGGAAGTAGATTTGGTTTCTTGGCTTGGCTAAATGAGTCTGTGATATCTGATCATCTGCTTGTTGTATCCAGAACCTGTCCCGTAGTTACACCCAGCATTCCAAGCAGTGGGGTTATTATTTATTCATTGTGTTTCATGGTTGGAGATGTCAGCGTATGAAATAAAGTCTTTCGTATGGGACTGTGTCCTGTACATATCTATCGGACGTAAAGGAATATTATATTAACGTTTACTATTTAAAATTGTGCATTTGTCAGTCTATCATTTTCCTAGTCCATTTAATGGACATATGTGGATATATCCATGTAATGGATATATATTCTTTATTGGCCTGCACAGTAACTCTGAAGTCATCACAGCCAATACAAAACTGATACAGCACATATGAGGATGGCAATGACTTCAGGTTAATGACACAGTAATGCTTCGATTACCTATCTAAACGTTACCAACTTTATCTATTTGTACTTTTATTTGGTTACTCTTATTCCACAATATCTTGTTAGTACCCTTGGCTTAGAACAGTAAAGTGATCTGAATAGCCCTTCATTTTGGGCTATTCCAGGACCACCAATGTGGTCCCGAATCGGCACGAAAATCGGCAGTTGTGTTCCATGCCGAAAAAGGGGCGATCCAAAAATACATACGACTGAAAATTAAAAAAAAAATCGCGCTAGCAAAAAATAAAACAAAACTAAAAGAAGCGTTCAGACCCAGCTCTAAGAACCTGTCCACACTGGTTTTAAAAACCCAGCCAATGGTAGGGCTAAAATAGGGAGACTTCTGATTATCTGACAGTTAGCCAATCAGAAGCCTCCTTTTTTCTAAATGATTCTGTCAGCCAATCAGAAGATTGGGCCAAATTCAGCTATATTGAGTGGCCAAATTTAAGATAAATACGAAATTTGTCTATAAACATCGATCTTTGGTCCAGATCGGTCAGTATTAAGTACAGCTATAGCTCATATTATTGCTCTTCAACTTATTGCATTTCACAGCTATTTCTCTTGAAAGGATCTGTCAATTATCCATCGAGCAAGTCTTTCCGAGATATTTCTTTGTGTCTCTGACTATTGCATGTCCTTATTTGCACATACACATCAATATTTTATTGAAATTAGACCAATTAATCAATGGCCTCTAAGCATAAAAAAGGATATACAGTACATATTTATTGTACTTAATAATTTTGGCTTATGTGACTCACTTTATTGGGGAATTAGAATTGCGGAGCCAAACCCGGAATAATTCTGAGGTATGCCTGTATACCCTTAACACACCAATCAGAATGCAATCTGGATTTTCCCCTATTCCAGTTCTCAGCTCCTACTTTCTCTAAAACTAAAGGTTTCTCCAACAGATATGACAGCAAAGCCCTATAGCCTTTACATACAGAAAAATAGCTGATTGCTATTAAAGCCATGTTTAGTAAGTTATTATAAATACTATATGTTGTTACAAAGAGTATAAAGTAATTACAAGTTTGATCCATTGTACTTTGTATATACTATTTCCCAGCATTCACTGCTCTTTTCTCAGTATCATGTTGTCACTCATGCTGCACTCAATGTCCCCCCCGATGTCCTGAGCATATTGAGTTTCAAAGCACGCAGACTGATATCAATGATTAAAAGTTAAATATTATTAAATGTCCTAATGTTAAAACTTTCTGAAACATCTTTAAAAAAAGCACAACATATAAGGTCTTTTGATAAAACGTTGTTTTTCCATTGATGATGGCACTTTACATCAAGGTAAATCCTGTGCAGATCCTGGATCTAGAAGTCTCATATGAGACAAGGTAAATCCTGTGCAGATCCTGAATCTAGACATCTCTCAAATGAGACAAGGTATATCCTGTGCAGAACCTGGATCTAGAAGTCTCATATGAGACTAGGTATTTCCTGTCCAGATCCTGGATCTAGACTTCTCTCATATGAGACGAGGTATATCCTGTACAGTTGCTGAATCTGGAAGTCTCATATGAGACAAGGTAAATCTTGTCATATTGGATCTAGAAGTCTCTCATATACATTGTATACCTTGTCCCATACGTGGCTTCTAGATATAGGATCTGCACAGTATCAAATAATTGTCCTACCAGTGTCGATGTTGCTTCTCGTGCCATTCTTCTTAAATAATGGCAGGCGTAGACTTGAGGCCACAACATACACAAAAGAGAAAGACCTTCTCCCAATCCTGATTCATCTCCTTGTAAAAAAAAAAAAAAGTAGAAGAGTTACTACGAATATCAGTAAATGTGGGAAACCCCTAAGAAATGTGGCGTGCATCTCACACAGGTACCATTGCAATATATGGACCATTGTCTGGCCCACAATTTTAACAGGTTCTACCTAATTGTACTGTTCTAGTGCTGCCAGTGAGGCGAGGAAAGTTTTGGAATATTAACTGTTTAACTTTCTTCCTCAGATAACATCAGATCTGAGTCTTGATAATCTACATAACGAAGGCTGAGAACGGTTTCACCACAAACTTTCGTCCTCTGCAGTTCTTGTGAGAAGTGTGTCCGGGGAGGCTTGAAGATAAGCGAGGCTGGCCTTGGTTTCTTGAGTGCTCTGTCCATCCTGTGTATTCCTTATATCTTGGGTTGGGTTGCCCACAGCTCCTACTCATCTTTACTACTTCTTTTTCTTATTCTAATCATCATGACTTTGGGTCATCACTCCCTGAGCTTTAGTCTGCAATTAAGTTTTCTCCTGGGCTCCATCTTAGGTCTGAGTTTGGGACTAGAGTTTATGGGCCTGCCTAATCAGTGGGCCCGCTATCTGCGTTGGGATGCAAGCACCCGCAGCGATCTCAGCTTCCAGCTCAGGACCAACGTTTCTACTGGACTTCTCCTCTATTTCGATGATGGCGGCATCTGTGACTTCCTATGCCTTTCACTGGCAGATGGCCGTGTCCAGCTTCGCTTCAGCATTGACTGTGCAGAGACCATGGTGCTGAGTGACAAAAAGGTGAATGATGGTGGTTGGCATTTCCTGATGGTGAGTCGGAATAGGCTGAGGACCATCCTGGTTTTGGATGGGGAAGCCAGGCCTGGAGAGGTCCGCATACAACGGCAGCACATGAATATTGTCAGTGATCTATTTGTGGGTGGTGTCCCAGGAGATATACGCTCTGAAGCTCTGACACTTGGAACTGTTAGGGATGTGCCTCCATTCTCTGGATACCTTCTTGACCTCAAATACGGTAACTCTGAGCCAAGGCTACTGGGGAGTCATGGAGCTCGGCTGGATCTGGAGGGACTGTGTACAGAAAACCCATGTGAGAATGGAGGAACATGCCTTCTTCTAGTAGGTGAACCCACCTGTGATTGTACAGCTACTGGATATGGGGGCAAGTTCTGCTCAGAAGGTAAGCAGGTTCTCCTGGATTGGTGGGGGGAGAATATGTTGCGGTCCTTTACAAGCAATTGACTTTTTTTTAGTTTTTCCTCATGATTCAGACAAATAACTATTTCCCTTCATGATCTAATTATTATTAAATCTTAGGGTTTATATACAGGTTTGTTGCTTATTGAACGGAAAATGGATTCTCTAATGTCTTCAGTCAGTGAAATGAGACAACAGGTAACTGTATCAGTGCATTAAGTGCCTAATTCTTTCCGACTGTGTCTCTCTCAGCTCCTCCAAACTCACTAGTGGTATACTTTCTTTATAAGGCTGTTTCTAAAGCCTCTCTCTTATAACACTATACTCTGCTTCTCAGGCAGTATGTCTTAGCTGACGGATGTTCATCATCAGTTAAAGGACAACCGTTGGATTGTATTAACTTATGCTTAATTAAAAGATTGCATTAAGTGCAGCTGTTTTAAATAGAAAAGCTTTAATTAAAGGATACATATAAAGTACCTTATTGAGTTGTCTTTACTCTGTATAGCTCTCTCACAGGGCGGACATGTTTAGAATCTTGGGCCAGGGAGTCCTGCATTTCGGGTCTTATGAAAGTAGATCTGGCCCATCTGACCCAAGATTCTAAACAACATGTCAGCCCCTCTAATAGACAGACACCCAGAGATAATTGAAAAAAGCACTCCCAAAATGCACAAGCCAGGGCTCCACAACCCCCAGTCCACAAGCCCCCTTGAGGAAGCTAGAACTCATTAAGTTATTTTACTTTCTTTAACTATTTTATATATTTTATTTATATTCCTTAAAGCATTACTGTTTAAAATGTTTATCCATGATTCAGTCTTTCAATTAATCAGTTACTTTTTTGCCAATAGTTGTCCTTTAAAAAGCTTCCAGGCATTTTACGTATTAAATCTCTGTTCCACATTTCATTTTCTAACGTTATACGACGATGGTCAGTACTAATGTAAATAAAAACATAGCAGAGTGTTGCTTGGTACAATGTATGAATCGTTTAGATATCTCTCATTCTTCCACCACTTCAAATGCTTTTTTTTCAGTGCCCCTCCCGCTCGCCAAAACAATTACAAGTTTTCCATTATTAGAACTTTCCAAATTAACGCAATTGTTTTCTAACGACTTATTTTGCTGTTTTACAAACAAGCGAGGCTGAGACAATTAGCATCTGTTGTCAGCAATTTTCACATATATCAGATTATTTCATTGGTTCGTATTTCCCAGAAAAGACTTCAAATTCGATTGGGATGTTTATTTAATCACAAATGCTAACAATTCAAAAGCTTCCCAGAATTCCACATTGCAGACATCAAAGGGAGGTAAATAAAATCATGAAATAACAATGTATCCTTATGCATAGTTAAAGGACAACAGTTGGCAGAAAATGAAGTTTGTTTAATTAAAAGATGGCATCAAGGGTAAGCATTTTAAATAGAAATGCTTTAATGAAAGAATACAAATAAAGTAACTTATTGAGCCCTCTCTGCTTGTATAGCTCTATTAGGGGGCAGACATATTGTTTAGAAACTTGAGTCAGATATAGGAAGATCTGACCCAAGATGGCTGCCCCCTAGAACTATAGAAGCATAGAGGGCTCAATAAGGTACTTCATTTGTATTATTTCATTAGACCATTTTTTATTTAAAATGTCTAGACTTCATACAACCTTTCAAACATAACTTTTGCTAACAGTTGTGCTTTAATACCAAAAGCTATGCTGAATCCTGTCGTTACACATTTAACATCCTAGGGTGAGACTATACTATGGATTAGTCCATTGAGTATAAAGGAGATCATTTTAAACTGCAAGTAATGATGTTCCTGATAAAGTAATCAGGCTCCAGTCATTTTTTTTTTCTGTCCTGAAAATCCTCTCAAAGCCCTTGTGCCAATCCATACCATGGACCACAATCCCATCTGGTTACTCTGCCAGTGACGCAGGGGACGACAGACTCTCAAATTCTGTGTGTTGATCCCAATCGCTGTACTAATCTGCACCCTGTGTTTCCCACATTTGGCACTATTAGAGTATTCTGCCCCCCCTTCTTTCTTTAGTTTAGGGCATTATGTGGGAGGATGTGCCACAGTCATCAGTGCCCACTCACCAGGGTAATGAGTTCAGTGAAAATGTAGCACGCACTATTATTGGGAGCCCTGAGAAATGAAGATTAGGGATGAGTCTGTATTTGTCTTTAATGAGGTCAAACACCCCCCTCTCACGTGACTGGAGCCTTAGTAATGCAGCAGAGGGGGAGGCGGGTAATCAGGCTCCTTGATTAGATGATTTTAGGCTTGTTGTACACAGCTATTTTAGCTCTGGAGATTCCTCTCTCAGTTGTTCTAACGGCCCCTGCACCCAATACCCTGCACTTATAGCTGCGTATGGAGATAACTCACAGACGCTTCTTTGTCCCCTTATTTGTATAGCTCCATTCTGGGGTAACCGGATGAGAAAATGTTATTAAACAGAAATAGGATTGCTCCCTATTTAAAAAAAAAACAAAACAAAAACAGTTCTCCTATTCCCTACATAGATATAACATCATCCATAAGCCTATTTTCTACATGCCAGTAAAACGCCAGTTGCTTGGTCACTGTAAAACAGAAAGTAGTAGTAGATATTACTTTATTTTTTAAGTCATAGAAACGTATCCTATTGAGGAATTAAAAGATGTCCTGGGTGTGTTTAAGACCATTTGGAAGGAAAATCTGACCTCTTTTATGGTAAATTTAGATAATTTCTTAATGGCCATCATCCTCTACGTTTCTATGCTAAGTGCTAAAAGTGGAGAAGTCACCATAGCAACTAATGGAATATTCTTACTGATTGCTCCACTATTTGAATATTGCTGCAGAATGACTTTTTATATATTACACCTGATTTTTCTAGTATTTTACTAGAACACGGGCAGCGAAGTTAGATCTGACAGTATCTGTAAGTAAAGTTTACTATTTCTCGGGGGAGCGGCTGAGATGTAACAGTATCTGTGAGTAGTGGTTACTAGTTCCCCGGGTAGTGCAGTTAGGTGGAACAGTATCTGTTTGTAGTAGTTACAAGATCCCAGGGTAGTGGTGTTAGATGTGACAGTATCTGTGAGTAGTGGTTACTAGATCCCGGAGGAGTGGAGTTAGATGTGACAGTATCTGTGAGTAGTGGTTACTAGCTCCTGGGGGAGGGGAGTTAGATGTGACAGTATCTGTGAGTAGTGGTTACTAGCTCCTGGGGGAGGGGAGTTAGATGTGACAGGATCTGTGAGTAGTGGGTATTAGATCCCGGGGGTGGGGAGTTAGATGCAACATTATCTGTGTGTAGTGTTTACTAGTTCTCTGAGAAGGTGAGTTAGATGTAACAGGATCTGTGTGTAGTGTTTACTAGTTACCAGGGGAGTGGATTTAGATGTGACAGTCTCTGTGAGTAGTGTTTACTAGCTCCCTGGGTGAGTGGAGTTAGTTGTGACCGTCTCTGTGAGTAATGTGTAATACGGTAGTTCCTGGGGGAGTGGAGTTAGGACCATTCCATCAGTATCTGTTAGTACAGTTTACTAGTACCCGGGGGAGCATAGTTAGGTGTGGCAGTATCCGTAGGGTTTACTAGCACCTGCAAAAGCAGTGTTAGATATTAGTATTGGTGTGTAGAGATAACTAATATTCAGAGGAATGGAGATACATGTGAGATGCCTGGGTGGGGTGTGGAGGGGGGGTTACTGGTACCCATGGTAGTGAAGCTAGATGTAAGTATTCTAATGATCAGGCTGATTATTTGCAGTTGCAGTTGCAGGTATCGGTCACCCATAGTCTGCGGGATGCTCTGGTACCTGAAGGAAGTAAATATTTAATGCACTAGAGACTGTAGTTTTTCTTGTTTCCAGTGTGTTACGTGATATGTCCCTCTCTCATCAACGCTAAACAGATCTTTAACCCTATTCAGACATCTCTTTAAGAGTGCAGGCGGAGGGGTACGTTCTGTTTGTAGCCATAAACACTCTTGTATAGTGGCAGCGACCTCATTTCCCAAGCAGGAAGGAGGATTAGATGGAATAATAGGAGGAGTTAGGGAGAGGATGTATGGAATAATAGGCATGTCATACAGATTAGTAAGCCAGCATGGCCACACATAAGCAGTTCCTCCTGTCATACAGAACCTGCCTAGTGAGGGTTGATCACACAGATCCTATGTATAACTCTCACTCTTTACAATGGAAAAAGCGGACAAGGCCCCACCCCCAACGTGTTACCGTGTGCGGAAGCTATGCACGGGATCTGTACTGATCAAACCAAATATCCATGTTCCCTCACGCACTATGCGCCCTGCCCATGGGAAGTTAGGGAAAGAAGGTGTGAGAATATAAAGAGGGAAAGTAGGTTTGGGACAGTTAGTAGGAGGGAAATCTGTGGCAGCCAAGCCGTGTGGATTTCAGTATCCATAAAAAACATGATGGGGTTTTTATAAAAAGGCTCTATTGCTATTTGTTATATATAGCGGAGGTTTATACATAGGCCGCGCCGGTGCAATGAGTACCTCACAACCAAAATCTACACATTAGGCGTAGATAGCGCAGACTCCCACAATTATGCATTAACGCACAGCGTTTGGCACAATCTGCGCGTGCGCCTTGTTTATACATGACCCCCTATGCGCGCTGGCTATTCTAAACAGTTAGTTAGCATTAGATTGAAGCAGTTATGAGTAACCTCACCTGTTGTGTGTTATATTCTAGCTCCCATAATGCTCCACCAACCAGCTATCAGTGTAATCCATTCATGGCTAAACTTATCTGCCTCGTGCGCAAACGCCTGTCAGACTGGACTGTCATTCAACCAAGTGACGTCAAAAGCTGAGCGCCAGGGGAGCCAGCACACCTGTCAGACAGATCAGTGAGGCATTGATCCCTGCTATAAAAAAAAAAAGACCATTGCTAATGCTTTAACCCCTTAACGCCCAATTGTATTTTCAGATTTAAAGGGACACTACCACCAACAAAAATTAAAAGGCAATCTTATGTTCCTGGCCTTGATCACTGAGCGATTGGCGATGGTAGGCACCAGCATTCCTCAGGGTGATGGGCAATCTAAGGATGTTCTATGGACCTTCACAGACCTTGCCACAGTCTCTGGTGTACATACTTCGTACCCGATGATCGGGAGCCAGGGACACAGAGGCAGAGACCCTGTGGGTTCCTGCCAAAACATAGCGAGACCTTGCACCATCACGCATGTCATTGAGAACCCGGAAGCTCGGACACGGCACAATTTGGTTAAATGTAAACAACAACTGCCCCTACCCCATACAATTGTCCAAAAACCTTCAGTTGTGCATACATTTGTGCCGTTTTTTTTACATGTATATTTACCTCCCTTACATAATTTTCCAGATTTGATTGTTGGCACTTTGCAATATACAGCTTGATTTCCTACAGAACATTCACCGTGACTCCAACAGGTAGTGATTATAGGATGCAGGAGAGGCAAGGACAGGGTAGCGATGGGAATATTACACAACGCATTATGTAAGGGTTTTAGAGAATATTTCATTTATTTGAATGGTCTGATACTTCTATTTTGGTAAGTTTTTTTTTTTTTCTTTAAAATTGTTTTTTTTTTTTACATGTCCTGTGATTAACATTTTAATGAATTCAATGTTTGATTCCCAGCCTCAAGCACTCTCCTGGAGGATTTTACATGAAATTAGGGCCAGTCGCTGCCACTGTGTCAGCTGTTAAATGGTTAACAGCAGCAGCCTATTATAACCCCCACCCTCCTGTTTCCTAATGATGTTTGAACTGGGATCATAGAGTGGTGAACTGGCGGTGTGTGCGGGATCAAATAACACTAACACAGGGAATGAAAGTATAAGCTGTGCACGTGGATTAAATATTTACTTTTCCTGCTATATTTGTGTTCCCTCTTGTGTTGGACATGGTCCCCAAGCAATACCACGTACGCTAACATGCACAGCTGAATTTTACTATCTGGGAAATATGTACTGACATGATGACTATTCAATATTCTGAGTTATCACTTATCAGCAGGGATAGGTTAGTGTCCGGACAAGGACACCAGTGACCAGTGAAGGTCCATTGAACATCTTCAAATTGCCCAATAAATGTTCACCATGACGTTGATGCCTACCTCTGCTTATCAGAGGCTTTTAGTTATAGAGCTGTCTATGGGTTTCATTGATCAGAGATAAATGAACTCCAGTTTATGAATAGAGCGAGAGAATGTATCGTTCCCAAGAATATGCACATCCTTAATGTCATGTTTTGAAAGTTTGAAGTACATAAATCTGTGCCCTATCTGATACCTCATTTCACAAGATGTGGTAGGGAAGAGCAGGCCTGATTTGTATTTTTATGAAAGTAATGTATTCAGACTCTGGTAACGTTTCAACCTGTTCAAGTTCTTTGTCAAAGTTGCTGGGTCTGTCACTTGAAGTGGGGTAGAGGGGTTACAATAAGGAGCTGCGGAATCAGAGTTATTTTCATGATGAGTCAAGAACGTAACCTTGTGACAAGAGCGGAACCTTGTGACAAGAGAGGAACCTTGTGACAATAGTGGAACCTTGTGACGATGTGCCCCATTAAGATTGAGTGAATGCTCCACCATTTGTTTTGTATTTATGATTTATATTGTCCTATATGTGTGTTAATAATTAAATGTAATAGAATGACCTACAACATGGGGAAGATGCTGCCCTAGTTAGGATCTCGAATCGGAGTTCAGAAGACCACCAAAATGCACCTTTCATTTTTTGTCTTCCTTCCACGTCTTTGTGTTCCTCGTAATAAATTCTGATGATCCCCGGGAGGAAGCAGGTTTTGTTCGCTCAACCTGTTTGAATTTATATCTCCCCGATGGCATGAGATGGGCGTGTCCTTGCCATTATATAGATATTTGTGTGTACTTTCTTGATAAAGAATATTTCTTAATAAATATTCCTACAGGTGTGTGACCGATCTGATCCCCAGCGGACAGATGCCACGAGAGGTCAATTGAGCCATGCAGAGTGGATGGTCGGGGGCTCACTCTTGCCTCCACTTGCATGAGTGCACAAAGAAGAGGTCCAAAGGGCGCAAGTCGCCAAAACTTTTTTTGCATGAGAAATACTTTCCATGCAAGTGTGTGTGTTGAGTGCTTTGAGTTTTGACTCTCTTTCTCTCTCTCTCTCTCTCTTTTTGTTTTTTGCTAATGCTTCTTTAGATGTCAATGATATACCAGGTGAGTTCCTAAAATGCCTAGATTTTCCATATCACAGTTAGAGGGTATTAAATACTTGGGGGAAACAACATCTCAGGTGAAGGGGTCCAAACATTGTTAGACCATCCTATGGTAATCTGAATAATAGGAGATGGGTGGACCTCATGATGGTCTTTATTTCTTGTTGGAACTTCCTCATTTGTGGGGTAGAGGCTCTTCGGGTATATTAGGCAGCGATATCTGAATAATTTAGACTTCTGATTAACCCTTCCAGGGAGCCGTTTTGATGAGCCAATGGTAAAAATTCAAGGCAGCATTAGACTGTTTCACAAATTCTTTCTTGTAAGACAGCTTTTCAGCATGAACAGTAAAGCTGGAGAGAGGGGTGTGTTAAAATATCCATACTTCCATGTTAAGTATGTGTGAGCACAATCCTCGCTGGGGGCATTGTACATTTGGTGTGGTAACTTCCTGTTTCTTCTTCTTCCTGTTTCCATCCTCTGTTTCCCCCCTTTTTCCTTCAAAAGGACTGGCCCATCTGATGGTTGATGACCAAGGTACGCATTTCTCCAAATCTGCAAATGTCCACTCAGTCATTTCATGCTCCTTCCTTATCACCTCTTCATTAGGAACTGGATGGAAAGAAATAAAATAAAATTGCTCATTGAGTTAATGTGTCAATAATTTTTTTTTTTTCCCAAATTACTTTTAAATAAACTTTTTTTCATTTTTTTATTCTTTACTGGGGCAAATGCTCTGCAGTTTAGCGAAAGCAAAGGTTGAGAGAGATAGAGACACACAGAAGCTGTGGTCTTCTTGAAGCTTTAGTCCAATCGGAATCCAGTCAGAACCATTAATGGTCAGTGACCATAGTCTGCAAAGAGCAATACAAGTAGAAATAGGTTAGTTAAATACATTGTGACATATGTATTAGACCTTCTGTAAGGGGTCTCTTTTTTTTTATAAGCTAAATTTATGTTGAAGTATCATTGTCTCTTTAAATTGTCTTTGAGTCCTTCCTTCTCAAGAAAACGTATTCTTAGAGGCACAGGCAGGAAGGACAGTAATTCAGAATATTATGGTGTAATCTATAATGTAGCTATGAAAAAAGACCTGACCAGAATATTCTGAGTGATTAGGTTTTTTTTTTAAAGCAGTGTATCAGATAGAAGCCTTTAATCTGGGGCCTTCTAAATGTCAGGTAGTTCTCCCACTACCAGCCTGGAGATAGTTCTCCCACGGCTACGTATCCTAGAGATATTTAGAGTAAGTAGCCTAGCGCCACATTTCTGCCCACTTACCCTGTACCTCATGTGCCACCTCATCTCCCTTTTCCTTGGCTTGTGATTGATGTGCCTGTCCCTGAGAGTGGGTAAGTGGTTAGTGATGAAGCTAACTGCTTAGAACGCCTTTATCTTACACCAACTTTGCCGTTGAGTTTCCTGGTTGTGATCTTGATCATAAATCAGTAAAGAGACGTGGAGGGTCTGCATCATTATTTACTGCCACCCCACTGCGCATTTCTGCCCCTGTGTGAGACGTATGTATCTCAAGTACTTTTGTGACCTTTCTGAGGTTGATGAAGCGTTACTCAGCTGTGTCTGTTCTACATAAGTAAATATGGTGACCATATGGTGACCGCCATGTTGACCAGCTCAGAACACAGAGAGCTTATGTCACTTAACAGTGAATTGTGAAGAACGGACAAGGTAATGGCAAAAAGGTTGGATAATTTTTCCAGCTGGCTACAAATGCTTTATTTTTTTGCAATTCCATTGGCATTCCACCATAGATCACTGTTTAGAGATGGCTAACCATGGCACTGCAGATTGGGAACTACAAATCCCATCAGTCTGCCTTTTCAGTGACTGGCATATATAGTTCCCCAAATGACTACACTGCCAAGGTTAGCCAAACCTGGTTTAGTGAATAGACCCCAGCGTGTCATAATCCCTCCAGCTCGATGCTGCATTTCTGCCTATTGCTGTGCATTTGCCGTTTTTCAGTGTGCTGTGTTCCGTGTTGGGTGTGCCGTGTTCAGTGACCCATGTTTGCCGTGTTTCCCTATTTCACCATGCATTTGGATTTAGGGCTTTTTTTGTAAGCATGTCACAAAAAAATGACCATCCCTGACCTTGGTATTTCTCTCTCTGAACCCATTCCTCCTGCTCTTCCGGACTCTCTCTCACCTGGCTTCATCTTGCAGGTAGAAGCAAAGGTAGATAACACAGTTTACTTAATATGTACATTTATTGTGTGTCCATATGTGTAATGTGCCATTTTACCTTCTATCATTTCTGACATGAAATAATCATCTCCGGTAACATTTTTCTGTGATCCACAGTTGTCTGCTTTTCTATAGTGTGCATTTATATAGTGCAACTGAATATAGTACAGTCCATTTATTTCAATTAATGTGCATTTGTACAACGTGTCTTATGTTTTGCATCTCTGAAAACAAGTGTTTGAGCTGTTCAAAATAAAGTAAGAGTCCTACTGTTACTGTTTGTGTTATTATGTAGCAGACTATTTAATGAATGCTATATAATGTGTGTGTATATATATATAAATGTGGCATAAAAACTGTACATGCTACATTGAGGATTTATAGGGAGCTAAGGAGAGGCTATATGGACGGTTGAGAAATGTTATATGGAGGAGTGATAGGAGATTTGGGGGCAGTATGAAGTAGTAAAAGACATGCTCGGGTAATGTTACAGTGGTACAGCAATATGAGAAGTAAAATGGGTAAATTAGAGTACTAGCATGGGTCATATGGAGACATATGCAAAATTATGAAAAAGGCTTATATAAGAGGAGGGGTTATAGAGAGGGTTTATAAGCAATAATAGGTGTGGCTAGAGAGTGGAAAATGCAATAATGATTATATGGAGTAACAGGAACAGGTACCAGGAGGTATTATATGGAGTAACAGGAAGAGTTACTAGGAGGGATTATATGGAGTAACAGGAAGAGTTTCCAGGAGGGATTATATGGAGTAACAGGAAGAGTTACCAGAAGGGATTACATAGAGTAACAGGAAGCATTACCAGGAGGGATTATATGGAGGAACAGGAAGAGTTTCCAGGAGGGATTACATAGAGTAACAGGAAGCATTACCAGGAGGGATTACTTAGAGTAACAGCAAGAGTTTACAGGAGGGATTACATAGAGTAACAGGAAGCATTACCAGGAGGGATTATATGGAGTAACAGGAATCATAACCAGGGGGGATTATATGGAGTAACAGGAATCATAACCAGGGGGGATTATATGGAGTAACAGGAATCATAACCAGGGGGGATTATATGGAGTAACAGGAATCATAACCAGGGGGGATTATATGGAGTAAGAGAAAAAGTTACCAGGAGGGATTACATAGAGTAACAGGAAGCATTACCAGGAGGGATTACATAGAGTAACAGGAAGCATTACCAGGAGGGATTACATAGAGTAACAGGAAGCATTACCAGGAGGGATTACATAGAGTAACAGGAATCATAACCAGGGGGGATTATATGGAGTAAGAGAAAAAGTTACCAGGAGGGATTATATAGAGTATCAGCAAGAGTTTACAGGAGGGATTACATAGAGTATCAGGAATCATTACCAGGAGGGAATATAATGAGTAAGAGAAAAAGTTACCAGGAGGGATTATATGGAGGAACAAAAAGAGTTAAAGGGAGGGATTACATGGAGTCACAGAAAGAGTTACCAAAAGGGATCATATGGAGTAACAGGAAAAGGTACCAGGAGGGATTATATGGAGTAACAGAAAGAGCTACCTGCGGGGATTATATGGATTAACAGATACATACAGGGATTATATGGAGTAACAGGAATAATTACAGGGAGGGATTATATGGAGTAACAGGAAAAGGTACCAGGAGTGATTATATGGAGTAACAGAAAGAGCTACCTGCGTGGATTATATGGATTAACAGATACATACAGGGATTATATGGAGTAACAGGAATAATTACAGGGAGGGATTATATGGAGTAACAGGAAAAAATACTGGGACAGATTATATGGAGTAACAGGACGAGTTACCAGAAGGGATTATATGGAGAAGTAGAAAGAGCTACCCACAGGGATTATATGGAGTAACAGGAAGAGTTGCCAGAAGGGATTGTATGGAGTAACAGGAAGAGTTACCAGAAGGGATTGTATGGAGTAACAGGAAGAGTTACCAGGAGGGATTGTATGGAGTAACAGGAAGAGTTACCAGGAGGGATTAAATGGATTGGTTGAAGAAATTAAATGATTTATTTCTTTGGATAACAGTATAAATCATTATCTATCCTGCATTATTACATCATCCAGTGAGTTGTACCCTAAAATGATGTTCAATACCAGAGCATTTTTCTCTTTGTGTGCGACTCAGAGGCTTGACATTTGGTGATTCCCAATATTATTGATATTACCATTCTCACTCATGCAGATTTGGGCGGAACAGAATAAATCAATGTAAAATATTATTATACATTTAATTCATTTATTTCCACTTCATAGCTTCTTAAGTAGAGATCTTATGTCTCGGTAGAGCGTTATAATATGACAGTGTATGATTATGTGACATTAATTGTTTTACAGTCTGTGATGTTACCTTATTTGTTGTACATTGTTACTTGTTTCTGGTGATTTTTAGGATACCGATAAGTCAAATTGACTCTTAAACTGGCAGTTTAACCTGGTTATGTTGGACTTTTTTAGTGTAATTGGTAGATTAGGAAACCCAGACATAATGCTAGATTGCAGCCATGCTACCTGACATCCGGATCCTTGCATCAAGGTCACCGCTGCTGCACAGTAATGCATCAGAGAACATGCCTGGATTTGGAGCAGGTGCGTGTGATGTGTGTGCTGCCTGGCACCTCCCAGACACAGGTCCTGGGGCATCTAAACACTTATGTTTCCAGATCAGCACAATATTTGTAGTAAACTGATTTACATAAGGTTCTGACTGTGGCAATTTACTTGCAAATGAGTCCGCTTTGGGTATACACAGACTAATAGCTAAACTACACGTTAACCACTGGCATGCCAGAGAGAGATCGCCACTTGCTCCCTGGTTATACATGTGTTATAAGAAGCGACACATCATACTGGCTCGAATAGAGCTGTGCAGAACACAAGGTTAATGGCAAATTACCCATAATGCCTCTGTGATAGGGTTAAAACCATTAATATAGAGTTGTTTTTTATATATGATCTAAATATTACCCGTAGAATGCTGCAAAGGATGGCCATACTATAGAAAAACATTGTTCTAGGGGAGGTAGAAAGATTCTGATTTTAATGTAGTGTTTACAGTACTGGGTTTCCCTGCCTGGCAAGTACATAGACAATATATTTGGAAATCTCCGGAAAAAAGAGAAGAGTCCACTTTAAACAGCACCCCATTCAGACCAACATATTAGCCCTTTGTGCTGTTTAGTTTGTGTGACCCATCCTGGGGTGTTGTATGGATGGGATACTGAGATTCAGACACAAATATTCCCTGCAAACTCAAATACTATATCTAACAGCCAGGCTTGGAGTTGTTATTACAGATCACATGACCCAGGAGTACAATGGAAATGATTGCGTACAATAAAAGTGCTCACTAGTGCAACAGTAAGAATCCTTTGTAGTTAAAGCAGGGCTTGACAAATTTCTGTAGCCTTTAGGAGCCAGCACTAGGGATTTCAGGAGCTATGGCTCCTGGGATTTGCAGACAGAAATGGGACAATATGAAGTAGAGAATATTTACTGACGACGGTCAGAGTTAGCAGTGTGTGTAATACAGGGGTATTTCTGGGTTCCCCAAACAAAAGTCATAAGGGGGCTCTCATGTCAAATATTTGCCCCCCCCATCTCCAACAGTTTGGTGAGCTGGATCATCCTAAGCAAGTGTTGGCTCTAAGAAGCCACTCAATTTTATTATATGGTAGGGGCAACACTGGTGTAATATACAGAGCAGAGAATGTCTGGGAGAAACAAATGTGTAGTATACAGAGAGGAGACCGTCTGAGAAATGTGTAATATGCAGAGAGGGGATCATCTGAGAAATGTGTAATATGCAGAGAGGAGACCATCTGACAAATGTGTAATATACAGAAAGGAGACCATCTGACAAATGTGTAATATACAGAAAAAAGACCATCTGAGAAATGTGTAATATGCAGAGAGGGGATCATCTGAGAAATGCGTAATATGCAGAGAGGAGACCATCTGACAAATGTGTAATATACAGAGAGGAGACTGTCTGAGAAATGTGTAATATGCAGAGAGGGGATCATCTGAGAAATGTGTAATATGCAGAGAGGAGACCATCTGACAAATGTGTAATATACAGAGAGGAGACCGTCTGACAAATGTGTAATATACAGAGAGGAGACCGTCTGACAAATGTGTAATATACAGAAAGGAGACCATCTGAGAAATGTGTAATATGCAGAGAGGAGATCATCTGAGAAATGTGTAATATGCAGAGAGGAGACCGTCTGAGAAATGTGTAATATGCAGAGAGGAGATCATCTTAGAAATGTGTAATATGCAGAGAGGAGACCGTCTGAGAAATGTGTAATATGCAGAGAGGGGATTTTCTGAGAAATGTGTAATATGCAGAGAGGGGATCATCTGAGAAATGTGTAATATGCAGAGAGGAGACCATCTGACAAATGTGTAATATACAGAGAGGAGACTGTCTGAGAAATGAGTAATATACAGAAAGGAGACCATCTGAGAAATGTGTAATATGCAGAGATTGGATCATCTGAGAAATGTGTAATATGCAGAGAGGAGACCATCTGACAAATGTGTAATATACAGAGAGGAGACCGTCTGAGAAATGTGTAATATGCAGAGAGGAGACCATCTGACAAATGTGTAATATACAGAGAGGAGACCATGTGACAAATGTGTAATATACAGAGAGGAGATCATCTGAGAAATGTGTAATATGCAGAGAGGAGACCGTCTGAGAAATGTGTAATATGCAGAGAGGAGATCATCTGAGAAATGTGTAATATGCAGAGAGGAGACCATCTGAGAAATGTGTAATATGCAGAGAGGGGATTTTCTGAGAAATGTGTAATATGCAGAGAGGAGACTGTCTGAGAAATGTGTAATATGCAGAGAGGAGACCATCTGACAAATGTGTAATATACAGAGAGGAGACTGTCTGAGAAATGAGTAATATACAGAAAGGAGACCATCTGAGAAATGTGTAATATGCAGAGATTGGATCATCTGAGAAATGTGTAATATACGGAGAGGAGACCGTCTGAGCAATGTGTATTATGCAGAGAGGAGACCATCTGACAAATGTGTAATATACAGAGAGGAGACCATGTGACAAATGTGTAATATACAGAGAGGAGATCATCTGAGAAATGTGTAATATGCAGAGAGGAGACCGTCTGAGAAATGTGTAATATGCAGAGAGGAGATCATCGGAGAAATGTGTAATATGCAGAGAGGAGACCGTCTGAGAAATGTGTAATATGCAGAGAGGGGATTTTATGAGAAATGTGTAATATGCAGAGAGGAGATCATCTGAGAAATGGGTAATATGCAGAGAGGGAACATCTGAGAAGTCTGTAATATGCAGAGAGAGGCCCATCTGACAAATGTGTAATATGCAGAGAGAGGCCCATCTGACAAATGTGTAATATGCAGAGAGGAGACCATGTGAGAAATGTGTAATATGCAGAGAGGGGACCATCTGAGAAATGTGTAATATACAGAGAGGGGACCATATGAGAAATGTGTAATATGCAGAGAGGGTACCATCTGACAAATGTGTAATATGCAGAAAGAGGATCATCTGACAAATGTGTAATATGCAGAGAGGAGACCTTCTGAGAAATGTGTAATATGCAGAGAGGGGATCATCTAAGAAATGTGTAATATGCAGAGAGGGGATCATCTGAGAAATGTGTAGTTACAGAGAGGGGCCATCTGAGAAATGTGTAATATGCAGAGAGGGGGGCATGTGAGAAAGGTGTAATATGCAGAGAGGACCATGTGAGAAAGGTGTAATATGCAGAGAGGACCATGTGAGAAAGGTGTAATATGCAGAGAGGGGGCCATGTGAGAAATGGGTAATATGCAATCAAACAAAAGGGTCTACTCAGTATCCCCAATCTGGCCTGAAGCTGTGCCAGATCAAGATAAAGTTGAACTGGAGAAATCCACAGCTCAGCTACGCAATATGGCTTATTTCATCACAAAATCGGCAATGTCTGCTGATTTCGGGACGGCTTTTGGCCGCATTTGGTTAGGGGGGTCTGACACTGAAATCCAGTGGTTTTACTTACTGCTAAAGAAACACACCCCTGAAGATTTGAGGTGGAGAATTGAACAGAAAAGAATAAAGTAAAATATGTTTGGAACATAAAAATATTGATATACATTTATAATATATTAATGTTATATGATGCAGGACTCGACAAAAAAGTATGTAACTGACTGTCTGACTGGATGTGTTTGTGTGTATATATTTATGGGACTGACTGGATGTGTTTGTGTGTATATATTTATGGGACTGACTGGATGTGTTTGTGTGTATGTATGTATGTGACTGACTGACTCGGTGTGTTTGTGTGTATGTATTTATTACTGACCGACTGGATGTATATGTGTGTATGTATGTATGTGACTGACTGACTCGGTGTGTTTGTGTGTATGTATTTATGTGACTGACTGACTGGATGTGTTTGTGTGTATGTATTTATTACTGACCGACTGGATGTATATGTGTGTATGTATGTATGTGACTGACTGACTCGGTGTGTTTGTGTGTATGTATTTATGTGACTGACTGACTGGATGTGTTTGTGTGTATGTATTTATTACTGACCGACTGGATGTATATGTGTGTATGTATGTATGTGACTGACTGACTCGGTGTGTTTGTGTGTATGTATTTATGTGACTGACTGACTGGATGTGTTTGTGTGTATGTATTTATTACTGACCGACTGGATGTATATGTGTGTATGTATGTATGTGACTGACTGACTCGGTGTGTTTGTGTGTATGTATTTATGTGACTGACTGACTGGATGTGTTTGTGTGTATGTATTTATTACTGACCGACTGGATGTATATGTGTGTATGTATGTATGTGACTGACTGACTCGGTGTGTTTGTGTGTATGTATTTATGTGACTGACTGACTGGATGTGTTTGTGTGTATGTATTTATTACTGACCGACTGGATGTGTTTGTGTGTATGTATTTATTACTGACTGACTGGATGTGTTTGTGTGTATGTATTTATTACTGACCGACTGGATGTATATGTGTGTATGTATGTATGTGACTGACTGACTCGGTGTGTTTGTGTGTATGTATTTATGTGACTGACTGACTGGATGTGTTTGTGTGTATGTATTTATTACTGACCGACTGGATGTATATGTGTGTATGTATGTATGTGACTGACTGACTCGGTGTGTTTGTGTGTATGTATTTATGTATGTATGTGACTGACTGGATGTATATATATATAGAATTTTTTTTTTGTGTGCCAATTTGAGATCACTTCGGTGGTCCCTGAGTAGCCCGAATTTGAAGGCTACTCGGATCACCAAAATTATCCGATTGGGTCCGAACCTCGGAGCTCCGCCTTCCTCAAGAAAATCTGAGTCGACCCTAAAGTATTTTTGTCTTCATGGTGTAAACATCCTAGCCTAGCAGATACTGTGTACAGGCTACGCAATCATGAAAGGAGTGGATCAGAGTATTGTACAATGACTGTTCCAAGGCAGCCTGGGGAGGGGGCAGATACCAGCTCCTGTGTACCTACTAATCCTTCTTAATGGAAATTACAAAACGCCTTTCCTCCATCCACCCTCTATCCCCTCCTAAGATTGAATATGATAAATACGGCATTTTGGATAATAATTAGTCTTTGAATGCTCGCACACTTCCATGCAGACTTGTGTTTTTGATCAGAGATGTAAATATCTGTGTTAACTCTCTGCAACCTTTTTTTTTTGTCCTTTTAGCTGGTTTCTGTAAGTAACTGGAATTAAGCCTCTCTCATCTGGTTCAGAGAAGAAAGGGTGTCATTAAGTTAGTAATCAAATCTGAATGTTATTATACATTTTATAAATTCACCCACCATGCCCTCTCCTAGTACTATTAGGAGAATTTAATTTGACACATATATTTTTGGAGCTATAAAAATAAATGTTAATAAATGTTAATGTAATGGCTTCATATTCCTCTCAGCAATGATGATGTTTGAGTTTACTCCCCAAGTAGGGTTACCACCTTTTCTACCAAAAAAATACCGGCCAGGCTTCTGCCGCCTTAGACTTAACATTGGCCTCAAGCCAATTTTTTACCGGCCTGCCAGTAACATACCGACCAGGTGGGAACCGTATGCCCGAGCCCCTGATGTCACTTCCTGTTTCTTTATAACCAGTACAAATACAGGAAAAAACGGTTCAAGGGATAAGCTCCCTATCCCGCTCACTATCGCCCTTCGCACTATCTGACTTTTGTGCCAATTTGATATTACTGTGGTGGTCTCTGTGTAGCTCGAATTTTGAGGGCAACTTGGATCATCAAAGTTATCCGATTGGGTCAGAAAATTTCAAAGAGGAATAGTTTTGGGCAAGGATAGGCAAAAGTGTCAAGGACACCAGTGTCCATGCCGTGGTCTATGAAGGACAGTAGAACCTCCATAAATTGTCTGTACCGACCAGTGGACTGAGGTTAGATGGGAGATCAGAGGATTTGTTGGAATCCCATTCCTTTTAGCATGGTAATCTCGGGTTAATACAGGGGTGCACTTAATAAAGAGACAATTGCAGGGGACGGGAATTTCAAACTTAAGAATTCTCTCCCATGTAACCCCAGACCACGGGTCAGTCTTTACTGAGTGGATCCTACAGTGTACTGTGGTCCTAAAAGCCAGATACCGGCATGTCTTCCCTCTGTGCTAGTTTTGATAAGTTGGCATTAGTGTGTGTGCTTCCTCTCTGTGTACTAACTGCCCTGTAACATTAGGTCATGTCAGTGACCTCTGTGGCCCTTCAGTTTATACTGCCTGCGTTTGATCTTTTTATTTCTCAGGGCCCTGGCGCCATTGTGTGGCCCTTGGCAGACAAGAATGTCTGACTGATCGTTTCAATGGGCTTCCCCAATCTCTGTGTTATCCTGACTCCTGCCACCAGATTGGATGGCTTCTGCTGGCATCCTTGTGTGGTCCTTGACTAGCTTCATTGTGTGGCCCCTGGCTGGTAGCCTATTGTGACCCCTAGACAGTAGCATTGTGTAGCCTTTAAAGTAAAACATCTTGCTGTGTTTCCTCTCTGAAGGATCTCTTGATGTGAAGTAGCTGCCTGTACATAGTAATACATGGGGTTTAATGCCTCCCAGCGGTGAAGGAGTTAAGTGCTCCCTAGAGATTGGGCAGGTGCATTGACATGAAAGCTAATACAGTGTGTGAATCGCGTGTAAAAACAATCAGAGGCGAACGCACATCCCAGATGGCTGCTTGGCCTGTGACCTCCTTTTAATAAGCTACTCAGGGCTAATTATTGCTCCCTTTCAGGCAGGGTAATTTACTCCTGCTTTTTTTTTCCTTCTTAAAGACGCAGATCTCCGCAATTTTTTTCTTTGCCTGTCTTTTCCGATATCGTGTGCCAGACTTGGCTGTCAGGGAAGGTCATTTAATTTGACACCAATAATAATGCTAAACAGCTAGAACAAAGCCGGGAGGGAGGCAAGGGAAGTTTGCTGAATGGAGCTAAAGAGTAACTGGCACTATGGGACGAATTGACTAAAAACGCACATGACAGAATTTTTTTTTTCTCGTTTAATTATTATATTTAACAGGACTACATCACCTCTATATTGTTTATAGCGTGGATGTAGAAAGTAAACAAACATCAAAAATGTTATATACATTAGGGTCGTAGTATTTGCTACCCAATATGGCTGATTTCGTCAATTTACCGCCAATTCCGTGCTGGCTTTTCGGCTGACAGCGAAATCCTATAGCTTTCACTTTCAAATTTCTGAAAACAGAAAAGTGTAGAACAATAAAAGTAAACAAAATCACAAAACTATCTGCATACTATTATAATATATTAATGTTATATATTATAATAGTATGAATAAATGTAAGAATTTTAAAATATAATAAATTTTTTTAAATATTATTTAAACTTAATTTTTTTATTTTTATGTATTTCATTAATGTGTCATTTGTTTTTGTTTTCTGAGCCATTTAAGGAGAACTTTGACTGTGTTCAAAATAGCCAAGGTTCTCCTGAAATGGCCCCTGAAATAAGAGAAAGTCGTCCCCAGAGCAGTCACTGGGGAAGACCAATGCTACCATTTTGGCAGCCAAACTCCGAAGGAGGCCTAAAGTTTAAAATTCCAATCTCAATTCACTGCAGTTCTCTCTTTATTGAGTAGACCCTTAAGAGAAATACACATTTTTAATTTGTCTGTGGTGTCAACTATTTATGACATCACTCAGGTTTGATATCCAAATGAACTACTTTTTAAGGGGAAACGTGTAATTTGCATCTTGGGCCACAGGTGATGACATATATAGTAGGCACCACAGTGCCATGGGTGCTTCCTCCTGAAAGAATTACCCTTTCATGCAGTACATTTTGGTAAAATATATTAACACAAATAGTAAATATAAAACTATTATCTCAATATACTGAGGTGAGGCAAATTGACATATTCTATGCCCCCAACTGTCCCGCTTTAAGTGGGATAGTCCTGATTTTTATTCTTTGATGCCTCTTCACCTGCCCCCTGGCATTCCAATCAAAAAGTTAGTATGGCATTCTAATAAAAACACAAGTTATTTTTTGAGCAATGATTTGTGTACTGAGGTAAAAGAAACATGTATCACATAGCGCCACAGCAGTAATGTGTAGTGTGAATGTATTCATTAGCTCCGTGGCAATAAAGTAAACCGTAATGTGTAGTGTTTGAGTGGTGTTTGTATGTCATAGAGCTTTATTACACACATTATACATTACTATTTCACAGAGCTCCATAGCAATACAACTCACAGGGTTTTATTTATTATGTAAGGGAATCGCAAAACTAAGACCTAAATATCAGAGCTTGAAGTTTAGCTGTATGGGAGGATTTTTCCTACCGTAATGAGTAGTATATATGAGTGTATCACAGAGGGAAGTGTTCAATAAGTGTGAGATGAGAAGAACATTTCAGTGTCAACTCACCTGCCCCTCACATTTAATGGTGAGTGTGTTACAGAGCCCTACTGCAATAAAACTCACCGAATCCATGTTTCCACAGATGTAAATATGTTTATTCATTCGTTTTGTGTAGAAAAAATACATGTTTTTCGTGGGTCTTGTTCTAGGTGACTTAATCAGTTCCATAAGTAACTATTAATAGGACATGACATCATTCTCCGCTATGCACAGCCCACAGATAAAAGAACAAATATTTCATTTAGCTTGCATGCGAAAAATGAGTGTATGAAATCATGTTCTCACCCACCGCCATGAGATCAAAATTACCCACGATCCCCAGCTGCAGTGCGATCTGATTGGGGGCTATTTACTACAAGTCAGTTGAAAGTTAAAAACAAAAATGTAGGCATAAAGAGCTGATTTGGAAAGTTAGGGTGTAATTCTGTTACACCGCACATTGTTTAAATGAACAGTAAATACATCTTAGGAATTGAAGGTCGCGAGACTATGTAGAGTGTTTCAAGCGAATGTTACAGATCTGTTCCAGGAAGTGCTACTGCTACAAAGTGAAAAAAATAACTGAAGCGCACAGTGCGTAAAAATAATAATAATAAAAAAAAAAAAATTATAATAATCAGAATTGTAATATGTAAATTAAACTTAGTGTATGGTCTCATTTCTTGGTAGACTGGCACACTCACAAATCTCCTTTGAATTGAGGAGTACAGTGCAATAGTATGTGTATAGCAGTCACCCAGGGTGGAAATGCTGCTTCTTTCTATCCCTTAACCTTATGGTCAGCGTCGTTGACAAATTCAAGATGCTTCCAGGCAGCGATCAACAAATAAATGTGTTTTATCTTCTCAGCCCAGCCACATACACAACATAATATAAAATCCTCCAGAGTTCTGTGTGTACTGAGGCAATCAGTCTCTCACTCCTTCCGTGCAACTACGGTAGCTCCAATGGATCAAAGTTCAAAAGCGGACTTCATCCGGTGTTATAATTTCATCGGAAGTTCCTGTTTCAGTAATGTACATCAGTACACTACCAGTTAGACAAAGTACCATCTACACCAGGGCTGTGCAATGTTCTCTGAACCACAACTCTCCTATTGGGGTGGGAGCCAAAATAGTGCTGAGGAATCCAAAAGATTGTGTAGGGCATCATGGGAATTCTAGTTCACCAACAGCTGGAGAGCTTCATATGATGCAGACCTACACTTTGGAGCTACATCGACATTTGTAACTTAAGGGCAACATAGCACTCTTTCCATTGACCATTCCACATAGCCCAATACAGACCACCAATGATGCATACTGCGCTGATATAACCAATGATAGACAGGCCCGTTTACACTATAAGTCCCATGCTGATGCAGTGCAGTATACAGCACTGCCAATACATAGTGCCGTTTACACCATCAGTCCCATACAGTTCTGTGTACAGCACTGCCAATACATAGTGCCGTTTACACCATCAGTCCCATACAGTGCAGTGTACAGCACTGCCAATACACAGTGGTGTTACATCTCATGTAAACATTGAATAGATTGGCACATTGGAACCATTTAGCCCTTCCAGTCTGCCAGTATTTCTTTATTTATTTTATGCTCTTGTTGTGATCTGTACTGCATCTGCTATACTATATTCTGCCTTTGAATGTTTGCGCCCCAAGTGCACTATTTTGCATGTATCCACATTAAACTTGAGTTGTCACAGCCCTGACCATTTTTCCAATTAACCTAAATCATTTGCCGATTGGCTTAGCCTCCCCAGAGAATCTACCCTGTTATACTTCCACGCAATGCACTTTTCTCTGTTGGTAATAAACGGCACCATTTTGTGGCATTAGTGCATGCAGTGCAGTAATACACAGTGCCATATACAACACGAGTCCTGCACAGTGCCATTACACTCTGCAGAGTGCCGTAGTCCTTTATGCTGGGCCCCTGTCATATTGGAGAGAAATGACCAGTGACTGTTATCTGTGTGATTTATTTTTCTCTCTGACTTATTTTCACTTTTGTCTCATTTGTATGTGGCTCTGTCTCTCCATTCTGCCCTCCCTCTCTCTGTGTCTCTTCCATTTATCTTCCATTGCTCTCTCCTTATCTCTCGCGTCCAGTCTGCCTGTTATTTAATGGAATTTTAACTCTTTGTTCCCCGGGGATAAGGTGCTCCTGATTAGTTCATCTTGCAGCACTGATTACTCACAAAGCATCTTATAGAAAATCCTCTTTCATTAGGGGGGGGAAGCTGTCTGTCATGGTAAGTCCAAACATGTTACATGGGCAAACATCAGTGTGGGGTCATTGATCTAAGAGTATAATGCCATCCACATGGATACATCCGTTTAATTCCATATATATATATATATATATATATATATATATATATATATATATATATATATATATATATATATATAAATATATATGGAATTAAACTGATATATATATATATATTGCCCTCCATCCATGTCAGCACCACCCTTCAACTGGAGTAACGGACACCATGTCTCATCCCTCCTACAATGGGTGAGACAAACTCCATGTCCCATAATTCCCTTAGTTTGCTGTTTCCCTGCCCCCAATCCCATACCATCCTACTTGCCACTGGCATCCTGCGGTTGGTTGGAGAGACTCGTTGGTTCAAGTTGTCGGTGTCACCCAGCAGTAGGGCGAATAGACTCAATGTCCAACATCTTCATTCAGTGTCTGTCTCCCTGCAGTGGGACACACTCTATGTGTACATGAAAGTTCGATAGTACATTAGATTGGGAGTAGCTTACCAGTGCACAATATAGAGGGCGATGCCCTTGTTAAGCTCTCTCCATTGATATAGTAGGTGGTTTAAATGCTAGGGAGAGCTTCTCCCAAACCCATAGCAATGGCTGGCCCGCCTTAGCAGGGAGTGTAGTCTGTTACAGGATGCATACCGGCCAAGCTATTGCTTCTATCGTCTTAAAGGGACATAACATAGTTTTTACTGTGAATGCAGAGAATAAAAAATGATTGAAAATGCATACATTGTGAAAATACATGGGTTTAGCAAAATTGCAGGCAAAAAATGCCTAAATTAGGAGAAAAATGTGTTTTAAAGGTGTTTGTGGAGTCTCCTGTTTATGACATCACCTGTGGCTTGATATGCAAATAAACCCTGTCATTTGCATATCAAACCACAGGTGATGGCATAACCTGGAGACACATTCTTCTTCTAATTTAGGCAATTGTTTGGAATTCTGCTAACACAATGTATAGACCAATCTCAATCATTTTTTTATTCGCTACATTAAAAATAAATGTTTAGGTCATATAGGCCCTTTAAGTCTAGTTTGTTTACTGAGCTGCTGGTAAAATACTAATTGAGGGTGGATGCACACAATTAATTATATGCAACATGCGTACCAGCAAGTGTTCCTTTTTCGGACCCAAATTCCTTCACCCTTGTTTCCTGTCTTGTTATTTTTGTTTTTTTAGGAGTTTAGATTGTCAGCTGTTTAAGTGTAACAAAGAATGTGTATTTACACTGCAGTAGATATGGTCACATACATAGCTAAATGTAGGGTTTACTTCAGCTAGGAATTATTGAAATTTGCACTACCCCTGTCTGACTCCTGAGCCAATCCCCATGCAGGTTGAGTATCCCTAAAAATCCCTTATCCAAAATGATCCGTTATCTGAAAAACAAATTGCACACACACCTGTCAGAATGCAGCACACAACAGTTTATCCAGTGTCCATCCCCCTTAAGCTGCGATATAGCCTTTCCATGCCTGCTCAGATTACCCCACACCCACCAAGGGTAATATAATGACACGTGTGCAGGCCTGACATGCCAACAGCAGGTACCCAACAATGCCTCATATCACAGCTACATCACAGTAACAGTGATTTATTTGCTGTATACAGTATTTCCCGAGTGCTGAGAGGCTTTAATATATCTTATTGGGGATATAAGACAATTTCCGTTATCCGAAATGACCTGTTATTCAAAATACTTCTGGTCCCAAATATTTCAGAAAAGGGATACTCACCAAACTGTCTGGCCATTTGAATATACACCATGTACAGTCTTTCTAAAGATAGTATCTGAGTATATAATTATAGTGCGTTACTAAGGAGCATGTATTTAGTTGTATTATCCACACAGAGAATAAATCATGAATATTAATATTGTGTAGAGTTATAGAAACACAATATATTCCTTTTAAAGATTGTACTCCGCCTGACTCATTTGGAGTCTCTGAGAAGTGGCGACGTTAATTTGTCTGCAGTGCTCTCAATCCAATTTTTGTTGCTTTCCCCATATTCATTTGTGTAATTATTTGGCATAAAGCCATGCAGGGCCCAGCTTCTGTGAATACTGCCCCTACCTATAAATCAGCTCTTTTCTTATCTCCTCTGTGAAACTGGGTTGTGGAGAAAGCCTGTCAGCCACAAATCAATAGAATAACCTACAGTTTACTTGTAACCACTTGCTAATAAATGTGCGTGTAAATTGACCTCACTCCCTAACATGTATTTTGCAGGACTGAGTGTACAGCTGTATGCAGTGTGCAAGCTAGGGTTGCCACCTGGCCGGTATTTTACCGGCAGGCCGGTAAAAATTTGGCAGCAGGCCTATGTTAAGTCTATGGAGACAGTACCAAGGCCGGTATTTTTTTGAAGAAAAGGTGGCAACCCTAGTGCAAGCTTAGGACTGCATCCATAGACTAATGGAGTAAGCAATGTTCATGATTAAGTCCAGTACATACTCAGGACAGATGAGTGAGTGATATACAATGCACATGCTAGCCTATGACACTGCAAGCACATATATTGCAAGACCACATAATGATTCCCAAGGGCATGGCATGATTAGCTACGGGAAAAGTAAATAGGCATGCCTGGGGTTAAACTCAGCAAGTTTCCCAGACATGGCATTTCGGGCCAACTAAAGACACTGGATTGACTGCTTGTGGTATACTGTACTTTTATTAGCCAACACAGAGTGAGACAGGTCTTGTCAGGATCCTGTAGCTGGCTGCCTCCAACAGCCATTGACAATATAATGTATTATAGATACAGATCAGGATATCATACAACAGGTCCCAGAGAGCAGCACAAATATTTTTTTTGCAAGAGAGAATGTGCATAAGGTGAATGCATACATGTAGATAAAAGTGACTGGATATATGTGTAGCAATATATGAAAGTGCTAAATACAGGTCGAGTAGCCCTTATCCAAAATGAATCAAATTTTCTCTTTGATTTTGCCATGACTAAGGAACCATCTACTTAGAGAACCCCACTGGAAAAAACCTATATCCCCCCAATAAAGGACACCACACCAGATTGGAGTTCGAAGGCCACAGCGTTTATTTTAAAACCACACTGTGACAAATATAAACTTTAATAACATTATAAACATATAATAACATATATGAACAAATATATACATAAGGCTAATAATACAGACTATTAGCCTTTCCCTTGGCGAGATCCCGTGAGAATTGGCCCCCAAGCGCAATCGTAACATTGTATTCCGGTGTTAGGAAAAACCACCAGCCGCATCCTCCTAGCTGGTGGTATCATTCCCCGAACCACTCCTCAGGAACCTGCCCTGAGGAGATTGTGCACTGCCGCCCATTGGACAGTGCACCCATCGTAGCCCTCCCTGTGAGGGCCACCTGCTCAGGAGCCAATTCTCGTAGGAACCCCTGCCACCACATGGGAATACGAAGCCAAAATCTGGGGAGGGAGGGAAAATCTCTTTTGTTAAATTGATCGTAATGAACATCAAAAAACTCCCACCTCTATATACTAATCTATATCCCACCCACTTAGGGGAAACTTTACTGGATACCCAACCTCTCACTCCCAGGAGGACACATGCCTGGGACATGACCAACCACTGTACAATGTAACTGTTAGGTAAAAACCCCCTGATCTGAAACCCATGATCTGATCATGAGTCAGAGTCATGTAGCCCCTTACTGATAATGCTTATATCCAGGGTTATCTGGAAGACCCATGACTGGGCAATAATTAACCACTAACAATGCAACTGATAGGTAAATCTCCTGATCTGGTCACAAGTCATGTAGCCCTTCCTGTTAATGCTTAAATCCAGAGCTTTCTTAAGTTGCAATTTACACACACACCTGTCAGAATGCCAGCACACAACAGTTTATTCAGTGTTCAGCCCCCTAAATAGTGTTGCCACCTGGCTGGTATTTTACCGGCTGGCCGGTAAAAAATTGGCATCAGGCCAATGTTAAGTCTATGGCGACAGTACCAAGGCCGGTATTTGTTTGAAGAAAAGGTGGCAACCCTACCCCTAAAGCTGTGATGTAGCCTTTCCATGCACGCTAGATTCCCACACACCCACAAAGATTAATACAGTGGCACGTGTGCAGGCCAGACATGCTGACGTTCCCAACGATGTCTCACATCACAGCTACATCACAGTAAATGTGATTTATTTGCTCTACACCATATTTGCATTGATAGTACTGTATTTCATGAGTCCTGAGAGGCTTCAATGTGACTGGTGCCCAAAATGCATCTTCCAAATGTTATCGCAAATTAATGTGCTTTCAAAGTACTTTAAAATGCATGTTTTATATTTTGCGTTGCTTAAAATATAAACTAATTACAGCTAAATGAAATTGTGAAATTACAGCAGTTTGCAAGATTCCAGGACGGCCCACACTAGCTGAGTAAAAGTCATATTCTTTTTTTTTTGCTGCAGGATCCGATAAGAATAATTTCATTAAAATTAATGGAATATCCTGTTTCTCTAGTGATGTCATCACACATTGTGTTGCACTGTTAATAGATCCTACTATGTACAAGAGCAAGGTCACTTAGAGTCCACACAATGTATTCATTCCCAGTAGCACAGGAAGTGACTAAATCAAACACAACTTTATATCCTCAGTATCTATATAATCAGTGCTGCTGTACCTGCAGTAAATATGCAGAGTAATCACTGGGGAAGGTCAAATATAAAAAAATTGGTTTATGCAAAATGGCAGCAACAAATCACACTGGAAAAAAGCCTGTGCACTATACAAGCAGTAATTTTTTAAGTCTCTCTTCATAACTAAGATCCTCTAATCCCCTTATTAATTTTGTAGCTCTCCTTTGCACTTCTTCTAGTTCATTCATATCCTTTTTAAGGACTGGTGCCCAGAATTGTACTGCATATTCAAGGTGAGGTCTTACCATTGACTTGTAAAGAGGCAAGATGATGTCCTCCTCCCGTGAATCTATACATCGTTTTATACATGCCAAAATATTATGCTGGCTGGAATTGAGCTCTGTTGCCAAATTTGTTATCTACAATTATTCCTAAATCCTTTTCATTAGTAGTTTTTCCAGGGAAATACCATTTAAAGTATATGTTGCTTTGTTATTATTTTTCCCATAATGCATAACTTTTGTCTATATAGAACCTCATTTGCCACTTAATTGCCCAGTCCCCCACGCTGTACAAATCTTCCTGTAATGAACAAACATCAAGGTTAGTCTGTATTACCTTACCTAATTTAGTGTCATCAGCAAACACTGAGACATGGCTCTCAACACAACTTGGGAGATCATTAATGAACAAATTAAAAAGAAGAGGGCATAAAAACAGACCCTCTTGGACCCGCTTAATATCCTGGTCCAATTTGAGGATTTTCTATTTACAACACACACCTAGATCTATATATTTACTGACTTATTCATAGAATGTTATTAAGTTTGTTTGACAAGACCAGTCTTTCACAAAACCATGTTAACTTTAATAATTATATTCTGATTCAAGATGTATTCTTGAGTGTATACCTTTAGCAATCCTTCAAATAGTTTCCCCACTACAGATGTCAAGCTCACTGGCCTATAATTACCCAGCAGAGATTTCGACCCCTTTTTAAATATTGGAATGATATCTGCCTTTTGCCAGTCTGTTGGCACTATACCTGAACTGAAAGAATCCCTAAAGATCAAATATAGTGGTCTGTCAAGAATTATGCTTAACTCTCTAAGGACCCTTGGGTGTATACCATCTGGCCCTGGGGCCTTGTCTATCTTAGAGTTTAATTGGTTTAGAACTTTTTCCTGTGTCAGCCTATCCCATGTTTGCTGTGCCGGTTCTGTAAATTCAGGCAGCAGGGGCTCATCCATCGGTTCTTCCTTAGTATAAACAGAAGAAAAAAAAAGTATTTAAAATGTCTGCTTTCTCTCTGTCCTCACTAACCAAATTTGCCTTTCGGGATAACAAGGGCCCAACATTTTCTGCCTTTAGCTTTTTTCCATATATATACTTATAAATAAATTGTAAAAAAAAAATGTTGGGGTTAGTTTTACTCTCCTTAGCAATCCTTTTCTCATTTTCCAATTTAGCCATTGTAATTGCCTTTTTGCAGGCTTTGTTGGCATCTTTGTACTTGGTAAATGATAATGCTGATCCCTTGCTTTTATAATGTTTGAATGCCATTTTATTGTTTTGTATTTCCTGTTTCATATTACCGGTAAGCCACATTGCTTTTGATTTGTGTCTTTTGTATTTGTTTCCCAAAGGTAGATATTGGGATGTGTACTTTTGTAATGTGTGCTTAAAGGAATTCTGTGTTTAGTCCAGAAAACAATCCTTCCCAGTCTACATGTTCAATCGATGCCCTTAGTCCATCAAAGTTGGCCATTCTAAAATTAAGTGTTTTGGTGGAATAGTTACCAATTAATTTGCATGAATCTCAAACGAGAGTGTGTGTGTTTAATGTGTGAGAGCATGTGATGCACATATGACACAGATAACAAGCTTTATATAGGATGACACTATGATTAGAGATGCTTCTGCATTTAAACACAGGGTTGGTGAATTTAAACACAAATAGAATTATAGATCATGTTATCGGCAGAGAAGTCCAGGAGACATATCAGTCATTTCTTGGCTGGTGGTGGACATGTATTGGAATGGCAGATTTAACTTGGATGTTAATTGGGATGCACCACTCCGCCACTCCTTCTTATACAGGATAACTGTCATCCCAAAAAATAAGTTATTTTTAATTGAAATATTTGTATCTTGTATAGGCATTTTCAAAATATTTTGTTAATAAAAGACTACAAATAAAGTACCTTATTGTGCCTCGTTTGCGCTGTATAGCTCTATCACAGGGCGGACATGTTTAGAATCTTGGGTCAGGTATTCCTGCATTCTGGGTCTGATGAAAGGAGATCTGACCCAAGATTTTAAACAACATGCCATCTTGGGACAGAACATGGAAGGATACTTTATTTGTATTCGTTCATTAAAGCATTTCTCTTTAAAATGCCTACACTTCATCTAATCTTTCTGTTATACAGAACATATATTTTTTTATTTTGATTAGTGGCTGCTGTGGGAAGCGGGAAGGTTGTCATCTTTTACCAAAAAAGAAACCGCCAGCTGACACCGGTAAAGATGGAGTAATAATGATCCAAAGTTTTATTACACAGTCTATGTTCCATAAAATAAAAAAACGTCATATAGTCAGGCACAAACAGGCTGCTTTTGATTAAGCACTTGGAGGTGCGAAACGCGTTAAACATGTAGCCCCCTATTTTTGTTCATGCCGGTCTGTATGCCCCTTTTCTAATTTTATGGACTTGGGTATAAAAAGTTTGGATTATTATTACTCCATCTATCCTCCATCTATACTGGTGTCAGCTGGCGTTTTCTTTTTTTGGTGTGAATACTACATGAGCACATATTGGATTCTGTTCCATTGCAGCACCCGAGTTAACAGAGACACCCCCCCCCCCCCCCCCCAATCAATTAAGGAATTTTCTTCCTTACATGCATAATACTGATGTTACAGCTGCCCAATACTGCAATTGCTGCTCCTAATGTTGTGATGCTGCAGGAGCGTGCCCACAGTGCGTGCAATGAGAAGCTGGCACTGGCATTTACAGGAAGGAGGCTGGAGATTGTAGGGCAATCACAAGGTCCTGGCTGACACGGGCAGTGATTGATGGCTCAGGAGAGGCTGTGCAGTGGTATGGGCAAGCATGTTACAGGCAATTAGAATCCAGACAGGTTCCTGTGACGCAAGATTCTAATACGTTAACTCCATCACCACCGGCGCACAGGCCGCATTCTGATTAATTCACTGAGATTTCCTATTTCTCATTAGAATGCTGGAGAGCTTTCATTTAGCTTTATCACTGAGGCCTCTTGAATATTTGAATGACCTCCTGACGTGGGACAAAAACTAGGTGACCATATTACTGTTTTATTTAGAAATCCTCATAAAAATGCATACTCCAGGGCTGCAGTGCATGAAATGTCGATATGGAGAATTCATTTCATATGGCAGCTCTGTGGCTCTCAGCGTGTCTACCAGAATAAACTTTGACCGGTAGGGAAGGAGTTAACACTTTAGCTGCACGGGGCAGGTGACCTTTGACTTGAGATGTCAAATGATTGAATGGACAATGTTATCTGTGTGCACTGTGGCCCTAATCTGTGAACTGGGGCCCTGGGAGCCCTCTGTGCACCAAGATAAGGAGCTCTGATGGCCTCATTAATATTCATTCAGCTCATTTACATATAATGAGCTTGCTTATGATGCAAATAAGTCTATTTGCATACGGATTCAGCAGCTAGTAAAACTGGCCTGGATTTTGACTCTACTTAGCAAGAGAACAAATATATAAACAGGCAACTCAAATAATGCTTGATTGCATGACTGGGGAAATGGCAGAAACATATAGGAAAGAAATCAGGCTTTCAGCAACAAGCCAATATATACAATTATTCCTGCTTCAACGCTTGCAGAATCACTGGGACCATAGTTTACACACAAGTGTTTAAAAAAGACTCCTTTGGGCTTACATAGGTAATGCAGAGTATAAAAAATATTTCAAAATGCGTAGTTTTTCCGGGTTTTGGGCCCAATCAGATTATTTCGGTGATCCGAGTCTCCCTCTGATTAATGCTACTTGAAGACCACCAAAGTGATCTCTAGTCGGCACGAAAATCGGGCAATGTGGCCGATTTTGGAAGCCGGAGTTTGGCTGCGGAAATGGTAGATTTGGTCCTCCCTATAGACCTCCATGGAGAGGACTTTGGCTTATTTCCAGACCATTTTGGGAATACCTTGGCTATTACGGAAACAACCAAAGTCCTCCCACAGACGTCACAGAATGGCCTGAAATGAAAATATGTAAAAAAAAAAAAATACACTATATTAATCTAAATATACTATAATGTATAACACTATTATATTGGAATAGTATATAACTATTTAAGGCCAACTTCTGGGTAATTCCTTCAGGAGTAAACGAAAGTCATAGGATTTCACAATTTGGCTCCCCTACCCCAAATCAGATATGTCTAGAGACAGTTGATAGCTATTTATGTAATTTGGGAAATCATTTAGAATAAACATAATGTGTTTTTACTAGACATGTTTAAAACGAAAATTTTCGTTTCGTTTTCGTCCATTCGGACGAAAATTTTATTTATTTCGTCTAAAACGAATTTCGTTCATTACTGCATTCGTTTCAGACGAAATTCGTTCATTATTTTCGCTTTGTTTTATTCGTTTACGTACGAATCAATTGACCTACACATTCATAAACCTAAAGTCTATAAACCAAACTTTGTTCAGTTTATAGACTTTCGGCTTATGGAATACATAAAATTACATTTATTCTATAAACCGAAAGTCTATAAAGCGAACGACCTTTGGTTTATAGACTTTAGGTTTATGAATGTGAAATTCTTATGAATGGGGACTCTAGTTCGGTTTATAGAAAGCCAATAGTATTACATGCATTCCATAAACCGAAAGTCGTTCATTATGTCGGTTTATGGAATGTATATGTAATGCTATTGGTATTCTATAAACCGACTCTATTTCGGTTTATAGAATGCCAATAGCATGAATGGACGAATGATTTTCGTTTATTAACCATTCGTTCATTCGTCTTTTGTTAGTTCAGCATTTTCGTTATTCGTTTTTTGGACGAATGGACGAAAGTGCTATTTTCAGACGAAAATGCATTTGTCCGAAAACGAATGCACGTGTCTAGTTTTTACTGTTATCAACATTTTATTGTGAGTTTTATTTGCTCTGTGATACACTAATACATACCAAACATTCTGAGCACCTAGAAAATAGGGACAATAGAAGAGGGACAGAGGGTTCAAATAGGGACTGTCCCTTCTTATTAGGGACACTTGGCAGGTATTGCAAATTTGAGAAGCAAAGGGTGAAAAGATGATGCTATCTTGATGGGAAATATCTTGCCATTTCCATAAAGTGAACATCCCTGGCTCTTTTTGTAGGTATTTAAGATCTGGACAAATTGAATTTATGCAGCCGTGGATTTCAGATCAATACAGCTTCAGGAACAGGAACCTGTCACTTTTCTTTGTTGTACCGTTGGACTGCGTGTGTTAACCTACCAAATGCGAGGGCAATATCACGAACCAATGTTTTAGCCTTTACTGTAAATGTAGAGAATAAAAAATTGATTGAAAATGATTTATACAAGTAACTGCTACATAGTAGGAGATAAGTGTGTTTTAAAGGTGTCTTAATGACTTATGACATCATCTGTGACTTCATATGCAAATTATACATAGCCAGTTAATTTGCAAATAAAGTCACAGGTGATGTCATAAGAAGCAAACTCCATAGACACCTTTCTTCTAATTTAGGCATTTACTTGCAAGTCTGCTAACACCACGTATAGATCATTTTTCAATCGAATGTTTTCTTCTCTACATTCACAGCTTAGGTGATACAGTCCCTTTTACCCAGGGGTTGGCACTAGGGTTGCCACCTGGCCGGTATTTTACCAGCAGGCCGGTAAAAAATTGGCAAAAGGCCAATGTTAAGTCTATGGAGACAGTACCAAGGACCGGTATTTTTTTTGAAGAAAAGGTGGCAACCTTAGTTGGCACCTGCTTTGTAACAGTGAACATTTACTGGACTTTGTGAGGGACAAAGTCAATCAGACCTGCCACAGACCATAACATAAAGGTTCTAATGGAATGACATCCAGAAAAAGAAGTAGAGAGGATGCAATGTTGTAGAGTAGATGGTTAAGGGGGCAGGGTAATGCAGAGAGGCAAAGAGAGGGCAATACTTGGAAAATATTGCAGTGCCTGTAATGGAGAGAATAGAAAGGGGGCGGGGCTTGGAGAGTAGGCTGAGAGGGGTATGTGGAGAGGGTATAGAGAGTGTGGCAGTGTTTAGAACATTGGACAATATGTGTAGTGCAGATTCAGGACTAATGTTTTGAGAGTTGGAGTTAGGGTTGCCACCTTTTCTACCAAAAAATACCGGCCATGCCAATTCCTCCATAGACTTAACATTGGCTGCAAGCCAATTTTTTTACTGGCCTGCTGGTAAAATACTGGCCAGGTGGCAACCCTAGTTGCAATAGTGTTGTTAGAGACAGAGAGAATGGGGTGCATTGGTTGGGAGGTTGTGTGAATAAAGCTTTAGGGATAGAGAGGAGAAATCTTGGAGGGTGAATAAAGGGGGCAGTACTTGGAGGGCAGCTATGGAAGTAATATTTGGAGAGTGGGGGGGTTGGATTTAGTAAGTTGTTGTTTAGGAAAGGTAATTTACTGTGTGGGGAGCTGTAAGAGGAAAGGGGGTGTTGTACAGGATTGTAGCATTTGGGGAAGGAAAAACAGTCTTGTTTTCAGAGAGTAGGACATGGATTCTGGCTTGGATGGCCAGTGACCGGTGGGAAATGTGTTTTACATAAAGATGTGATGACTATAAAGGAGTTAACGTGTCAGTGAGTGGACCGTGCTCCTGGCTTTGGATAGCACTGCCGTCTCAGGCCCTGCACACTGTATTATGGATGTGTCGCAGTGCATTAGGTGTGTGGCAGTGACGGCTGAGGGCTGCAGGCAACTGAGAGCAGCTACTTCCACTGTGGGCTGTGACAGGAGACGTGGGGAGCAGTTTCCATGGGTGGGGGGCAATGCTGCATCACTCTAAAAATCACATCCTGGGGTCTAAATGTTGGATCTAGCACGTCAGTGCACATTTGTGGGATATGGAGCCTTCCTGCTGAGCCAGGACCAGCACTGGCCCATTATTCAAGCACATGGGGCTCCTTACATTAGCACAGTCTGCCCCTTACACTTGGGAACACTGCAAATGAATGCAATAGCTCACTGCTCCTTACACTAACATGCACTGCTCCTTACACTAACATGCACTGCTCCTTACACTAACATGCACTGCTTCTTACACTAACATGCACTGCTCCTTACACTAACATGCACTGCTTCTTACACTAACATGCACTGCTCATTATATTAACATGCACTGCTCCTTACACTAACATGCACTGCTCCTTACACTAACATGCACTGCTCCTTACACTAACATGCACTGCTTCTTACACTAACATGCACTGCTCATTATATTAACATGCACTGCTCCTTACACTAACATGCACTGCTCCTTACACTAACATGCACTGCTCCTTACACTAACATGCACTGCTCATTATATTAACATGCACTGCTCCTTACACTAACAAGCACTGCTCCTTATACTAACATGCACTGCTCCTTACACTAAACTGCTCGTTATATTAACATGCACTGCTCCTTATACTAACAAGTACTGCTCCTTACACTACATGCACTGCTCCTTATACTAACAAGTACTGCTCCTTACACTACATGCACTGCTCCTTACACTTACATGCACTGCTCCTTACACTAACATGCACTGCTCCTTACACTAACATGCACTGCTTCTTACACTAAAATGCACTTTCCCTTGCACTAACATGCACTACTACTTACACTAACATGCACTGCTTCTTACTCCAACATGCACTGCTCCATACACTAGCATTTACTGCTCCTTCCACTAAAATGCAGCAATCCTTGCACTAGCAAGCACTGTTCCTTACACAAACATTCACTGCTCCATGCAAGAACATGCACTTCTCCTTCCACTAAAATGCACTGCTCTTTATACTAATATGCACTACTCCTTGCACTAACATGCACTGTTCAGTACACTAATAGACACTACTCCTTCCACTAAAATGCACAGGTCCTTACATTAACATGCACTGCTTTTTACACTAACATGCACTACTTCTTATACCAACATGCATTGCTCCTTGCACTAGCATGCACTGCTCCTTGCACTAACATGCTGTACTCCTTGCACTGGCGTGCATGGCTCCTTAAATTAACATGCACTTCGCCTTGCAGTAACATACACTGCTGTAAAAAGCAGTGTGTGTGCTAGTGCAAGAAGCATTGCGTGCTAGTGCAAAAGCACTAGCAAGCAATGTTCTTTGCACTAGCCCACACTGCTTTTTACACTAAAATGGACTGCTTCTTACACTGGCACACACAGCTCAACTTTCTCTACTACATGTGGCTCCTTAATCTTGCACACTTTGCTCCCCATGTTAGCACATTCAGCTTCCTACAATAACAAGTGCAGTTCTTTACATGAATTAGTACACCTCGGTCCTTACACATTGCTATACTGCTCTTTACACCAGGATATATTAACACTAGCACGTGCTGCTCCTTTATTCTTTGCTCCCTTTCCCTTGTTTTGTCCGCTCTCCATTTAAAGCTGGTGTAATCCTATGTAAAACCTGCCCCTCCCTCTCCCAATCAGATCCCATCCGTACTTATCCGGGGTACTTTGCTTTATTGCATTTTACACATGACTCTGTGATGTGACATTAACCCGGTCACTGCTGGAATGGGCAAGCGTCTGGCTTTCCACAATTATTTATTCTAAAAAACCGACAGTGTAAAGTTCACAGTTCTGATTGTAAAGCCGGGGTTGAGGTTACATGAACAGACAGAGACAGCCAGACAGGCATGGAAACAGTCACGCTACGACAGACAGCCATAGAGTGACTTTCAAGACCAGGCAGACAAATCTCTTAGATTAACTATATTGTCCAACTGCAGCTAAAACCATTACATCATTTACCAGTTGTTATTAATAGATGTCTCTTGAGGTAACAATGTTAAGAGCATTGGCCCTAGCATTTAGCCATTTGTTTTATAAATCCAGAGTGTAATTCTGGTGCTGTGCATTTTCTCTATATTTAAATGCTCGGGACTGATTTTTTCTTTTCTCTTTGATGCTGCCTCCCTCCTTCTCTTGGTCTGCCTGTCCTGCACTGACTACTCTCCGCTGTCACATATGGCTGGCTCCCCATTTTCCTGCCGGCCTCACACCTGGGAACCCATAGCCTCTCTCGCTGGAGCATCTCCCCGAGCTGGCTGGAAGCTGGCAATGTTAATGTAATTAGCCTGAGCTCGGGGCAGTGAGGTGTGCGCTGTGATGCTCCGCTACCCTCCACGACAGCTCAGATGGGGGAGTGCAGGCCAAATATTAACCTCTTCCTTGCCAGATTCCACACCATCCCTGGATGCTCTGACAGCTGAAGGGCAAGTGATGTTGCCCCTGAAGATGCCTGATGACAGGAGTCGTCCTAAGAACCATTCCACTAGATTAAGAACCTCCCAGCTGCAAAAAGTTTTTGTGTTTTAGCCCTGTTGTTTATGAATCTCACGTTGTGTGTGTGTGTGAGTGTACCTCAGGAGGATGTCCATGGACATAGTGTGAATGTTGTATTGTATGTGTGGCTTTATTGGTCCCTTTTAGGATGGGAATTGCATATGATTGGCTTATTGCCAAATGACTTCATTCGAGCACTTAGTGGAAGTGTGCGGGGTGATGGGGAGGAGGAACTAGGACAGACTATACAAGACTGATAAACAAACAGAACACATTATGTAACATCAGTTCTTAACAATGTTCACCTTGCCAAAGTGTGTTTGGAAGAGCCTGTACACCAAAGGAGACTAGGTGGTGTGTACATTGACTGCCTTTTTAGTAGTTCAGCAGGTGCAGACCCCAACCCAGCAGGTGGTCTTTCACTATAATAGAGCAGTAAGGTGCAGAGTGAACAGTCACGGGACTCAGTATTCTGGGTGTGTTTATACTGGTGAGTGAGAGAGGTGTTATAAAACAAAGAGCTGTGATGAATGAGTGGTACAGTCAGGCAGATAAAGAGATATTTACACAGCGGCAACTATGGGTCAGGGTTTCCTTTGATGAAAGTGAGCGAAGCTGAGTGGGAGAGAGTCTTCTTCCAGATAATTGTGATACCTTAATAATGAGCTTTGTGGCTTTAGTCTGTTACAAAAGCTGGGCGATACGGTAATTACATCCAGTGTCTTTATCGGCTAGCGGCGCCAGTCTACCAGCAAATGAATGACTTAAATCACCTGTTAAACCAACACAGCTAGTTACAATAACCAGACTGTGCATTAGGTTCCTCAAGGCACTAGATACATAGCTGTCCATACTCTCTGATTGCAAGCTTTGCAGGACAGGCACAGTTTAAGCGGATTGTGATGTTGAACCTTGTAGGCGATGTAGGGTACACTGACATCTGGTCCTCTTTTTGTCACACAGACACAAATCAGTCTTGTAGGTTCCATTGTGATTACCAAGCAGTTGGTGGAACGCTCTAGTTTTATAGATGACAACTGAGATGGAATGTTCATTTTTTAAAACTCATTTTTCTTTTAAAAAGTGTATTTTTATTTATTTTATTTTTTACAAACGCTGTCATAGTGTGACACACACAGCACAAGATACATTTAAACACAGTTTTTTTTGATGAATAATGGTCTATAGTACGTTGCAGACATGCTCACACTTTACACATTTAGTAACAGGTAAAAAAAAAAACTAGGACAGGGGTGTCCAATGTGCGGCCTGTGGGCAAAATAAAGTCCATTTGGCAGCAAATTGCCGCCCAACTGACTTACATTCTCAAACCTTCTCATATGTTCATTGCCGTATACATATGTCATCTCTTTGTCTAAAAACAAACAAACATTTTTCTGTGGTTAAAACAAGCTATTTTTCACTGTAATTGTAGATTTAAAAAAAGAATGGTGACCAAAACAAATAGCTCGCTACTACAGGCGACTTACTACTCAACCATTCTGACTGCGCTATTGCCAACTCTTCCTTTACAAAGTCCATTGGTACTATAACCTGACGCATTTCAGCCAGCAGTAGGACTTTCTAGTAAGCTGATATAGTAGTCCCTAGGATGAAAGCAGTGTTTATATTTAAATACTGGTTATTAAGGTGAAAGGTAGCTAGGTGAGTGAAATGAGTAGGGGCAGATATGAAAGTTATGGGAGGAAAATAAAGCGGAGACGAAAATGAATGTGAAATTTAGAGGTGATTGGTAGGGTGGGAGCAGGAAATCTGGGATTGTAGAAGATAACTCATGTAGTGGGAACGTTGAATATGTACAGGCTCAAGCATGTAAAGCATCTTTCAGTGCAGTTCTGTCCAAGCTTTTCATGTGGAGGGCCTCATACCATTCAGAAACCTGATATGGGGCCGGATAGTATTAGATTATTATGCAACAGACGTCAAGCAGACCACATGAGGACCACAACTGGCCCATAGACCTCAAACGGCGCGACAATGCTATAGCGGGACATTGCTCGCATGATGAAGGAGACACAGCACAAAAAAATTGTGATTAGAAAGAGCGTATTTGCAGTGTCTGACCTGCAGACAGTGCTGTGTGTGAGTGGCATAGTGAGGTCAGAGTGTGAGTGGCAGGGTGAGGTCAGTGTGTAAGTGGCATAGTGAGGTCAGAGTGTGAGTGGCAGGGTGAGGTCAGTGTGTAAGTGGCAGAGTGAGGTCAGTGTGTGAGTGGCATAGTGAGGTCAGAGTGTGAATGGCAGGGTGAGGTCAGAGTGTGAGTGGCAGAGTGAGGTCAGAGTGTGAGTGGCAGGGTGAGGTCAGAGTGTGAGTGGCAGAGTGAGGTCATTATGTGAGTGGGCAGAGTAAGGTCAGTATGTGAGTGGCAAAGTGAGGTCAGTGTGTGAGTAGCAGGGTGAGGTCAGTATGTGAGTGGCAGAGTGAGGTCATTATGTGAGTGGCAGAGTGAGGTCAGTGTGGGAGTGGCAGAGTGAGGTCAGAGTGTGAGTGGCAGGGTGAGGTCAGTATGTGAGTGGCAGAGTGAGGTCATTATGTGAGTGGCAGAGTGAGGTCAGTGTGGGAGTGGCAGAGTGAGGTCAGTGTGGGAGTGGCAGAGTGAGGTCAGAGTGTGAGTAGCAGGGTGAGGTCAGTATGTGAGTGGCAGAGTAAGGTCAGTATATGAGTGGCAGAGTGAGGTCATTATGTGAGTGGCAGAGTGAGGTCAGTGTGGGAGTGGCAGAGTGAGGTCAGAGTGTGAGTGGCAGTGTGAGGTCAGAGTGTGAGTGGCAGAGTGAGGTCAGTGTGTGAGTGGCAGAGTGAGGTCAGTGTGTGAGGGGCAGAGGGAGGGTAGTATGTGAGTGGCAGGGTGAGGTCAGAGTGTGAGTGGCAGAGTGAGGTCAGAGTGTGAGTGGCAGGGTGAGGTCAGAGTGTGAGGGGCAGAGGGAGGGTAGTATGTGAGTGGCAGGGTGAGGTCAGAGTGTGAGTGGCAGAGTGAGGTCAGAGTGTGAGTGGCAGGGTGAGGTCAGAGTGTGAGTGGCAGAGTGAGGTCATTATGTGAGTGGGCAGAGTAAGGTCAGTATGTGAGTGGCAAAGTGAGGTCAGTGTGTGAGTAGCAGGGTGAGGTCAGTATGTGAGTGGCAGAGTGAGGTCATTATGTGAGTGGCAGAGTGAGGTCAGTGTGGGAGTGGCAGAGTGAGGTCAGGGTGTGAGTGGCAGAGTGAGGTCAGTATGTGAGTGGCAGAGTGAGGTCAGTATATGAGTGGCAGAGTGAGGTCATTATGTGAGTGGCAGAGTGAGGTCAGTGTGGGAGTGGCAGAGTGAGGTCAGAGTGTGAGTAGCAGGGTGAGGTCAGTATGTGAGTGGCAGAGTAAGGTCAGTATATGAGTGGCAGAGTGAGGTCATTATGTGAGTGGCAGAGTGAGGTCAGTGTGGGAGTGGCAGAGTGAGGTCAGAGTGTGAGTGGCAGTGTGAGGTCAGAGTGTGAGTGGCAGAGTGAGGTCAGTGTGTGAGTGGCAGAGGGAGGGTAGTATGTGAGTGGCAGGGTGAGGTCAGTATGTGAGTGTTAGAGTAAGGTCAGAGTGTTAGTGGCAGAGTGAGGTCAGTATATGAGTGGCTGAGTTAGGTCAGTGTGTGAGTGGCAGGGTGAGGTCAGTATGTGAATGGCAGAGTGAGGTCAGAGTGTGAGTGGCAGGGCGAGGTCAGTATGTGAGTGGCAGAGTGAGGTCAGTATATGAGTGGCAGAGTGAGGTCAGTATGTGAGTGGCAGAGTGAGGTCAGAGTGTGAGTGGCAGGGTGAGGTCAGTATGTGAATGGCAGGGTGAGGTCAGAGTGTGAGTGGCAGGGTGAGGTCAATATGTGAATGGCAGAGTGAGGTCAGAGTGTGAGTGGCAGAGTGAGGTCATTATGTGAGTGGCAGAGTGAGGTCAGGATGTGAGTGGCAGGGTGAGGTCAGTGTGTGAGTGGCAGAGTGACGTCAGTATGCGAGTGGCAGAGTGAGGGCAGAATGCGAGTGGCAGAGTGAGGTCAGAGTGTGAGTGGCAGAGTGAGGTCAGAGTGGGAGTGGCAGGGTGAGGTCAATGTGTGAGTGGCAGAGTGAGACAGTGTGCAAGTGGCAGAGTAAGGTCAGTGTGTGAGTTGCAGAGTGAGGTCAGTATGTGAGTGGCAGAGTGAGGTCAGTATGTGAGGGGCCGAGTGAGACAGTATGTGAGGGGCAGAGTGAGATCAGTGTGTGAGTGGCAGAGTGAAGTCAGTGTGTGTGAGTGGCAGAGTTAGGTCAGTGTATGAGTGGCAGATTTAGGTCAGTGTGTGAGTGGCAGTGCTACACTGATTGGAGTGAGTGAGCAGCTCATGTCTCTGTTTAGGCTATATGTTTTTAGTATATACCATTGTGCATATTTTGAAGTAGCCTGTCCATGCCCCTCTCCCTGCATTATACTGTAAATATGCAATATTTCATTGTTGTGTGTATATTTGAGATCCTCTCTGGTGTCAATTTGGAAGGCCTGATGCTCTGACTCTTCTCTGTTTTTTGGAAGCATTATTTCTTAACTATTTTGGAAGCTTTTGAAATCTCTCTGATGTGTTAGTTTTGGTCTCTGTACCGTGGGTCCCTAGTCCTCTCTGTATAATGAATGTATTTTCAGTGGAATCCTGTATGCTCCCTTATGTACATATTCCAGTATGTAACCTATTTGGAAGTCCTCTCCAGTATTTGGGAACTCTAGCCGCTTGATGTGGGGGCTCTGTCTCTGGGTATATTTGGGATCCTCTCCAGTATTTGGGAGCTCCAGCTGCTTGATGTGGGGGCTCTGTCTAAATCTGGGATCCTCTCCAGTATTTGGGAGCTCCAGCCGCCTGATGTGGGGGCTCTGTCTATATCTGGGATCCTCTCCAGTATTTGGGAGCTCCAGCTGCTTGATGTGGGGGCTCTGTCTATATCTGGGATCCTCTCCAGTATTTGGGAGCTCCAGCTGCTTGATGTGGGGGCTCTGTCTATATCTGGAATCCTCTCCAGTATTTGGGAGCTCCAGCCGCTTGATGTGGGGGCTCTGTCTATATCTGGGATCCTCTCCAGTATTTGGGAGCTCCAGCTGCTTGATGTGGGGGCTCTGTCTATATCTGGAATCCTCTCCAGTATTTGGGAGCTCCAGCCGCTTGATGTGGGGGCTCTGTCTATATCTGGGATCCTCTCCTGTATTTGGGAGCTCCAGCCGCTTGATGTGGGGGCTCTGTCTCTGGGATCCTATTCAGTATTTGAAGGGTTCTGTCCTATGGATGTATTTGGGAACCTTCTGCACTATTTGGGCCCTGTCCCATGGATATATATAGGAACTCCAAGGTGGTATTTGGGAGTGCTCTCCCCTGGAAATATTTGGGAATACTGTCCAGAATGTGAGGGCTCTGTACCTTTCATCTGTTGCCCCAGTTCCATATCCATCGGGTATATTTGTTGATATATCTTCCATCCCCTCTTGGGGAATCTGTCTGCTTCCCTTTGTATGTTTGTATATATTTTTTCCCCTCTTGTCTTCTACCATCCTCTTATTTACATACGTGGGGATCTTATCCATTCTACAGTGTTCTTTCTTTAGTGGTCATTTCTATTCAATATATTTAAGTTGCCTTATTCCCAAGTCTAGTGTGCACATTTGGGAACTTCCCCACACTACTCCAGTAACGGTGTGTATTTGTATATACTGGGTGTGCTCTTCCATGAAAATATTTGTCACCTATATATATTTGAGGGCAGCTGTCCGGTTTCTGGTACATATGTATTCAGTTGCCCAGAGTAAATATGCCTTCAGTGAGGGTGTTCCTGGTCTCATTGATTGGGATGTTTGTGATAATTCATGCCTAGGGTAACAGATATTGAACATGGCCTGATCTGAGCACACATTTTTATAATAGTATTATTCACAGTTTGGGATTGTTACGTTGATGACTTTCAATTCATATGACTAGCCCATCCCCCCCCCCCCCCCCCCCAGATAAATTGATTACCTTATCATAGACTATAATAGAAAAGCTGTAGATAAATATAGAAAGCAGCCTTATGTGTATAGAGCTACTATAGACCCTAAAGTTGTCCATGCACATATGGCAAATTTTACTGTATTTCATCATATTATTGATATTATGTATTTCATCATATTATTGATATTATGTATTTCATCATATTATTGATATTATGTATTTCATCATATTATTGTTTATCCCCTTTACTTAACAGCTTTGTTTATATTCTCCAGAGTCTACTCAATAAAGAGAGAATTGCAGGGAATGTCAAACTCAAGGCCAAGGTAGAGTTGGATAAAATCTCCAATTCAGCTGCATTGGAGAATACTTTCTAACTCCAAGCTACTTTGACCTAAAGTTTGGCGTCCACTATATTTTGCTAGTTGGTACTGTACTGACTGTCCAACTCTTGTCCAACTCTGTTTCCAGCCAAGTGGCATCAGTGTACTATTGCTGATTGCTTCCCATAGATGCCATTGTGGGAAGTTGCTTTGATTGACACCTTCAGTGAGATATTCAGTCTGCAATATCTTAGCCTTTCTGCCTGTTTATGTGTTAGCAGTAACCTCACTATTCTTTTACAACCTCCCCTCTCTCCTTCTGTTAATTCCTCTCTCCCTCTGCTGTCTTCCTGGATTTATTTTCTCTGATTTCCCCCCACGTTTTGCATTATGTGTTACTCTCTTTAGCATTATGAGATGTGACTTGCTCCAGGGTTGTTAAATATAAAGTATAACAAACGGGCTATGCTGTCGGTGTGCTTGATACTGTTCTTATTTGTGTACCCATTTCTCTACTTATGTCTGTGCTGATACCTTTTCAAGTCCTCCTTCTTGAGTCCTGCACTTGTTCCTGTCTTCTTCCTTTTGACCTTCACTGTTTTATTTCCTGTTTTTCCTTGTTTCTATCTCCATTCTCATGCTGACTTCTGCCCCCTATCGTTCTACCCTATCTCACCCCTTGGGTTCATTGCTTATTTTTTGCCCTCCTCTCTGCCCCTGTCTGTTTCCCCCTCCTTGTACCCATACATGCTTTTGCCCTTGTATTTGTTCCCTACATTCTTTTGCCCTTGCATTTGTTCCCTACATGCTTTTGCCCTTGTATTTGTTCCCTACATGCTTTTGCCCTTGTATTTGTTCCCTACATGCTTTTGCCCTTGTATTTGTTCCCTACATGCTTTTGCCCTTGTATTTGTTTCCTACATGCTTTTGCCCTTGTATTTGTTCCCTACATGCTTTTGCCCTTGTATTTGTTCCCTACATGCTTTTGCACTCGTGTTTGTTCCCTACATGCTTTTGCCCATGTGTTTTTTCCCAACATGCTTTTGCCCTTGTGTTTGTTCCCTACATGCTTTTGCCCTTGTGTTTTTTCCCAACATGCTTTTGCCCTTGTGTTTGTTCCCTACGTGCTTTTGCCCTTGTGTTTGTTCCCTAAATCTGTTGCGGTGCTCAGCCACGTGCTGGCTCCATGGCTGCAACCTCCAAAGGTTAACAGCAGATGACAGCAGTTAATTGTCAAGAGAGCTGGCAATTGTGTTCTTTCTGGCCGATTTCTATGTGACAAGCTTTTAGCTGTGTGAAAGTGCTAAATCTCAGTGTGACATCATCTATCCCAGGAGAATAGGGAAGACCTTTATCACCCTCTCTATGGAATTGGAACATGGCATTCTGTGGCTGACCGTATGGGGTAGCACCCTGCCAGTGGCACATAATGGGATCCATTGTGCTGGGTTGTTCTGTTCTACAACTGCTATTTTTTATTTATATTCCTGACCACGTTTATCAGGCTTATGCATAGAATACCAAACACCATTAATTAGATGGCAAGCTTTGTAGGGCAACTAATATCACCCCAGGATCACCCCAGGATTGCAGTAACTATATTTTGTTTTATTATTTACAGAGGCCAGCTTCTCTTGTATTTACATGATTTGCATGTTGTGTTATTTGACTTATTGACTAATTATTACTGTGGTAATCAAAAGAATTGGAAAAAAAGCATTTTTTTCCATTCTTTTTTCTAAAGCCCTTTTTTATGATTTTTTTTAAATATTTTTTTTCAAAACGTGGATTATGGAATATTTTCTTTGTTTCAGACAAGGTGTTTGTTTATTTATTCCCTGAAAATATTTTCTAAAAAAAAACAAAAAAACAATATAAGAGGACGTTTTTAAGGTAATTTAATGCACAGGATCAGATCATTACAATTGCGTGGGGAAAGTGGAGGACTAATTAATAGGAGATTAATGTTCTCTGTTTAATTCAACTGATCTACACAACCCAGGCATGTCAGCAGACCTCACTTGTTCCACTGCAAGGGATTCTGGGTAAGTGTATGCAAAAAGGCCAACAACACCTATCCATTAGTTATTTTTTTGCACTGGACCTCTAACTTGCACTATATTTTAAAGGTTGTCTTGAACAGTGGGATCCATTTATAAAGTGTCTGCTTTAGGAAGGCAAATATTGTTCTTCACTAAGAATCTTGACCTGTATGGATGTGTACATGTGTTTAACAATGCTCTAATACTTTTACAATAGATAACACTGGAGGAGTTTCCTCTTTCTTTAAGTGATGTTGTGTGTGTTAGTAAAACTACATTTTTTCTGTTATTATTTTTTGTTCTTCTCTCTCTTCTAGTAATTTAGGGGATGTTTCCCCCCCAAAAAAACATTTTTTCTCCCCCACATGGCTTCAAGAAGACTAATAGTTCTATGTAATGGTATTAATTGTTCAAAAGACTGTAGTATGCAACCTTTACCACTAGGTGCTGCACTGAGACACGATAAGATTATGATATGACTATATATTTGATCTTGTTACAAATAGAAATGTTAATAAAATAACATGCTGGATGGAAAAAATATATATTTAAAAATGAAAAATGTTGGTTGAAACAAGTGGGGTTATTAGACCAACAATGGCACTGATGTCCTGATAACTAAGTGTGCATTTCTAATGTAAATTATCCTAAAAACAGGATAATCTCATTAATTATTTAGTTTAACTTTGTTATTTTAATTGTGCTCAGTACTGCAACGTGGCATAGGCTAATATCTGCATTTATTGCTAGCTGCACATGCGAAATTATTAGCTAAATAAAAGCAAAGTATAAAACATTCTTTAAAACATTGCATTTCTTATAATGTTTCATGTAATATGGTTTGTCTGACAAGTGAACTGCAAAATCAGGCCTATCTTTCCTCAGCTATCAATGGACGATTTTTGCAATTCACTGTTCACCATTTAGTAACCGGTCCCCACTTAACTAGACTTAACCTAAGCTCTACATAACACTAAATATCAAGGGGAACTTTTGAAAATTGCCCATAGCATGGTGTAATATATATGTTAGTGAAAGAGAGGGGTGATCATGCTGCTTTATAGGTCTCTAGTCCTCACCTACAATATTGTGTGAAGGATTCTGCCCCTATCTCCAATCTCTGGAGAAAGACCTATGAATAGGAGCTAGCTAGAGCAAAACGCGTCAGACAACGACCTCCTTGGGGTTCACACTATGTCTATGATCTGCCTTTGCATTACCACTGATGGTGTTCTGGAGATATCCCTAGAATACATTACGTTGTCTACTTCTCAATGTGGCTGGATAATTATTTTTCTTGAACACCAACGGCAAATCTGTGCTGTGAGCGGGCGGGCGGGCTCGATCAGATTGGTGTTGGTTCGCTGTTATTTGTTTCGTTATACGCTAGATAGGGCAAGAAAGCCTTTCTAAAAGGGTGCCTGCAAATACATGTATAGTTCAGAGGAAAGTATTATTTTATTATGGCTACACAATTAAATGGCATAATTTATCAAAAAACAGTAGTCACTGTCTAAATGAGAAGCTACTTTATGAGTGAAGGTCTGGGCCTGCATCCTTTGATTGTGGCCAGTCGGCCTCCTGTACATTCCCATTGTTTAGGTCAGTGTCGGTTAGTTGACACTGACCTAGATGAGTTGTAGAAAACATTGTCAGATAGAATTGTCTTGACTGTAATGGATGATCATGTAATTTAAGAGTTGTCTGGGACTTTTAGACTGTAACCCATGGCTGTCTGGAGGTGAAGGTATGTTCACAATCTTCCTATTACCCAGTCAGAATAACACTGAGCCAGGGTTTCAGCCTTTCCATCCCCTAGATTCAGAAATGACAAGGTTTCCAGGGTTACCTGGCTATTTACAGAGAGCAGTAATTGGCCTGTTGCATCTGCACTGTCGCCGAATGAAGGTTTCTTCAGAGTGACTCCTGGACATGCACTAATATATAACCTCTGTCTTTAGGGAAGGGCAGCACTGTCATCAGATAGATGTGCATTTAGTCGGAGGGCAGAGCATACAAAAAAAATAACCCCAGTACTTTCTATGAGGCTAAATGCATGCAGTTAGCTCTCACTATATATACCGAGCAACCAGGGCTTTCTATGGGCAATCAGTAGATTCTATAAACGATCAGTTCTTTCCATGAGCGATCAGTTCATCGTACAAGTGATCAGTTCATCGTACAAGTGATCAGTGCTTTGTGCAAGTGATCAGTGCATCGTACAAGTGATCAGTGCTTTATACAAGTGATCAGTGCTTTGTGCAAGTGATCAGTGCATCGTGCAAGTGATCAGTGCATCGTGCAAGTGATCAGTGCTTTGTACAAGTGATCAGTGCTTTATACAAGTGATCAGTGCTTTGTACAAGTGATCAGTGCTTTGTACAAGTGATCAGTGCTTTGTGCAAGTGATCAGTGCATCGTACAAGTGATCAGTGCTTTGTACAAGTGATCAGTGCTTTATGCAAGTGATCAGTGCTTTGTACAAGTGATCAGTGCTTTGTACAAGTGATCAATCCTTTGTACAAGTGATCAGTGCTTTGTACAAGTGATCAGTGCTTTGTACAAGTGATCAGTGTTTTATACAAGTGATCAGTGCTTTGTGCAAGTGATCAGTGCTTTGTGCAAGTGATCAGTGCTTTATACAAGTGATCAGTGCTTTGTACAAGTGATCAGTGCTTTGTACAAGTGATCAGTGCTTTGTACAAGTGGTCAGTGCTTTATACAAGTGATCAGTGCTTTGTACAAGTGATCAGTGCTTTGTACAAGTGATCAGTGCTTTGTATAAGTGATCAGTGCTTTATACAAGTGATCAGTGCTTTATACAAGTGATCAGTGCTTTATACAAGTGATCAGTGCTTTACACAGGTGATCAGTGCATTCTTCAACTAGCAATGCATTCTATAAGCTATGAGTACTTTAAGTTACTTGTATACTTTTAGTTTATTGATAAATGTGTTTGGTTAGTGATATGGGTGTTTCCTGAAATATCTGTAAATTCTGTGATGAATGTTGGATTTGGGTCTGGTCTCAGGCTGTGATGTGTGGGACTAGCATGGTCTCAGGCTGTGATGTGTGGGACTAGCATGGTCTCAGGCTGTGATGTGTGGGACTAGCATGGTCTCAGGCTGTGTTGTGTGGGACTAGCGTGGTCTCAGGCTTTGATGTGTAGGACTAGCATGGTCTCAGGCTGTGTTGTGTGGGACTGGTCTGGACTTAGGTTGTGTTGATGCGGGACTTGTCTGGTCTCAGATTGTGTTGTGTGTGACTGGTATCGTCTCAGGTTGTGTTTTGTTGATTCGTGACTAGCATGGTCTTAGATTGTGTTGTGTGGGACTAGCGTGGTCTCAGGCTGTGTTGTGTGGGACTAGCATGGTCTCAGGCTGTGTTGTGAGGGACTAGCGTGGTCTCAGGCTATGATGTGTGGGACTAGCATGGTCTCAGGCTGTGTTGTGTGGGACTGGTCTGGACTTAGGTTGTGTTGATGCGGGACTTGTCTGGTCTCAGATTGTGTTTTGTGTGACTGGTATCGTCTCAGGTTGTGTTTTGTTGATTCGTAAATAGCATGGTCTCAGATTGTGTTGTGCAGGACTAGCATGGTCTCAGGCTGTGTTGTGCAGGACTAACATGGTCTCAGGCTGTGTTGTGTGGGACTAGCGTGGTCTCAGGCTGTGATGTGTGGGACTAGCATGGTCTCAGGCTGTGTTGTGCAGGACTAACATGGTCTCAGGCTGTGTTGTGTGGGACTAGCATGGTCTCAGGCTGTGTTGTGTGGGACTGGTCTGGACTTAGTATGTGTTGATGCGTGATTTGTCTGGTCTCAGATTGTGTTGTGTGTGACTAGTATCGTCTCAGGTTGTGTTGTGTTGATTCGTCACTAGCATGGTCTCAGGCTGTGTTGTGTGGGACTAGCGTGGTCTCAGGCTGTGTTGTGTGGGACTAGCATGGTCTCAGGCTGTGATGTGTGGGACTAGCATGGTCTCAGGCTGTGATGGGTGGGACTAGCATGGTCTCAGGCTGTGATGTGTGGGACTAGCATGGTCTCAGGCTGTGATGTGTGGGACTGGTCTGGACTTAGGTTATGTTGATGCGGGACTTGTCTGGTCTCAGATTGTGTTGTATGTGACTGGTATCGTCTCAGGTTGTGTTTTGTTGATTCGTGACTAGCATGGTCTAAGATTGTGTAGTGTGGGACTAGCATGGTCTCAGGCTGTGTTGTGTGGGACTAGCATGGTCCCAGGCAGTGATGTGTGGGACTAGCATGGTCTCAGGCTGTGATATGTGGGACTGGTCTGGTCTCAGGCTGTGATGTGTGGGACTGGTCTGGACTTAGGTTGTGTTGATGCGGGACTTGTCTGGTCTCAGATTGTGTTGTGTGTGACTGGTATCGTCTCAGGTTGTGTTTTGTTGATTCGTGACTAGCATGGTCTTAGATTGTGTTGTGTGGGACTAGCGTGGTCTCAGGCTGTGTTGTGTGGGACTAGCATGGTCTCAAGCTGTGATGTGTGGGACTGGTCTGGACTTAGGTTGTGTTGATGCGGGACTTGTCTGGTCTCAGATTGTGTTGTGTGTGACTGGTATCGTCTCAGGTTGTGTTTTGTTGATTCGTAAATAGCATGGTCTAAGATTGTGTAGTGTGGGACTAGCATGGTCTCAGGCTGTGTTGTGTGGGACTAGCGTGGTCTCAGGCTGTGTTGTGCGGGACTAGCGTGGTCTCAGGCTGTGATGTGTGGGACTAGCGTGGTCTCAGGCTGTGATGTGTGGGACTAGCGTGGTCTCAGGCTGTGATGTGTGGGACTAGCGTGGTCTCAGGCTGTGTTGTGTGGGACTAGCGTGGTCTCAGGCTGTGATGTGTGGGACTAGCATGGTCTCAGGCTGTGATGTGTGGGACTGGTCTGGACTTAGGTTGTGTTGATGCGGGACTTGTCTGGTCTCAGATTGTGTTGTGTGTGACTGGTATAGTCTCAGGTTGTGTTTTGTTGATTCGTGACTAGCATGGTCTTAGATTGTGTTGTGTGGGACTAGCGTGGTCTCAGGCTGTGATGTGTGGGACTAGCGTGGTCTCAGGCTGTGATGTGTGGGACTAGCGTGGTCTCAGGCTATGATGTGTGGGACTAGCGTGGTCTCAGGCTGTGTTGTGTGGGACTGGTCTTGACTTAGTTTATGTTGATGCGGGACTTGTCTGGTCTCAGGCTGTGTTGTGTGGGACTGGTCTTGACTTAGGTTGTGTTGATGCGGGACTTGTCTGGTCTCAGATTGTGGTGTGTGTGACTGGTATCGTCTCAGGTCGTGGTGTGTGTGACTGGTATCGTCTCAGGTTGTGTTTTGTTGATTCGTAAATAGCATGGTCTCAGATTGTGTTGTGCAGGACTAGCATGGTCTCAGGCTGTGTTGTGTGGGACTAGCGTGGTCTCAGGCTGTGATGTGTGGGACTAGCATGGTCTCAGGCTGTGTTGTGTGGGACTGGTCTGGTCTCAGATTGTGTTGTGTGTGACTAGTATCGTCTCAGGTTGTGTTGTGTTGATTCGTCACTAGCATGGTCTTAGATTGTGTAGTGTGGGACTAGCGTGGTCTCAGGCTGTGTTGTGTGGGACTAGTGTGGTCTCAGGCAGTGATGTGTGGGACTAGCATGGTCTCAGGCTGTGATATGTGGGACTGGTCTGGTCTCAGGCTGTGTTGTGTGTGACTGGACTGGACTTAGGTTGTGTTGATTCGTGACTAGCATGGTCTCAGATTGTGTTGTGTGTGACTAGTATCGTCTCAGGTTGTGTTGTGTTGATTCGTCACTAGCATGGTCTCAGATTGTGTTGTGTATGACTGGTCTGGTGGTCTCAGGTGGTGCTGTGTGTGACTGGTCTGATGTTGTGAATGGCTAGTCTGGATTTAAGTTGTGCCTTGTGTGCCTGGCTATTTCTCAGTGTGACTGTTCTATTTGCGGGTTGTGTAGTGCTACGGCATGTGGAATGACACAAAATATGCCTGAATTCAAAGATACCATCCCAGATGGTGTGACTGCTATCTGTGTGTGCACGTGCCTTGGATTCTACATCCTTACACTTGTTCATTCCTTTGTGCGAATAAATCCTCTGTTTTCAGTCTGATGTAGATCAGAGTTCCTGGAGGATCTGTATGTATGTTTAACTTGTTAATCTGTAAAGAATAAGAATCGACCCCTGATGTTCCTTTTAAAGATGAATCTGAAGTTTATCTTTAGAGACTGGAACAGCCGGGTCCTCCCACATACACAGCGTAACTAGAGCCCTACACATTGATCGGTATCCTACACATGCAAAGTTGGAGTGGTTGGAGACTCCTACAGCAGAGCAGTATACTCCATGTTGAAAGTGAACTTCAACATTTTTTAACCTCTCGTACATCTTCATCACATAGCACAGTTTTGTAGTTCAGGGCCAATACTGAACTTTTTCACACTTTAGAGTAAAATTCCCAAGGTCCTTTAAATGAGTCAATATGTTTTGGTCCTGAGCGGTTTCACACACCTCTCTGCTGGCTTTGGATTAGTGACACACAGGGAGAGTGCCTGCACCAAGAGATTATCTCCAACCACATCCATAAATGGGGAGGATTCAGTACACGATGATTCTTTGAGTCCACAGGGAGGAAATTCTGTCCCCCCCCTCTTATAAGCGTGGCCTTTTAAGTGAGATAAAATCTCATGAAATAAACACCTCCCTGTGCTGGGAAGGAAGGATTTGTATGGGGGGGGGGGGGGGGGGTATGAACATTTGCGTTTTCTAGAGATGAACAAACAAAAATACAAGGATATATTATGGCTTGAATACACTTTACACAGACTGTGAAAACATGTCTTTAATATCTGACAATCCATCCCTTGACAAAGCAAGAGTGCCGAGAGATTATTCCAACTGATGCAGTATTTAGTAATCTCTGGAGATATGTCAAAAGAAACAAATATTTTAACAATAAACATGAGCTTTATAGTCGTATTATGTCAGGGCTTGACAAACTGTTTTAGAAGCCAGCCAAAAAATCTAGGAGCCAGACAACGGCACACACACACACATGCACACACAGTCAAAAACACACATACAGTCAGTCACATACACATACAGTCAGTCACATACACACACAGTCAGCTACATACACACCCACACAGTCAGTCACATGTACATACAGTCAGTCTCCTTCACATACACACAAGGTAGCAGGTTTTTTTTTCTTTAGATAAAAAAAAGTCCACTTATCTATATGTCCCCCCCTCCCCCCACTCCCTGCTGCTATACCTCATTGCAGGGAAGGGGGATTGCGGTTCCAGTGTGGTAGCCAATGGCGACCGGGTTTGTTGAGCCCTGTATTATGTTATGCTAAGATGTCTGTCTTTGTCGTTCCCCCCAGCCAATCTTCTTTCACATTCTAATTCTCTTTATTTTTTAAGTACTGTGGGCCAGGTATGTTAAGAATCATGGGAAAATGACTACTCAACAACTCGAGTGCCAAAGGTTAGCTATTGTATCATTATAGATTGGTACTGCAGCTGTTATGGAATGCACATGTCATGATTCTCAGCCATCCAGTTAGTTGGCTGAACATCATGAGAAATGTAATAACAGCGAAACTAGCAAGTGTCTTATTTTGTATTCATGTAGCCCCCAGACAAGGTCGGGGAGGGGCGTCCATGACAGGGTGCTGAGGGGACATGTCCAGCCAATAAGTGGAGTTAGTGGGAGGAGTTTGGGGAATAAAAAGTCAGGGAACAGGAAGTTAGGCAGCCATTTTAGAAAAGTAGCTTTGAGTCCCACCCACCCTCCGTGTTTTATTTGGCATCTTTCTATTTTATGTACTTTATATCACAGCGTTGGCGGAAGCTTGCCAAGTATCCGGGAGGGTAAATGGAGGAACAGAATGGGGGGAGTCTGTCAAGACTCTGGTGGGAGGTTCAAGGAGAAAGTCGTACCTCGAACCTCAGGATATGGGGGGGCATTGGTATATGGTTCCAGAACACAGAAGTCATTCGGCAGCCCCCTGGATACTCGTGCATGCTTGGTTGGTTTAATGATGTTATATGGAATGTTATGTTCGTCATTGTGTAATACTGGTATATGTGTGGAATGTATAAAATGTAATGCAATGACTATTTAAATAAAGTGCTGTGACCGTTCTTCTACCCCACCGTCTGGTTGTAAGTTATCAGTTATTTCTAGGTAAATACATGCCCCGATGATCAAAGCTACTCCTGTCTGCCCTGTATACTACTCTCTAACGAGCCACTTTTTTTGTATTACCTCAAAAAGCCGTCAGTAGGGTGGCTGGCAGGCCGGTAAAAAAATTGGCATCCGGCCAATGTTAAATGGAAGCCTGGTATTTTTCTGAAGAAAAGAAAAATAGCCCTGCACACCAAACAACCAAAAATAAACTTCTGTTTAATTTAGAGATTGCATCAAGTCACATTTCAAAGGAACATTGCTCATATCGCAGGACTTTGAAGTAAACCCAACATCCATCTTAATAGATACACGCGGGTTTACTCCTCACATCCGAGACACAGCAGTTCCTGGTTGTCAGTTGTTGACAACGTCAGCGTGCGCACAGCCAAACAGAGCGGGGGCTCTCTGAATGCGATCCCTCATTTTTGCATGGGATCAGCAGAGGGGGCCTAGTTATGGTCCTCTCTGCTTATCCCATGCAAAAACAAGGGTCTCTCTCTGCGCTAGCATGCTGCTTCCTATGGAGGCATGGCAGCTGTCAGTCAGAGGATAAACTGGTGTGTACTATCAAAAGTACATGTTGGTTTATTCTTACACTAGGGGCAACCAACAGTTATCTTGTGCTTCTACATTAGAAGCACAAATGAATTATAAAATGGAGTGTTCCTTTAAATAGAAATTATTTAATGAAAGAATACAAATAAAGCACCTTACTGAGTCCGCATTGCTACCTATAGCACTATCAGAGGGCGGACATGTTGTGCAGACTTGAGTCAGATGAAGGAAGATCTGACCCAACATGTCTGCCCCATGAGAGTGTTATACAGATCAACGAAGACTCAATAAGGTACTTTATTTGTATTCTTTAATAAAATCATTTTTATTTAAAATCTCTGCACTTGATGCAATCTTTCAAATTAACATAACTTGTTGTTTTTTTTTCGCCGACATTTGTCCTTTAAGATTTGTTAGGAATATGTAGGGTCTGTACTTTAGGTATTCAACTGAACTAGCCACTTGCCTCCTGGCACTGTACAGCTTTTATAGCCTCAATGTTTGACTCAAGGGACTTTACTCCTGAAAGAGGGCACTGCGGGGAAATTCCTGGAAGTCTGAAATAAATGAATTTTTCTATCTTGCCTACGTTGGCCTTAAAGAACAACTGTCAGCAAAAAAATGAAATTCTGTCTAATTGAAAGATGGCATCTAGTGGAGGCATTTTAACTAGAAATGCTTTAATGAAAGAATACAAATAAAGCATCTTATTGAGCTCTATCTAGGGTTGCCACCTGGCCGGTATTTTACCGGCAGGCCGGTAAAAAATTGGCATCAGGCCAATGTTAAGTCTATGGAGACAGCACCAAGGCCGGTATTTTTCTGACGAAAAGGTGGCAACCCTAGCTCTATCAGGGGGCGGACACGTTGTTTAGAATTTTGGGTCAGATGAATGAAGATCTGACCCAAGATGTCCGCCCCATGATAGAGCTATACAAGCAAAAAGTGCTCAATAAAGTACTTTATTTGTATTCATTAATGAAAGCATTTTTATTTAAAATGCCTGCACTTGATGCAATCTTTCAATGTAACATAACTTCTTTTTTTGCTGACCTTAGTTGCAATTCCCTTGTCAATTCCCTCTTTCATGAATGAGTTGAATTGGAATCGTATTAAGCAGTACAGTCCCAAGAGGCAAGTGGCTACGGCCCGTCAGTATATATCTGCTGGTGTATCCAGCTAGTCCAAGCTGTAGGAGACAATTGGAATGGGAATTAGAATGGGAATTTCAAGCCTTAGGATAAAGTAGCCGAGTTGGACAAATTCTCCAATGCAGCTGAATGGGAGAAGTTTTCCAACTCGGCTACTTTGGCCTTAAGTTTGAAATTCCTGTCTCACTTCCCTGCAATTCTCTCTTTACTGAGTAGACCCTTTTGTTTTGTCAAATGTTACCATGTAACCTGCATTGTTCATAAGCATCATTGGATAGAAGGGTAATATGGTGTGTCTAATGAACCTTTTTCGGACACCTCCCAAAAATTAGCCTGGCTCCTACATATGATGGCCACAAAACTGTACAATTATTTTCAATCCCTGCTAAATAAATGGTTGCAGATGTTTTATACTTCCAAATAATTATGATGCCGTTGATGTGCTGCCTGTATGGCTTATATATAAAGAGCAGTTCTGGGGCAGGGTACTAAAGGTGGAGCAATCAACATGAACATTCCATTGGTTCCCATGGAGATGGCCTCACTATTAGAACTGTGACCTAGAATTGTTCTAGTACAGTGATGGCAAACCTATGGCACTGGTGCCGCATCTGGCACTCAGGCATCTCAGAGGTGGCACTCTGCATCTGACTACATGGTCAGAAGGGAAATTAAAATAAAAAGAGCCTGCAAAGAAAATGTGAGAGGGGGACTAGATGGTGGGGTAAAAAAATTTTTTGTGGAATATGGGGACTTTAAAAACCTTCAACATCACTACTCTGGAATGTGCTATGTATATGCTAACGGAAGTAATAACCAGAACATTTAGGCTGAGTGTACAAAAATTTGTATTGAGAAGTCCTCTTGGCTTCCCAGGGGTATGGATTAGTAGCCAGACGCCTGTTTCAATGTCCCGGAGAATGCCCCCATTTCCCAGTTGTTTTAACTCCTGGTTTCCTGGAAATACTAGGAAGCAGAGAAGGACAGGTACAGATAAAAGGATGCAGTGACTAGAAGAATAGAAGAGAGGGGAGGAAGGGATATTAGAGTGCCAGGCCAGACAGGAAACCTGCAGGGAAAGGGGGTGATGGAAATTGCCTTTGTAGATAATTACTGCCTGTAGGACATTCTTGGTCTGCTTTTTAAGGTCAGCGGGAATCAGGGTTGTTTCTAGAGCTGTGCGTGGCAATTGGGGGAACTGCTGTGATGTGAAAGCGGTTTGCCTTTCTAGATGTGATATTGTCACCACCACCCCCACCCTGATCTGCAGCCCCTCAAACAGTGCACGCCGAACGGGATTAGCCATGTACCTTCCAGTCCAACCGCTTCTTATATTCAGGTATAAATCCCACACACGGCAGCTGAGCAACCTTTTATCTCATTAATTCCACGTATACAGCTTCGTCCCATAAGTCATTACACCCCGTATATATACCCCCACCTCGCAAAACATAAACGTTAAAATTCAATTGGGAAATGATTTCTTACAAAAAAAAAAATCTGGGAAACCATTAATCATTTATTAAACGAGTCCCAGAAACAATTACACCTAGTGAATAATCACAGTCCAAACAAACCTTTGCCATTGTGTGTTCTTTTGAATTAATACTCTGTTATTGATTACGATATTGCCGTGGTTTGTTTGGAGGATTTACCGTCCCATGATGTTAGCTTTTCCACAAACGTCCATGTATTAATGGGAGATGCAAAAGCAGACGACTGTTAATACAATATAAAAACAAAACAATACCATACACAGAAAGGCAGCCGCATTCAACACCAGTACAAACAGCAATAGACGGCACATATAATCAGCTGTTCGGTAACAAAAGGAAGATTTAAAACAAGTCACATAAAACAACTGTCTTAGATACAGGTAAAAGAGTTTATTTATAAACTGAATGGCAGGGTGAGAAGTAAAGAACAGGGCTTAAACACTGGTTTGTAATGGGAGTGGTAAAGACAGGGTATTTATAAATTGTCAGAGATGGCTAACCTTGGCACTTGAAAATGTTTGGAAACTAAATATCCCGGTTACCTTAATGACTGACTGAGCACCATGGGATATGTAGTTCCGTAACATCTGCAGCACCAAGGTTAGCTATCACGATATATATACTATTTGTAACTTACATAGATAGGGCTCAGACGAGCGCATATAAGTCTGGAATGGAGAGGGTTATAGCAGGGTTTTTATAAACCTTTGTAAAGGAGTAAAGCCAGAGGATCCTAGATCTCTTTGATGAAGAGCAGGATTAACAAACACAATGAACAATCGTGGCTGACACTGAGAGGTTAAAAGCAGGGAGCATATAAACCTGTCCGAACCCGAGAGGCATTAAGAGGGGTGTCTATAAACATGTCTTCTTTAGAGAAGTTTAAAGCAGGATATTTATAAACAGTGTAGGGTCTACTCAATAAAGAGAGGAATGCAGGGAATTGACATGGCAATTTCCATCTTTTGGCCAAGTTGGTACCTGAATCTGGGAATTTTTCCAATTTTGCTACTTTGACATTTAAATTTGAAATTCTTATCTCCAATCCCTGCATTTATTGAGAATAGTCTGCTCTAGAGATGGTTAATCCAGCATATTTATAAATCTGTAAACCTAGAAAGGGATGGAGCAGGGTAAATGGACACCTATCTTCTATATAAGGCACCTGTGAATAATCTAAAGGATATCATACTGACCAGGTTGGTTGGATTTGCATAATGGGACTCCATGGGTGGCTTTTTGTCTGTTAGGAGAATCCCATCAAATTGCTCACTTATTATCTTTAATTTCTCCCACTTTTGTCTCTTATTTTCCGCTACTGTTTTTTCCCCTTATCATTTTAAAATACACTAATTGAATTAAATTTTTTAAAACAAAACAAATAATTCTACCTGTAACAAAAACAAACAAAACCTAATAAGTAAAAAAAAAAAAAACGAAAATATACAACCAATGTAATAACACACAACAAATTGTGATACCTTAACAGTTAACAAAAATTGCTCCCTTATCTTTAATTTTTCTCTTTGCTGTCCCCTTTTTTCTCCAGTATTTTCATTAACTTGATACTTTTAAGACTGGAAAAAGCTAGTAAACAAAATAAAAATGAAAATCGTCAAAAAACAATATAATTAGACACAATAAATTTTGATCCTTAAAAAAATGTGCAGATAATACAGATCTCTCCCCACATATAATATAGATCTCTCGTCAGGATGAATCTATCTGCTAACCACAATTAAACATACATTTATAACCAATATATCTGAGATAAAACCGAAAATTGGGCAGGACTCATGAAACATGCAATATCTAGTGTTATGTAGTAACATACAGAATTATTTAATACATTACAAAGTAACCATGAAAATCATAATGCAATAACAAAGATCTGAAGTACTGGCACATAGACACACTGCATAACACAAGACTTGGCTATAAATGTTTTCTCTAGGGCAGTTTTGAAAACTAGAGGAATCTCAGTGTATTATATCCATTAAAACATATTTTAAATCAAATAAAATATACAGCTGTACTAACAAAGTATAGAGCCATGTAATAATTCACAGAGCTATGTAGGTAATAGCACGCACAGCCATTTTAATACAGCAATTTTACAGATAGGCAACAACAAACATGTGTCAGAAAATAATCTGAAAATTGTTTTCATTGTCTTTTAGTAGATAAACGTAAGAAGATTTTTTTTATATTTGTATTGTTTGTATTCCCCAAGGTGTATAGGAAATATGAATGTTTATTAGAAAACAATCTTCAGTAAAGGATAAAATACTTTGAAATACATAAATCTCGGGTAGAAAATGCAGACAGGAATCAGTGTGCAATTCATTGAGTTTTAGCAGTTAACTTGGACAACTGCAGACAAAAAATAAATAAATAGTGTTTAATTAACAGATTATGTCAATTAAAGATGTTTTAAATGTAAATTATTTTATGAGAGAATACAAATAAAGTACCTTACTGAGCCCTCCTTGCACTGTTTGGTTTAGAATCTTGGATCAAGTATTGACTTGGCTTAGTTCTGACGAAGAAAGGTCTGACAGATCTGACCTATGCTGCTAAACAAAATGTCTGCCCCCTGTTAGAGTTATATGGAGAGAAAACGGCCCAAGGAGGTGCTTTATTTGGATTTTTCATTAAAGTATTTCTATTTAAATCATCTACACGTAATGCAATCTTTCAATTAAATATAATTATTTATTTTACTGCAGTTGTCCTTTAAGGGCATTGTATCCATTACAGCAATTCAGGAATTTTTTTTTTTTCTGGTTCCAGTATCAGAGAGCTTTGGCTACAAAATATTTTTCCTATGTTAATTAATGCAAACATATTTGATCATGTCATTTGATATCATATATGGGTTGACTGAGATTGTAGATTAAATGTATGCAAAAAAAAAAAAAAGTCTTGGTCTTTGTGTTTTATAAATAAACCAGCAACGTATCCTGTAGTGTTCTGATTGTACACGACTAACCCACTTAGTAAATAATTTTGATTAGTGAAATTACTATTTTAACAAAAAAAAATATATATATATATTTTCTATCTTTTTAGCAAATATTTTTTTTTTTTTTTGCATACATTTAAACATGTGACCTTGGAGGATCTTTACCTCTCTTTAAGTCTAAGAGTTTTTTTTTCTTTTTGAGATGATATGTTAATTGGTAATATACTGCTTGCTTGGTTATTTTGCCCATATTTACTCATGTCATATTATTTTATTAACATTTTGATTGTGTTGCGGCTTGTATGCAGTTCAATTTCCTGTCCATTTTCTACATGTCTTGCCGGATTGTGGGACTTAGGTTTAAGTCATATGTTGAGACTCCTTGATGGGCTTGTGGTCGTTTGGCTACGCGGTTATTTCTCTATATTTATACACAGCTTGCAGCATCTGGCACATGGATGGAGGGAACAAATAGAAAGTGTATAAATGCCTTATTTTCCTCCAACCCCCCCAAAAATCCCTGCTGCTGCTATTACATAGAATAGCTTATTGGTCAGTCACAAATGCCCCATTACCTCAGTTTCTATAAAAATAGCTTATAATAAGAATTACAATATAATTATGAGATATTTTGACTGTAAATTATGGGGTGTTTATTTTGAGTTTAGGAGATTGAATTGACCCCCTAGAACTCCTGCCAATTTGTGGACAGTACACTTACATGCCAATCAGGGACCAGGTGAGGGTCGCCTATGTGACATTTGACCAATTGTTAGGCCATGCGTGTCTATTCCTGTGGTATAAGGAACAAGAGTGACTAAATTCGAAGAGCAGATTGGTGATTCAGTCCCTAATAAAATCAGTGACGAAATACAGTGGAACCACAGGGCCTTCCAGGCAGGCAAAAGGCTGAACCAAATCTCTCAAGTGCTGGTGTATAATGACAAACCCCAAACACTGAGTTTCCTAAAACATAAAAATTGTCTATACTGTGAATGTAGAGAATAACAATTGGCAAAATGGATCTATAGATTGTGTTTTCAGAATTGCAACAAATAGATTACAAGAAAAATGTGTGTGGTCTCTCCTGTTTATGAATCACCTATGGCCTGAGATGCAAAGGAACTTGGGTATATAAGCTCCTGCAGAAATGCAATGTATTTTTGTTCTCTGAAGGGGAGGAGCCCCCATTGCATATTATTATCTGTATATTAACATCTTGATTAGAGGTCTGTACAAGTCACTCAGTGGAATGTAGCAACTACCAGAGCTGACTTCTAACAGGCAATCACTCGGGGGTTTCTACGGCAACAGGGACACTGCAGGAAGATGGCAGCTAAACACTGCGCCTATTTCTTATTGACTCTGGCACTGACAGCACAGATAATAGCCAATAACATCCTATTATGTCACGAGCAAATGAAAAGGCCGGCACAGAGCGCTCTCACTGCACCATGCATTAGTGACTGTGTCATTCACAGCACTCTCTCTCCCTCCACCTCCTCCCTCTCTTGTCACCGCCTGTCCTGCTCCTTCTTACCTCCCAAACTTATTGGATTTCAGTTTTAAAGTGTGGGGAAGGTGTGTGCATCTGACTGTTTGTTGGGTGCACTTCAGAACAAACATATCTACCTGTGTATACCCTACATACATATCGACCCTATATATAACCGTTTCTCTTTTTTTATTTTCGATTTAAATAACAGTTTTTCTTTTACAGGCCATTTCATTATTGTACATTACATTTTTTTTTAAAGACTGTGACACATAGCTACATATAGATATTATATATATAAAAGCTCTATATATTATATATATAAAATAGCAGGTCTATACATTTTTTTTAATCCCTCAGTGCATCAGTGTATTCATCAGGATTTATAAATGAAAAATATTTGTAATCGGATATATACCATAAACTGTAAAAGGATTTTAGCTTTTATATATATAATATCTATATGTAGCTATGTGTATACATACATATATACATTGTACATAAAATAACAGGCATTTACAGGACTTGTAGAGTATTATTTTATATTTATTATTTTTATTTTTGCTAAAAATTTACTCTGGAAACAGATTGCAAAAAAAGTGGGATAAACCTTTTGTTTTAAATAAAAAAAAAAAAACCCAAAACACTTCAGTCTTTTAAATTACCGTACTAGTTACAGGATTATAAGAGTTTTTACACAGTTTATTTAATTCAATGGGACAGTTGATTAAAATGTCACAGCCTGGATATTTACTGTACACTAGGCTGGGGTATATATAATCACATTTACATGTGTAATATAAAATCCTATAATGGTATTGTATAAAAACACACGTGTGTCTATATGTGTGTGTGTGTATATATATATATATATAAATGTAGAGAAATATGTGCAGAATATATGTATATATAATATGTGTGTATATATATATGTATATAAATACACATAAATATGTATAGAATATGTACACATACAGAATATATGTATATCAAATATTTGTGTATACATATATACACACAGAAATATGTACAGAATATGTTCACATACAGAATATATCTATATAAAATATGTGTTTAAACATATATATATATAATATATATATATATATATATAAATGTAGAGAAATATGTACAGAATATATGTATATATAATATGTGTGTATATATATGATAGATATGTGCATATATATATACACAGGAATATGTACACAGAGAATATATGTATATAAAATATGTGTGTACATAAATATGCACAGAAATATATACAGAATATGTTCACATACAGAATATATGTATATAAAATGTGTGGATAAATATATATATATGTTCATATATATATACATTTGTATAGAATATGTACACATACAGAATATATGTATATAAAATATGTGTGTATACATATATTCACAGAAATATGTACAGAATATGTTCACATAAAGAATATATATAAATAAAATATGTATGTATATACATATATACACAGAAATATATACAGAATATATATATATATATATATATATATATATACACATGAATATGTTCAAATTCAGAATATAGGTATGTAAAATGTGTATGTATATATATATGTACATATATATACACACATACATTTGTGCAGAATATGTGCACATACAGAATAGATGTATAGAAAATATATGTGTGTGTAAATACATGCAATTTCCAAGTATAGAGCACTCATGCTCCCTTATATTCACTTATGCCCCAGTTCAGGGGTTGATGACCATATGTATAATATGTGCATATGTTTGCTTGGATGCACGTTATAGCATGAATTTGTACCATGTCTATTTATTCACCTATAACCTAACTCTTATAAACCTAGATTTGCTTCTTAATTTATCTGTCTGGCTTCTGAATGTTACCATTATTTGTCATCCCCATATCATTTGATACCCTGTCAATAATATACCAGTCCACTGTGTCTCCTGCAGACGTACTCGATTATTGGGTGCGTTAGTATGGGTTTTTTTTTTCATTGAAAGGCGCCCCCGCCCTCTCTGTACTGCACCACAGCCTACACTGGAGTAGAGTGATAGCTGAAATAAATCTTGCATTATCTCCCCTTGTTTTCCTTCTATTAATATTCTATTCTGAATCTGTCTCCCCCTCTCCCTTCTCGCTCTCCTTCTCCGTCCTTCTCTCTCTCTCTCCCTCTCTCTCCTCTCACGCCCTTTTTTCTTCAGGAGCAGGCTATGATTAATATACATAATTGTAACAAATTGTCGCTAACTGCACCAAATCGCTCTCCCAGCTGCTGGCTGCGAGAAGTGCTGACGCTTCTCTCTGCATCTATAGAAAACACAAGAAAGGCTCTAGTCGCAGCAGGAAGCGGAGCGCAGAGCGCCGTGCCCCCACCCTGCCAGCACCTTTCATTCTGCAGCTGGAGGTCTGAAAGGGAATGTTTAAATGCAGATTGATCCCCCTTTCATTATGATGACATTGCGTTTTCATCTGTGTTAACTCTTTATGCCTGCAGGAGGTATTTTTATGGAGGAGCAGGCTGCCCCATTTTTTTTTTCTATATCAATCGATATTGGACAATATTCTTACTCTCCAAATCTTGGTTCACCTTGATGATGTCAGGGCCCTCGGCTTGCTATGTAGGCTCCATAAAGTGGTAGATAGAGTTGCTAATTTTGCTAAGACAGACAATTCTAAAATACTTGCCAACAGTCCTGGATTTCTTGACAGTCCCTAGTTTAGGCTTCCATTCTGTATCCTGTTATCGAGGGGGTAACATGCTAAGCAGACTGTTAATCCTGGGCTATCTTTATCATTTATCACATTCATTAGATCTCTTGTTTGCTTGACTTTCTGCATTAACAAAGTGTGAGGCAATTGCGCTTCCTCTCTCTTCTTTGTACAAATGTGTACTTGTCTGAGACAAGGCCAAAAAGGTAGGCATATAATTGGGGCACTCTTGAATAGTTCCCATTGACTCAGCAGAGATCTAGACTGTGACATGATGTACTGTATGGAACAGCCAGAGAGCCGGTAAGCCAGTAAGAGATACTTATGAACCAGTCCCAGAATCGGTATGGACTAGAGAGTGGAAGAGTCCATATAGGCTTATCACATTATCCAAAAAAGGTTCCAACTGCTGTGCTGAGCCCGATAAACCAATTGTGCCATTATTAAAATGTGCTTATTCACAATACCTTACGATTATGTATTGTTATTCTGATAACTGTTGTTTTCTATAACATGTGGAAATAAAGAGTTTAAAAAAAAAAGTGCTTATTACAGTAATATGTGTAGTCCACATATCCCTTACAGTGGTTTCCTTGTGTTGTATTGGGGCAGCAAAGTCCTTGCATAATAACCATCTGTTAATACGACAATGGCCACCTAGATGATCCATTAACCCTCCGGGTTGGAGACTTTTTTTTTTCCAACTTGACTATTAATGCCAGATATTTGCATCTCCCTTTTCCGTTAAGTAGTAGTGACTAGGCCGCCCATGTGCCGAAATGTACACAGATTTAGATTTGTCAAACCACATTCTATGCTTTAGTCGCCGAACATGTCTGTTTTTTAACAGGTAATTGTTGTTTTATTAGAGCATGGAATATTGTTACTGGCTGACAGACAGACATTTACTTCATTTTATTCTTAACAGTGAATTTTGACAATCCATTACTTTTCTCGTTGTTTTGTTTTTAATGTTTTGTAACAGGTAGTGTTCCTACGGAAGCCCAGAGAGGCCATGTATTTTAATGTTTTGTAACAGGTAGTGTTTAAATGGAAGCCCAGAGAGGCAATGTACTTTAAATATTTTTCTGATGTGTTTTCTCGAGATAACAATGTGTTTTCTCGAGATAACAATGTGTTTTCTCGAGATAACAATGTGTTTTCTCGAGATAACAATGTGTTTTCTCGAGATAACAATGTGTTTTCTCGAGATAACAATGTGTTTTCTCGAGAAAACAAGTCAGAAAAATAGTGAAATATTTTAATAAAACTCCTACATTAGCTATAACTAGAAAATGTATAAATGGCGTTAGCAGTATATTAAAATTGGACATTGACCTGTTATACATCACAGATTTCAGGGATTTGAGACGGTGTATCTGACTGGTAAACGTTCTCCAATGCAGCTGAATGGGAGACTTTTTCCCACTTAGCTTCTTTGGCCATGAGTTTTAAATTCCCTATAATTATCTCTGTATTGAGTAGAACCTTCTGTGTCTGTTTTCCTTGTACCCGGTAAAGTAAGGATATAAATCATTTCAAAAGACCCCACACCACCAATGTTTTCCCTGGCATTTCAGTCCAAATGAACCCATATTGACATTGACCATGGGGTAATAGCACACGTTGGACTGAATGCTCTCCATGTCAGGTCCCTCTGGCTACCTGGGATTGGACGGTTTTATATTAGTAGTAATGGTTCCTTTATGTGTGTAGTTGGTGAGTTATGTCCTTTGCTGTCCTCCTCACTTGAATTCTATTTCAAGTGATAAATGCGATGCTGATTTGATTTCCATATCCAACGCTTATGAGATTCCTAGATAAACTATAGATACATTCATTACCTTGTGTCACAATTCTGCTTTTAACGTGTTTTGTGGAACTGAAAGTTAATTAATGATACCGCTGCACTCTTCCATAGAACAGATCTGAAAAATGAGGCTTGAGACAGTACAGGTTGAGTATCCCTTGTCCAGAAATCTGTTATCCAAAATACATTTTCAGATCTTTTCCACAAGTTTCAAATTCAACACACACACCTCTCAGAATGCAAGCGCACAAAAGTTTATTCAGCGTCCAGCCCCCTTAACCTGCTATATAGCCTTGCCACGCATGCTCAGATTCCCCCGCGCCCACAAAGGGTAATACAATGGCACGTGTTGAGGCCTGAGACTTTAATATATCTTATTGGTGAAAACGATCCATTATCCAAAACGATCCATTATCCAAAAAGATCAATTATCCAAAAAGATCAATTATCCAAAATACTTCATTTATACTATCATTTTGGAAAAGGGATATTCCAACTGTAATGTTCTTGCCTATGTTGGATTATTATTGGCTTGGTGACTGATTCATATAAGTGTGTAAAAAGAAATATCTCTCTCATGGAAGGAGTAACCAAATCCAACACTTACTGACATGATGTGCTTGGCTGTTACCCTTGTAGCCGATAACCACTACTTGGCTCTGTCGGCCTTTATCTTTCTAGCAGACACCTTCTGCTTGAATGTGTTCCCCTGTGTTTCTCTTGGGCTTAGCTAGGTTATCTCTCTAGCAAATAACCTATGTTTGTATCTTACCCTGCGCCTCTGTAGTAGATATTGCTTGCTCAGCTAGGTCACCCCATCCTTCACAAATACAGCGATCTCGTCTTGTTTCCCTGTAACGGTTAGTTCTAATTTGACACTGTTTCTCTAGATATCTGGCTATATCTCTGTCCCATTGTTACTCATACTCTGAGCACAGCTTTATTTCTCTTTAATCACATACTATTTCTCCCTCTGTATTTGGATACTGGGCAAGATGCCGTTCTCTGCACTCCTGTCTCCGAATGCATGCATGCTCTTTGCTTGGCTCAATCCCATTGCTTGTTTATAGTCCATACTAGGGGCAACCACGCCAGATGTTATGGACTGCATCCCCCATAATGCTCTTATAACCGTGATGCTGGCAAGGCATCAAGGCAAATGTAGGCCGCAACATTTGGAGTGCGAAGGTTGCCTACCCCTGGTCTAACCTATAATCTAGTCTCTTTCTAAAGATCCTGGAAAAATGGGAAGATACTTTCGGTATACATACAAGCTTAGGCTGGATCTAGTTTCTTTATGCACTGTGTCACACCTATGCCAAGCATTGACTGCATTTGAAATGATTAATTTCAGGAAATATCCCACCCAGCCAGGATTGTATTGGTCTAAACGTCACTCCCCCTTTCCACTGATAGACTGCTGCGTATTACAACTTCCGCCATGCCCACCAATGGCTTTTTATATTGGTTCCATTCTCTGAGCTAACTTTGTGAAACAAATTCTGAGATGATGAAAAAGATGTCAAATCTTGAATACCTGGCCGGCACCTTGTAGGAAAAAAAGGAGATCGAAAAGATAGGTATACCCTCTGTTGGGTAAACATATCCTATTCCATTTCTGCCGAACACAGCTTGCCACTAACACATAAGGGTCTATCTACTCCATAAAGAGAGAATTGCAGCAATTTGAAATGGGAGTTTCAAACTTTAGGACAATTCTCCAGTGCTGCTAAATGGCAGAATTTACTTTGGGTTTAAGTTTGAAATTCCTGTCTCAATTCTCTCTTTATTCAGTAGACCCCATAGTGCTGCGTACACTGACAATTGCCATGTTCCAAGGGTCTGTGTCTAGGGAGTGTGGTTTTGGTAGTTACATTTGTTCTCCCCTTGGGAAGGATGGTATTGTGAGATAGATGTATAGCAGCATTCATCCATACTGATTTGGGGGGGGGGGGGGGGGTGATGGGAAGTCCTATGAGTGCTTGTGTGAGGGTGAGATAGCAAAAAGCAGTCGAGCGTGATATAGATTTCTGTGCTACACTGAGGAACTCAGTGACCCATAAAATGCACCAGAGACTTTCAGATCATCACAGAAAATCCATAAATGCCTTGCTGGTTATTGTTTTCTCTCTTTAATTATGAGCGAAGTAAAGAGGAGTTATCAGAGCTTCTAAAACAGATCATTGATGTGGCTATTATCTGTGATCCCAGGGTGGGGGAGTACACATGTTTATCTATTTGACTGTAGGACTGCCCCCCTTCCATCACCACCCCTAAAAATGGAAGGTCATAGTGTCCCGGGGCATGCCCTGCCACATGTCCCTGTACAATATATGCTGAAAGTGTACTATGAACAGGATGTTTACTCTGTTATAAGAGATTTCATGCGCATACACCAGACGTTCTGGATTATTTGCAAAAGTGTGTATATCTTTCTAATAATCTGTTTCCTTAGATTATGTATGTATTGTACACGACTTCCTAACAGTATTGTGTTTGTTGCAAGGTGTTCACTTATAATGTGTATCTGATTAGCATGTACAAATGTGTGCATATTATCTAACTGATATCCGTGTTCAAGTATGAGGTGTACTAAATAGTGCATATATATATATATATATAACCTGTATACTATGTTGTGTTATAATGTTTCCAGGGGTGGCCTGGCAAGGGGGGCACAGGGGCAGTTTCCCCCTTTCTATCGTATGACCTAGTGCCCAGGCTCCAACTGCGGCTCTACAACTGCTGCAGAACTACAAACCCCATAATTCCCCACCAGCGTTCTATAATGCAGAGAATTATGGTAGTTGTAGTACAGAAACAGTCGGAAGGCCGCAGTTGACGCCTAGTCCCTAGTTTGTAGCACTTTGTATTTTTCTATCTAATTTTTTTTTTTCTGTCTATAAACCTCTGTACCTTACCTGTATGTTAGCCCTGCTTGTCTATCTGTGTCTGTCTCTAATGGGTGAGCTGATGAAATTGCAAAACGGGCCACTAAATTGTTTTTGCCCCACCCCCGGGCAAGTCGCTAGCCCTTCCCTGAATATATGTTTCCATTTAGACATTTACTTTGTCTCTATACATGTGTCCACAGTGATGTGCACTATAAAAACACCCGTAGTTAAGTAATATGTGTATTATAGTATATACACTCTAATGAGTCTGTACTACTGTATACAGTGTGGAAATGCCCTTAGCTATGGAATTAATCCATTGTGCTATTTCTGTAAATGGCAATCAGTTGGCTCAGTAAATGCTCTGACTACTGCATTTGTTCAAATGTCATTGTTGCAAGTTTGAGTCTAGGCAGGTCAGCCAAAGCCCTTTTTCCTTTCAAGGTTAATGTATGTTTACCATTAATACTCATAATATTAATCTATTATTCAGCTGCCGATTTGGTTAATTGTACACAATGGATTTGCATTTCAAGTTTACAGGCCCATTTTTCATCCTAGCCACCCTTTATACATATCCCCCACACAGGGCCGCTTTAAGACCCTAATGGGCCCTGGGCAAAGTCTTTAGCAGTGGGCCCCCTCAACCCAATTTTTCTAAAGTCGCAGTGTAAAAAAAACTACATGTAAATGTAAGCTTTTTAATATTATATGCAACTATTTTCATATCACATTCAACTATTTGTATATGTAATTAACATGTTATTGAAAAATTAAATTTCTTGTTTTTATTCCCTTTTTCTGCACCCACATTGCACCTAAAGGACTTAACACCATACAGTATCCACAGTACTTGACTTGCACTCATGTTGCACCCACATGATTTGGCATGCCAGTGTCAATTTGTCACACAGAACATACCCCAGTGTCAATTTGCCCCACAGAACATACCCCAGTGTCAATTTGCCCCACAGAACATACCACAGTGTCACTTTCCCTCACAGAACTGAATATGCCACAGCCAACTTGCACACGAATATGCCACAGCCAATTTGCCCAGTAATATGCCACAGCTAGTATGCCCAATAATATGCCACAGCCAGGATTCCCATTAATATGCCACTGTCAGGATGCCTAGTAATATGCCATTCAGTATCCCCAGTAATATGCCACTGTCAGGATGCCCATTAATATGCCATTCAGTATCCCCAGTAATATGCCAGTCAGTATGCCCAGTATAATGCCACAACCAGTATGCCCACTATAATGCCACAGCCAGTATGTCCAGGAATAAGCCAATGCCAGTTTCCCCCACTCCCCAGTACTTACCTTGCTGCTCTCTTGGCCGCCTCCTCCGCAGTCTTCTCTCCACGCACGCTGCATGCATAGCGTGCAAGGAGAGGGACAAACAGCTGCCGGATACGACTTGCTGTCTAAGCCGAAGCGCATCTGCTGGATGCGGCTGCTGCACATGTGACTGTTTCCGTGTGACAGGCAGCGGGGGGCATGTTGCGCAAGTGGGGGACCCTTTAACCAATTGCCCCTGGGCAAGTGCCCACTTTGCCCATTGGTTAAAGCGGCCCTGCCCCTACATATTTATTGTTCAGATCGGTAGGATGGTATAGATCTCTGGGATTTAGTGTATTAAACAAACCTACTGGGAGAAGTTACACACCAATAGCTACTTTCAATTTTACACCAGCCCTACTGTTAAAGAGACGGTAACACCTAAACATTGTCCTTCTTAAGAATAAAAAATGATTGAAAATTATCTATACATTGTGTTTGCAGGAAAGATGATTGAAAATGATCTAGAAAAACTGTAATTGTTTTAAATGTATCTGTGGAGTCGCCTGTTTATGACATCACCCGCGGCTTGGTATGCAAATGGATTGGTTTTCAATGGGAAATGTGTCATTTGCATATTAAGCCACGGATCATGATATAACAGGAGACTCCACGGACATATTTAAAAATAATTTCTGTTTACTAAGGCATTTTCTTGCAATTTTGCAAGATCATTCTCAATCATTTTTCATACTCTACATTCACACTAAAAACACCGTTTAGGTGATACAGTCCCTTTAGCTCAAAGCCTCTGTGATTCTAGCTCATCAGGGCAGACAGATGACTGTATCCAGACCTCCGTTCTCACTTTAATTAGCCAGTGTTTTCTCTTCATTTTCTTATTAGTTCCGTGCAGTGTTTGTGGTGTGGACTGTAGTTAATGCATCCATTCTCATTGTATACTAAGTAGAAAAACACACACCGTACATGCTAATCTGCTCAAAGTTAGACAACAGCTTGCCTGTCAGGCGGTATAACGCAATCATTATAAGCAGATTTAGAGAATATGTGGGAACTATTAGGACATGTAATATCTCACTGCACATTATTCCCATTTGTCGTGATGTATTATTAGTACACTGACAGGTCTGTGCCGTTGTTTTGCATACTGACTTTATCTTGGCGCCTCTCGCGTCTTCAGACTGTTTTTCGTGCTGTCCGTTCTGATGGCTTCTCTTTTGTGCGGATGTTATGTATTTTTTTCCATGATAGTCATTTTTGTCTGACCTGTTTCTTGCCTACAGGCCCCAATACTGCCTACTGGCAAGTATTATCTCTCAAGCTGTCAGTCTGGCATCAGCGTACAAATCCTGCTCCATAGATTGGAGTTTTATGATTCGACTGAATAATTGTATTACAATGTCCGGCTAGTACATAGCCTGACGCAGGTCATCTTGACACTGTTACATTGAGTGGGATACGTGTGATCATTATAGGGGTCTACTCAATAAACAGAGACAGGAACTTTAAGCCAACGTAGCTGAGTTGGATAAATTCGCCAATGTAGCTGAATGGGAGACTTTAAAAATTGGCTAGTTTGGCCTAAAGTTTGAATTTATGCAATTCTCTCTTTATTGAATAGACCATGTAATACGTATTCCAGGAATTATGTTCTTTTAATGGCTAGGACCTGAATCCCTTTTCTCCCCAGCCTTTCTCACTATGTCAGTGTTTAGAGAGGATTAAAACAATAAAAGGTTGTGAGAAGGATTTATTTAGCTAATAGATTGGGGAATGCTTTCTCAATCTACAGACGTTCACCTTTTCACTCAGGTGACTTGGTAATATGATTATGGATCCCAGTGTGAGGGACAGCTATAGCCAAAGTGTGTTTCTTCATGTTACACTATGTCTGGTACAATGAATTTCTTGATGTTTAAAAAAAAAAAAAAGATTCAATAATTCAGTGTTAAATGTATATCTGTCTTCTCTTATCGTCTTATTACTATAAGGTTCTAATTGTTAATCTGCTAGGTGGCTATTAGAAATTAATTATGTTTAATCTACCCTAATTATTTTCATACCAGGCTTAAAACTGAAACCTTAAAAGGGTCATTAAAAATTTTTTTTTAATGCATTTTCTGGACTATACTAATGTGCTGTGTGTCATGTGCAACCTAAGGGCTTTACTTGTATTGTTTCCATCATCCACACGTTCACTGTGTATTCTCATTGCATCTCTAGTGGAGCATCTTGTTTGTCTCTCTAAGGATGCTGGTGATGCCCTCTTTTAGAAGAAGACGAGGATCCTTGAGGGGTGTATGTAAAATAACAAACACATTAATGTATTATTGTACCTAAAAGATACATTACACAATGTTTAATGGAAACAATACCTCTAGTAAGAGGACAAATTGTTTATAATGTCTGGCAGATATGGGTTTTTGATACTTGGCTTTTCTCTGCTGACTCCATTGTGTATGTCTTGATGCAGACTTGAACATTCTAGAGCGATTTAGATATAGTGTTTAATTAATAGGAGTGGGAATTTTGGCATATGGCTACAGAATTAGCTGAAATATATATTAGGAGTCCAGTGTGAGAGCTACTACTTCTTACGATTCCAAGTAGGAAAATATAAAATCCACTGGTGTACTCAGCAGGATGTCATATAAACAACTTGTTGACTTGTATGTTGATGCTGACGTTTGTAAAATGTGGTTTGGATAGTATAATGGCTCCTGGATAGACATTGAATAGTAAGTATTGTGATGAGATTTGTAGACATCACATTTATTTGAAGAAGATCTCAAATCGGTCCTTGCCTTAATGCAATTAGTGATGTTCCTGTTCTCCATTGTAATCACCGTCTGTGAGCATGTAACTGGGTTGGGTTGTCACTGGACAGTTCTCATGAATATAAGGCTGCTGTTGGAGGTTACAACGCTTACGATTGTAAGGGGTCTAGGTGGTCAGGGCATCGGGGGTCACATGACCTTCTGTCGCTGAGCCCCCATACACGTGCGAGGTACACAGGAGGCAGCATGGAAGGATGTCTGTGCGCATGGACAACAGACAAATATTCAGCTGTCCACCAGTAGACACCAGGGAAGTCCTGTGAATGCAATGTGGGTGCTGGTTGGAGGCATGTCCTGGGTGTGCAATCTAGGTCATTTGGTAAGTCCTGTGGGTGCAATCTTGATGCTCTGGCAAGACTTGTAAATTCACTGTTGGTGCTCTGGCAAGGAATGTGGGGGCAGTAATGAAAGGAGTGCAGGAGATTTGGAGTTGGGGGATCCAAGATCATTTGATCTGTAAGTGGCCCAAAAATATCTCAGGGAGGAACTGGGTCTTGGTTGGAGCGACTTGCAAGATGAGTCCGGCATAGTCCATGTCCTCCATCCAAGACTCTTCTCTAAACTCCAGATCCAAGAGCCTGTTGAAGCCAATAAACAACCATTCACTGTCAACTTCAGTGGCACAGTGTTTTTTTTTGCGCCAAATAACTAGATAGTAACATAGATATTATATAATTTAGTAACTGGGAGGAAAAGGTCTGTGTGAAAAAAATAATTTCTAGAATGTGGATACATGGAAAAGCTTCTTAGTGTGGAGGCTGTGAGATGGTGGCAGTGAAAACAAGATGGCTGGCACCTTTAAAACACCTCAACTAAAGATCCTTTCCAAACTCTCTATTATTCTGTTACTTTCACTGTGTGTTGTTTCCATTTTTTTTGTGTATCGACCCCATCTATCTATTCCTGCCTATTACCCTGTCACTCTCTCTCTCTCTCTCTCTCCCGCCTTCTCTCTCTTTCCCCGTCTCTCTTTCTCTTCATTTATTCTCTCTCATTATTTACATTCTCTCCATTTCAACTTTTCTTTCTTATTTTCTCACTATAATGCTTTTTCAGTTGTTTTCCCCCCATCTACCTTCCTCTCTCTCTCTCTCTTGCGCGCTTTCTTGTATTCTTTCTCTCTCTCTCTGTACTGCTCTTGTATCCCTCCCCTTTTCCTGCGACAGTGCTGTAGACAAGGGTGGGGATGCTCCGTGATTGCTCCTATGTCCGGCGCTGACTGCTTTGCTTTTGGTGTGAGAGGTTAGCCGTGAGAGCAGGCCTGACTCGTACTGATAAGGGCTCTTGGCGTGAGGCTGGTTTTGGCTCATTAGACTGTCTCCAACAGACATCTGACTTGTAGCATTAAGCTGGTGATCATGTATACAACTGCATTACACCTCGCTGTATAGATGCGCCTCAGTGACCAACGGGTTAATATAAAAGAAATTAATACCAGTTCGGCGTTGTCTGCTATATCGCAGGGTTAATTTTTGCAAGCAATGCCCATACTTGTAAACATATATGGCTCATTTATTGCCTGCTAATCTGCAAAAACCGTCTGGAAAGCGGCAAAAAGGTTTATTGATTGAAAGAAGAGGTGTTTTTTTTCCAGTAAACGTGGTATAATTTATCTGTTGCTTCAGTGATATAGTGGGAGATTCTACTAAACAGCACTAATGATGCGTAGCAAAAAATCCAGAGGAATGCGCTGAAGGACATGGTGTGCGAGCATACGTTTTTGATGTTGTGATGGATCTCTGTAATTTCTTTGTAATTTGAATATGTTTGGCTTACTTTTACCCTTTCAGAACCAGAGGGTTGAGCAACACTTTCCAAATTAAAACATTTTTTTTTTTTCATAAATCACCAAATGCCAGCCCACTCTTCTCTTTGCGTTACTCTCTAGTGGGACCACTGCAGCTTCTACAACTGGATTTGTACATTTTCTATTTGGGTCCTTTACCTGATGGACTCATACATAATTTCTCACCAAGGAGACCTCTGCTGGCCAGACGCCAGTATTACTTGTGTCCCCTTCCCTCTTTCAAGGACACGGTGCTCCTGTCTCTGAGGGCTGGGTTGTTAGACCTCTCACAGAGTGACGCTGTTACACAACACACGCAAATTGTATCCACAGGACATACCCAAGCAACTACATTGCACGCCCAGGACATGCCCCAGCGCTCACACTGTACACCAGGACTTTCCCTAGTCAGTACCCAGATTGCACCTCCAGCACATGCCCCAGCACCCAAATTGCACACCCAGAACTTGCCCCAGCACCCACATTGCACACCCACACCTTGCCCCAGCACCCACAACTTGCCCCAGCACCCACAGTGCATACCCACAACTTGCCCCAGCACCCACATTGCACACCCAAAACTTATACTAGCCAGCACCCACATTGCAGAACTAGGTAGTGCTCCAATCTGAATTAAGGAAGTATCAAACATAATATCCTTAGATTGGGAATCGCTACTAGTGATAGGCAATCCTTTGCACTCCAGCTGCTTTTTACTATAACTCCAATTATTCTGAGCCAGCAAAAAATGAAACACGCTACATACAAGGAGTTAGACTAAATGTCTGTTCTGCTGAGCCTCAAATACTGTCCTTGTCAGCGGCTCCCAATAATATTTAATTACCTTTTCGTAAAAATCATCATCTTTCATGAAAAGGTAATTTACTTATCCAAAATATAAAAGACACCAGACTTGCGACGTCAAGAGGACTGTTATTACCACCTAGGAAGCACGATTTACTATGTTCCTTTAGCTAATGGCCAACCTTGTACTCTTAATGGCACATTACCTCTCACCCTATGGATAATGTATTCAAGTGAATCTACAATGCTTCAGCCATTACGATAGGTCAGTGACTGCAATGTGTTTAAGCCTGAGTGCTCAGTTTCCTGCAGGATACTAAATTAAAGTTCTCTTTCATTTTTTTTTTTTTTTATCCTCTCCCTTTTGCTTAGTCCCCATCCCCCTTTTCATTGCCCACACTCCTCTTTTCATTTCACTTTCTTTCTTTTTTTTAGTGTCCATTTCTCCTGCTCAGATGTCCATCCATAACCTCTCCCTGTCCCCTCGTGCAAGCTTCCTGGCTCATCTCTTCTAATCCAGCCTCCTTGCCCCTTCCATATCAGCTCAAAATCTCCCCTTCTTCTGCTTAACCCACATCCCTAGGGTAGACCCAATACCGCGCTGGTAATCTGATCCGATATGGGGGCCTCCGCATATGTCCACAATTTGGACATCATAACCGATTCCATGCCTACATCTCCCAACACCAAATGCAGCTGACATTCACCAAAACTTAGTGGTAACCTCGGTCATCAGTCCTCCCAAAAATGGCCAGAGTGTAATAAAATAAAAAAATCAGTAAAACAATAAATAAATAACATGATTCATTAACCCTTTAAGGACCAGGGATTTTCCTGGGCCAAGGACCAGAGCGTTTTTCAATTTTTAATACGCGTTTTTTGAAACATAATTTTCCTCTCTCTCATTTAACGTACACATACAAGTTATATGTTGTTTTTTAAAGGACAGTTAGAGCTTTCTTTTGATACCCTATACATAAAAATGATTTACATTTTAGTATTAAAAAATAAATATAAAAGAGGAAATTTTTGAGGAAAAAATTATTTTCCCAGTAATAACCTACATAACTAGTGCAACACTAACCCACTTATCCCCCCTAATTAACTAACTAATAACAAAGAAAAATATTGGTTCCCAAACCCCCCATAACAAAAAAGACAGAAAAAAAACTCTGAAGAGTGCGATGTCAGATCAGTAAAAATCATGCAACAGGCATGCAGGGGTTACATTTTATTAAATAAATATATTAAAATTACCTTTATTTATTAAAAAAAACGTTATAAATTGTAAAAATAAAAAAATTTGTTAAAAAAAACTAAATGAGGGCCATAAAGTGGAAGGAAACTGTTCACAGTTAAAAACTGTGATCAGCAATGAAAGGGTTAATTTTAAAAAAATTTTTTTTTTTTTTTACCTCTGTATTTAATTAATTTATTTTTACTTACAGGTCACTCTCTGTGCTTCACTATAAGATTGTGAAGCACAGAGAGTGAATTAGAGGCAAAGTCAGTGTGTGAACACACTGACTTTGCCATCTAATTTGCATGTTATCGCGGTGATGACTCAATCACCGCGATCACATGCCCGGAAACTGACCGATCGGGTCCAGGAGCTTTGCCTCGGGTGCGAGGCTTAGTCCTGGACCCGTTGCAGACTAGCTGGTGGGGCACACGGAGCGCACCGCCGGCTAGACTGCATGACGAGTTAACTCGTCATAAGGTCACTAACGCGGCGGCTCTTATGACGAGTTAACTCGTCATAAGGACGGGAAGGGGTTAAATAAATACAAAAAAATAAAGTAAATGAACATAGAATAATATAAACAAATATTACATTTAAAAATGCTCATATTCATGTAAATATATTATTATATAACATTACTATACTATAATTGTTTATAAATATTTCTGTGTTTAAACTATGTCTCTACACTTTTCGATTCAATTCTCCTGCTAAGTCTGGAGAACTGATTATTGCTATTTTCATGCATGTTACCTGAATATGGAGCATGTTCAGGGGGTGATCATCGTATATTGTGTAGACAAAGTCTCTGGTTTTCATTGTGAAAATCACAGTCACAATCCCAATGCTTCAGGAAAGATGCCGTCCTGGACTGCTAGAAAGCTGATGTTTTTGGATGGCCTGTAAAGCAAAGAAGTGAAACAGGCCAGAAGTGGGCAAGACTACCAATGAAAGTAGGCAAGACTACCAATGAAAGTGGGCAAGACTACCAATGAAAGTAGGCAAGTCTGAGCTAAATTTTCCATATATGGTGAAATAGTTGACCCTAGGAAGGCCATAGGAAGTTGCCAAACCCAGAGTCTCCTGGTCTAACCCAAGGTAGCGCAATTGATGGTGACAATGTAGGTTTTACATATGTAATCAAATGCTAACAATTCCAGGATTCTTTCTCAAATAATTATTTTATTGAGTTTTAAAAGACATAACAAGTTACAGAAAAGATAAAAAAAAATGTTGAATATAGATTACAATATGGGGGAAATAACAATAACAAGATATACATCTATAATACTTAAGAGAAGATATATATATATATATATATATATATATATATATATGTTTTTACATAAAAACTAATATAATATCATAAATATTTGTACAGAAGATAATAAAAATATAAAAATATACAATAGTATAAAAATAACAATAAATTAAAAAATAAATAAAACAAATACATGTTTGTCGAAGGGGGGGGGGGGGGGGCATCCACATTGCCCACTCATGATGCAAATTAATATTTTTATAGTATTTGGTCTAAAACGAATTCACATCTTTTATTTTCGATGGCCAAATTTAAGACTTCTGTAATGGATGGGATATTTGTAGATTTCCAATATTTGGGTATTAAAGAGTTGGCTGCAATTAATAAATGTTTTAATGTAATTGATTTGTTTTGGGGTAAATTCCAGCATTCTGCCTCCATTTCTACTCAAGCTAATGAAAGCACTGTTATAGTCATGTCTGTTTTACCATCACAAGCAGCCATTTTAATAGATTTTAGTTATATCATTGGTAGTCTATGTGCCGCAGGTTTGACATCAGTGCGTTAGGTTAATCATCACTATGAAAAACTTCGTATGTCTAGTACATGTATAGTACAGTCATCCCATTATCAAAACATACCACCCATGGGTAAAATGACACCGGCATGAACATAGAAGCCCCTTGTTAACCAGCTACTGAGAAATGTTAGTGCAGATATAGGTGTAAATCTTATTAACCTTCGCCAATATTACAAATTAGGACAAACAATAACAGTGACACAAATACATTCAAACAGAACCACCCCTCAGGTGGTGATTATTTTTTAATTTTCTATAATTCAATATGTTAGGAAGTTAAATAGACATCACAAATGGCATAAACTGACTGGATGCTTTTAAAAGCAGACATTTGATGATTTTGACCATAGGAGCATATATTTGGGTGATGACTTTACCCAGGGCTCGACAAACCCCGGGCGCCAGGTCGCCATGGCGACCAGGAAATCAGACCTGGCGCCCGGGTGCTGTTTGTCACAGGGAGCCCTTGCCGGCTGCCATCTGTTACATGCAGCGCGAGGGGAGAAAGTCTGTGCGGATCACACAGACTGTAAGCTCCGCCCCCTCGCGCAACACGTTGTAGTGCCGAGTGTCACGTGACAACTCGGCACTTAGCAGAAACCGAAAGAGGATCGGGCTCCAGCATTAATGTCCCCCTCCCCTGCACTGTGGTAAGCAGCAGGGAGGGAGGACACCGTAAGAGATACCATGTTTGTGTTTTTTTTAAAGAACAAAAATGTGTGAATGTAACTGGCTGTGTATGTGGTCTGTGTGTATGTATGTGTGAATGTAACTGGCTGTCTATGTGGTCTGTGTGTATGTATGAGTGAATGTAACTGGCTGTCTATGTGGTGTGTGTGTGTATGTATGAGTGAATGTAACTGGCTGTCTATGTGGTCTGTGTGTATGTATGTGTGAATGTAACTGGCTGTCTATGTGGTCTGTGTGTATGTATGTGTGAATGTAACTGGCTGTCTATGTGGTCTGTGTGTATGTATGTGTGAATGTAACTGGCTGTCTATGTGGTCTGTGTGTATGTATGTGTGAATGTAACTGGCTGTCTATGTGGTCTGTGTGTATGTATGAGTGAATGTAACTGGCTGTCTATGGGGTCTGTGTGTATGTATGAGTGAATGTAACTGGCTGTGTATGTGGTGTGTGTGTCCGTGTGTGAATGTAACTGGCTGTGTATGTGGTGTGTGTGTGTGTGTGTGAATGTAACTGGCTGTGTATGTGGTGTGTGTGTGTGTGTGTGTGAATGTAACTGGCTGTGTATGTGGTGTGTGTGTGTGTGAATGTAACTGGCTGTGTATGTGGTGTGTGTGTGTGTGAATGTAACTGGCCGTGTATGTGTGAATGTAACTGGCTGTCTATGTGGTCTGTGTGTATGTATGTGTGAATGTAACTGGCTGTCTATGTGGTCTGTGTGTATGTATGTGTGAATGTAACTGGCTGTGTATGTGGCATGTGTGAATGTAACTGGCTGTGTTTGTGGCGTATGTGTGAATGTAACTTTCTGTGTATGCGAGGTTGGTGTATGTGACTGTCTCCGTGCGTTTGTGATGTGCCGTTGTCTGGCTCCTAAATTTTTTAGCTGGCTCCTAAAACTAAATTAAATTTGTCAAGCCCTGACTTTACCACCCTCGTACCCTCAACCGACAAACATAGCTCAGAGATGACGTTTACCAGACATAATACTTAAACAAATTTCTGTAGAAAATACTTCAAAGATTAGTCCTGGCTCCAGACCTTTATCAACCACTGGCGCAGGAGGATACAGCTGTAATATCCATTAACACAGGAAGCAGGGCTTGCCATCCCCTGCCAGCTGAGGGCAATATAGAGCCATGCTCTAACTAAGGCTGTCAACTGTGTAATAACATTCACGGATATAGGATTAATAGGGTGTGCCAGATATTACTGAATGTAGGCAATAATTCCACTATTCATGGTCATGGCCTTGTAATGCTTTGGTCATGGCTGGCAGTGGTAGTCTCATATTGAGAGAAGTGAGTGTTATACAGTTTATTATATTTACCTTTCGTCATCAGTAAATGACACCAAATTATGATACGTAGATAATTTTCTATGGGGAGATCACTGCAAAGATGGCACTGACCTTGTATTTACCTGCCAACTCTCAGTTCTCCGTCAATTCTTTACCATTTTATTTCCCCATCTTCTTTTTTGTTTTCCACCTTTTCTACAGCTGTGTAAGTCTGTCTAATCCTGTTTTCTCTACCTCTTTTCCCAATCTCTCTTTCCCTGACTTTCTGTCATTGTGAGTATGTCTGTATCATTTGGCGCCTGTCTCTTGCAATCCCCCCCCCCCCCCCCCCGTCGCCCCAACCAACTTCTGTCTTTTACATGCTGTATCTGTCCCTTTCTCTATTGAAATGTTTCCTGTCCTCAATTCTCTTGTGCATTTGCTGCAGTGCTTAATGTAAGCACAGCCATGTTCGATTAGCCACATTTAACAGAACAACAAGTCTTTATTGTGCAATAAAACATCCTATAGATCTCCTGCTCTTACAGGCATTTTACCAGCCACTCATCAAGTGTGCCAGACTTGGCCACTATTGTTCGGGGAGAAAAGGGTTCGGTGGCTGAATTTACACAGAGTGCAAGCTCTGCAGAGAGGGAATTATTCCAGGGTAAATTAGGAATTATAGCAAGACAAACTCTGAACTGAGATGATAAATTGGGATCTATACCAGGTTAACCAGGAATTCTATATCGGAGCCCTGGAGTATAGCACTTTCTATCTTTCCCTGTCTTTTCTTTCAGTTAGTCCCTATACATTCAGCAATCACTTTCCAAACGGGGCTGGGTGTAGGCAAGGCCGCCATCGGAAATTTCAGGGCCCCTAACTGAAAAAGATTCTGCCCCCTCCATATCTCCTTCTTGCCCCCCTACCCTCCCAAAGTAATTTTATCCAGGTCATGCCCCATGCCTCATCACCTGTATTGTACATCCAGGATTTGCTTCTGCCCCCCAGGACATGCCCCATTACCCGCATTGCACATCCAAGACTGAATATGCCACAACCTGTTATTCCATTAATATGCCACAGTTTGTCCATTAGTATGCCACAGCTTGCACCATTAATATGCCACTGTTAGTTTACCCATGAATATTCCACAGCCAGTATGCCACTGTTTTCCCATTATTATGCCACTCTTTGCCCATTAATATGCCACAGCCGGTTTTCCCATTAACATACTAATGCCAGTATGCCCATTAATATGCCACAGCCAGAATGCTCATTAACATGCCACAGCCAGTATGCTCATTAATATGCCACAGACCGTATGCCCAATTAATATGCCACAGCCAGTATGCTCATTAATATGCCACAGCCAGTATGCCCATTAATATGCCACAGCCAGTATGCTCATTAATATGCCACAGCCAGTATGCCCATTAATATGCCACAGCCAGTATGCCCATTAAAATGCCACAGACAGTTCCCCCTCCTCACCCCTTGCGCGGTACTTACCTCCTGTGCGAGACACAGCAGCCTTCCATGCTGCCTCCCTCGTACTCCCTGCGCACTGATCTGATTGAGCACCGGAAGGTCACGTGACTCTGGTGCTCTGACGTCAGAGCAGTGTGCGCACAGCATGAGAGAGACAGCATGGAAGCATGTCTGTACATTGCACAGACACCATGCTGCTATCTCGTGCGGAGATGTTGGCAAGGGGAGATCTTTTGATCTCCCCAGCCAGTGTCTTTGCCGGAACACTTTTTTATCCCCAAAACATTTTTTTTTAAAGGGCTGAAACAACGTTTTTTGGGTTTTGTCAAGCCACTGGTGGAGTGCTGTCTGATAAATCATTATTTTTCTGCAATACCTATAATTTATCTGTCAAGATATCTGTCTATCTGTGTCTATACATCCAGTAACATATATTTATATAGTGCCAACATTTTACGTAGTGCTAGGTACCGAGCAGAGAAGAGGACAACATACTAAGTTGTTGTATTTTGAATGGATGAGCCAGAGGTAGGCCATCAGGAGGGTATTACAGTAGTCCAGGCGTGAGATCACAAGCAAGTGCACTAGCATATTGGTAATCTCTTCGCTGAAGAAGAGACTTATGTGCAGAAAAAAGAATTTGGCTAGAGACTGAGCATGGGCAGTGAAGGAGAGAGCCGAGTCAAAAATGACACAAAGACATGGGACGTGGTCAGCGGGTACAATAGTAGCATTTTCAACATTGATTGCGAAGCCAGGTACAGGGATAAAGCTTGAGGGAAGGAAATGGAACACCTGAGAGAGAAATCAGAATACAAGGACAGTTGGATGCTGCTCTGATCCTTGCACAGGCTTTACCCCTTATATTTTAATATTTGGAGCCACACTCTGCTTCCTGTGATGGAATACCTTGAACTGAGCCAGAGGGTGAATGACTTTTGACTCAAACCACCTGTGGCAAACCTGTACAGACTATGATTAAATAACACTGTATATATTTATATATACAGTGCCAACTGTGTATACATACAGTAAATATATATATCAAAGCAAGTTCATGTTAAGATATAATGTTTGAAAATTTACAGGCATAACAAATATATGAAAATAAAACAGTACAATGAAAAAGAAAATAAATCAAAATTATCTGGTGAATAAAACATGTTCAAATACAAATCAGAAATGTTTCTGTGAGGAGGAAATGATGTAAGAAGAAAAAGTGGTAAAAATCCTCACATCTATTCTTTAATTCTTATACATCCCAACATTTAAAAATGGACAAATGTTATGGGGAGTGGCTTAAAGTGTAGATGGACACATGTGACACATGTTATGGGGAGTGGCTTAAAGTGTTGATATGGGCAGGGTAGTAACAAGAATGTGTAGATACTTTTGTATATAGTTGGATTAGGCATTTAGCCTCAAACAAAACACATCCAAAAAAAAAGAGTACCACAAATATCTGAACATTTATATATATCCTGTGGTAAATATGTGTCAAAGGTAAGTACCATACTGAGATATTGATATGTAACCTGTGGCAAAATATTTGGTAAATATCATGATACTTCTACATATCATGTGGTAAATATGTGGTCATTTTGGTCAATATCAGCATATTAATGTATAACCTGTGGTAAATATCCAGATATAATTATAGAACTGTGGTAAGTAGCTGGCTATATCAGTGCCATATCATGATATCAATATATACAAGTGGTAAATTTCTGTATTTTTCTCATTTCCTAACTAGTGTTAATTATCAGGATACTATTATACAATTGTGGTAAATGTCTGTCTATAGCAGTACTATATCAAGATATTAATGTATAACCTGTGGTAAATAGCTGGTTAATAAGTACCATATGAGAATATTAATATATAACCTGTGGTAAGTAGCTGGCTATGTCAGTGACATATCAAGATATCAATATATACAAGTGGTAAATTTCTGTATTTTTCTAATTTCCTAACTAGTGTTAATTATCAGGATACTGTTATACAATTGTGGCAAATGTCTGTCTATAGCAGTACTATACCAAGATATTAATATATAGCCTGTGGTAAATAGCTGGTTAATAAGTACCATATGAGAATATTAATATATAACATGTGGTAACTATGTGGCTCTAGCAGTACAATGTCAAGATATGTTCTGTGGTAAATATCACATGGTAAACATCTGACTATATCAGTACAATATTGACATATTAACATGTACTGTGGTAGATATCAGACAAATACATCATGGGAAATGCTAATATTGACTTCCTTTCCTGCCATTCTTAGTCACCATTGGTCTGGCTGAGGATCGTTGTAGCAGTGTTTATTCTTGTAGATTCATTATTTTATTGATACTGTGAATACTATACTGTGGCCATTTCCTTAACATTCTGTGTTGGCATACTGATGTGTATGGAAATATGAAGCTGATGTGTATAGGCCTGGTCACCAAGTGAGGAGTAGGGTTGCCACCCGGCCGGTATTTTACTGGCACAGCCGTTATTCTACCTCTTGGAACCGGTGCCGGAAAAAACAAAATACCGGCACTTCTAAGGCCGGTATTATTTGCAGGGGGAGCGGAGAGATGGCAGACTATGTGTTTGCATAGTCTGCATGATACAAATATTGCTGTGCCTGAAGCGCACTTTGTGGATCTATGCCGTGTGTACCTGGGGGAGTGAAGACGCAGGCTCTCCGCACGTGAGCGCAGCGCGAGGGTGAAAGTCTGTGCTTCCTGCACAGACTGCTGGCTCCGCCCCCTCGCATAGCGCGATAACATCAGAGCTGGGTGTCACAGGGCAGACCAGTCTGTGGTAGAAACGTCCCCCTCTCATGTAATAAGGTAAGGCAGGGGGACACATTGAGTTATTCATGGGTTTCCCCCCCCCCCATAAAATATGAATATGTCTATCTATGTTACTGTCTGTTTATGTGACTGTCTCTGTATGTGGGTATGTGTATGTTACTGTCTCTGCATGTGGGTATGTCTATGTGTCTGTCTCTGCGTGTGGGTATGTCTATGTGACTGTCTCTGTGTGTGGGTATGTCTATGTCACTGTCTCTGTGTGTGGGTATGTCTATGTGACTGTCTCTGTGTGTGGGTATGTCTATGTCACTGTCTCTGTGTGTGGGTATGTCTATGTGACTGTCTCTGTGTGTGGGTATGTCTATGTGACTGTCTCTGTGACTATTTCTGTGTGTGGGTATGTCTATGTCACTGTCTCTGTGTGTGGGTATGTCTATGTGACTGTCTCTGTGTGTGGGTATGTCTATGTGACTGTCTCTGTGACTATTTCTGTGTGTGGGTATGTCTATGTGACTGTCTCTGTGTGTGAGTATGTCTATGTGACTGTCTCTGCGTGTGGGTATGTCTATGTGACTGTGTGTGTGTGAGAGAAAGAGTTTGCATGTGTGTGTGACGTGTGTATGTGTCTGCTCATTGACATGAGATACAAATAGGATGTATATACTTCTCACTAGCAGTATATATACACACACAGATATATGTATATATAACACATACACATTTATATATTTCACACTGGCATGATATACAAATATATATATATATATATATATATATATAAAATCATGCCGGTGAGAAGTATATGGATAATGAGAATTAAGCTCCAGGCACTCAGTACCTGTACCAAGGAGCCCTAAGTATAATCTGATAGGGACATTGAGTGGATCTGCCCCTCAGTGGCTCCACCCTTTGTAACCCCACGCTTTTGTGGCTCCACCCACATTTATGGCCGGTATTTTTTTAGGAAAAGGTGGCAACCCTAGTGAGGAGTCTGTATTTCATAGTACTTCCTTTAGCTGCCCAGTTTTTCACTTTCCTTTCTTGCTCTGCACGGTGCATCCTTTAGGTGCATCCTTACGATGCCCTGATCTGCTGCTCTTCATCCAGTGTAGCTCTTTACTCTTCAATTCAACGCATGCTCTTCCCAGTGCTGTTATTAACACACATTTTTGCCAGTACCACCCATTTCTACCTGGCTGAGCACCACATGCACTCTGCCCATTGCTCCCTTTGCTACCTTGCTCTGTTGCCCCACACATTCTCTTCCCAGGGCTCTGTCCTTCTTCTGCACACACAGTGCATCCCTTTGCCTCCTTGTTTGGTCTAGACCTTTTCCTAAAAAGAATACTGGCCTTGCTGTTGCCTCCATAGACTTTAAATTGGCCATAAGCCAATTTTTTTTTTACCGGCCTGTGGGTATAATACCAACTGGGTGGCAACCCTAGTTTGGTCCCTTGCACAGATTCAAAAATGCTTCCATCTAGCCTGGTTCTACTCCCTGAATACGTTCCGCCCAGTCTCTGTCCGTTTGTTGCGTTGCTCAACTGTCCTGCAAATCCTCTGCCCAGTGCTTCTCTTTGGTGCATGGCTTTGCTTCCCGCAGGCCGGTTGACTCGATGTTGATACGAGCAAAGGCCTGTGGTGTGAAGTGTTAGATTTCCTATGAGTTGTCCCATGGGACACTTGATGTAATCTCACACTGTAACAGGCAGAAAAGGAGTCACGGCTCTCGGGAGTCTGTTAGCAAACAATCTACATGCAGGTTACATGAAGGGGGGGGGGGGGCTGTCAGTGCGCCGTGGAAATAACTCTCGCCAGAGGGAGGAAAAGAACATTAACTCACAAGTCCTTCTGCACCTGCTCTCTGCAAGTGACTGTGCGTGCTAGGACACAAACACGGGCGAAACCCAGGCGATTATATGTTTGCAAGTGACTCAGTGGGGTTTTGTGGGTAGAAAAAAGGGTTGTCTTGGCAAGCATTCTTAACCCTTCGACATCTGGGTATGTGTGTGCAGCGCATGGGGAATTTAATTCCCTAGCTCTCCAAGGTGTTAAACATTAAAGCCATTCTTTTCTGTGTGCAATGACATGTTATCACCTTGTGAAAGGGCAATTTGAAACAGCAGGGATAAAGCTGCACTGATTTTTTTTTGGAGCTAAGCACTTGTGTTAGGAGTAGAAGGTGGAGATAAATGTAAGAGGTGAAAACATTGCACCTTCTAAATTTATTTTGTAAAATGATCTTCTTTGTTTCCCCAATGCTGCATGCACACAGCAAGACAGTTATAATATGTGAATGTAAAGAACAATGTACTTTATTTTTGTGTGATTTGCAAGTCACCGAGACATAGAACAATGAGGTTTATGAGCAGCACAATTTTCAAATTTGGCATCCTGGATTTGTAAGGGTGATTGTCAATTAGACACCAAATTAACACCTATTCTCCACAGTCTTGGGAAATGTACTGAATTTTCCAAGTTCTTGTACTGAAATTTGATTGACTCATTTTTTTTCCATTTTTGGTTGTTGCCCGAGCTCTTGTCTTCATCCTGCTAATTGAAACCTTATCCAAGCCTCGTTCTCCTACTCTTAGGGCTTTAGTCATGAACGAGAGGGAATTGTAGGGAATTTTAACCTTATAGGCCAAAGTTGGCCCATTCAGATGAAATGGTATTGGTCTATGTACAGTGGCTTGTAGCGCTATATATGTTCCCTTGTTGTACTAATCAAATTATTATTCAGTCAGGAGATATCAATAGATTATTGCATAGGCATCGAAAAGTGGCCCTCCAGCTTCTGTTGAACCGCAAATCCCATAATTCCCCCCTTGCTTTCTAGATTTGCAGAAAATGATGGTAGCTGCAGTCCAGAAACAGCAGTTGGACATCTAGGGCTTATTGCACCATTTTCTCCTAAAACACTGGCATATTTGGGTGGAATGTTCTCATTTTCAGTTTAATTTATCAACCTTACCATAGGTTTTGCATGTTTTTTTTTTGGGGGGGGGGGGGGGGGTATAAAATGTTAACAAATGTTAAATTTTGAAACTACTTCTCCTGCAGCTCGAGAGGAGAACGTGGCCACTTTCCGTGGCTCGGAGTACTTGTGCTACGACTTGTCACAGAACCCGATCCAGAGCAGCAGTGATGAGATCACTTTGTCCTTCAAAACCCGGCAGAGAAATGGGCTTATCTTACACACCGGCAAGTCCGCTGACTATGTGAATCTAGCACTGAAAGGAGGAGCAGTCTCTCTAGTCATCAACCTGGGCTCAGGAGCCTTCGAGGCCATTGTGGAGCCAAACAATGATAAATTCAATGACAACCAATGGCATGACGTGAAGGTTACCCGGAATCTGCGCCAGGTAAGGTGTTTAGGGACCTATGGCGCTCAGTAGACAACTGAGGCCTGTCCTGTTATTGGAGGTAGGGGAAGTAGCCAGTAAAATTATTACAAAGATGGTAGAAGGAGCGGAGGGTGGGTTTTGGTTAGGCATTACACTGTATTTTGCCTTGGTACGTTCTAATTATATGGACATTCACTTATTAAATAGATTTTATTTGTTCAGACGTGTTAGTGCACATATATAGGTTTTTTTTTTACAATGCATTAACCCATTAAGGACACATGACATATAAACACGTCAGGAATATAAACAAGGGTGTGGTCAAATGTTCAAAAAAAAAAATCATATTATATTCAGCTTTCCAAGGCTAAATATGGCATAAAGAAGCTGTACATTTCCGTAAAATAAACAGTATAAAGTTTGTTCAGTACACTAAGATAGAAATAGAGACATTAAAGTTAAACGCACAAATAATAAAAAAAAAAAAAATCACATAAATAAAACTATTGCCCTAGAGGGGCTAGTATATGTTAACACAGTATTGTATATAGCAAGATAGCCAAAGTTAGCCACATCCATTCCCTGAGGGCTGCTTATTCTACCCATGCTCATTAATTATACAGCAGTTTCCCAAAATGTGTAGTGTAGTGCACTGATAATATAATCACCCAATGAACATTAAGCAGTCGTGGAGACCTGTACACAACAACTTGGTTCCCAGTTACATTAATGACAAACTGATTGTAGTAGAGTAAGTTACCAATTCCCTAATCCCGTAATGTGGTAAGCAGGTGGCACTGGGGTGTCCCCTTGTCTGGGGCTTGTCTTTCTCTGCTAATGATGAGTATTTCTGTGTTATGGTGACTCATGTCAGGAATACCCAGCTTTCAAGACTTGCAACGTAAGTATGTCGTTTGTGTCGGGAGCTGTGACGACAGCCTGGATGAGTCATATAATGAACGTGGAAAAGCAGCCACGAATGGGAGATTAATAGGTCTCTCCATAATATGCGTGTGTGCGTGCGTGCGAGGGGATGGGGAGGGTGGGCTCCATGGGCAATATTGGGGGTTCAAAAGGTGCAAAAGGGTGGGTTTATATGCCTAGGAGAACAGTTTCCTCGATTTAAGAGCAACTAAGCCCAAATCATTCATGTAATGTTTCATTGCTACTAACCAAAAACCTTTCCAGACTGTACTAACACCCTCTTAACGGACCATCTTTGTTTTATTGTTTCTTTATTTTTTGTTTGGATTTGACAATCCTGCTGTTCACAGTTATTCAATTTCCTTTTTTCCCCACTTCTCCGCAAAGCTCTCTGGCATTGGACACGCTATGGTAAACAAACTACATTGTCTGGTAGATATCATTCTTATTTGTCTAAATAATTCTCTGGATTTGCGGTGTGTCTTTCCTTTTTATTCCACCTGTCCCTTTTACTCCTTCTCCCCATCTCTATTCTTTCCCGAAAAACCTGTTCTTTAGAAAACTCAAATTTCATTCCCGTCCTTTTCCATTATAGCAAGATTTTTGTTTGTGTGTGCTTATATACATATATGTGTATATATGTCATATATGTATATGCAAATATATATTCAATAGAACTCCATCCATTAAGTCCAGCATTTTCCAATTTTTCTTTTATTTCCGTTAAGTCAGCTTTCCACTCACACAGCATACCCCCATAATGCTTGTTAGATTATTTCCAAGCCACTGGCAGTGTTAGGTGAGGACTTACATATTGAGTCCCTTTCCTATTTCTTTAGGAGTAGCCAGGGGGCCCCCCGAATATTTTGGTTATTCCCACATCCATATCACTTCCTGCATGGTGTCTGTCTTCCTATATCCTGGAAGGCTTGAGCGCTGGTAATGGCTGGGGCTCACTCATTGCAATATATCTAGCTGGTTTTAAAGTGTTAGATGGAACAGTCAACTAGGGAATCTCTGCAGTGATATCCTTCCTGAATTCACACAAAGATGGGGATATTTAATACACAAGCTTGTGTCACAGTGTAACAACGCCCTTTCACACATTACAACTCGGAAACCATACTGAAAATGGTCAATATTATTGGATTAACAGACCCAGTGTTGACATTGAACCTGCTTTCACATATTAAGAAGAAACCATTATTCCTAAGATTTCTTTTTATTTAAAGGACAATTGTCAGCAACATGTAAAGTTCTGTTTAATGAAAATATAGCATCAAGTGTAGCCATTTCAAATAGAAATGCTTTAATGGAAGAATATACCTATAGAACCTTATTGCACCCTCTTTCCTTGTATGGTTCTTTCAGGAGGCAAATCCAAGATTTTAAACAACATGGCTGCCCCCAGATAGTGCTATATAATCATTAAAGCATTTCTATGTAAACAGCCTTAACTTGAGGCAATTTAGTTTTCCTTTAACTATAGCCTCAGTGGTTAGTACTGACTGTGGAAGCCCAGAATTAATTCTTCAGGCCTCAAGAAACTAACCCGGTGCTGGGATTCAAATATAACCACTTCTAACATATGCATACGGCTTCCAGGCTTAAATGTACCACAAGCATTAATCCTCCTCTTAGTAGAGTTGTTTTAATGTGTGTTCAAGATGTCCACTCATTTGATTCCACCTCCTCTCAAAAGCCTCAACCAAACAGCACTCCAGGCTTCTCTTTACCATCTCATCCATTCCCCTCTCTAACAGACTAACCTCACAACCACTCATCCTCATACATCACTTACTGGGTTTAATCTATCAGAATTCCGAGAAGTAACGAGTGAGGTATGGGGACAGAGCGGGTATGGGGAGAGAGTGTTTGGGAGCTCTTATTTCTATTCTTCTTTGGCTTTGGGTGCTCTGAAGTTGGAGTTTCAGGGGGTAAGAGAAACCACCTCCACCATTGTGCGTCTGGAGGGAAAAAAATTTGTTTTACTCAACCTCTTTAGTGTTGGAATACTGGCCGTTCTTTTCCATCATTAGAGATTTTAAGCCCTCCCCTCCATATTCATAGCATTCTTTTCCAACTGGTGGTGGGGCAGTGTGCAGAGGTTTGAGGTGATTTGAAAAGACTTTGTTTTATGGTGGTGGGATTTATCTAATCTTTCATTGCTAGAGGTTCCTGTAATCCTTGTGCTGCAAGAGAGTAGTACATTGTTGGAATCTCTGGCAGCCAAGTGGTTGATTGAGCGTGCACCGAAGTTTCAGTGTGAGCAGTTGAACTTGTGTGCCGTGTACTGTGACCAATGCTGGGTCCAAGAGAAAAAAGAGACTGATCCTTGTCACCCCTGGATGGGCTTCCTTCAGCTCTGATGTTAGGGACCTAGGAAGGTCAGAGGACATAATGTCTCAGAAGCTTCAGTTCTGATGAAGTCTCAGAGTAGAAACTACATTAAACCGACCAATGGGTGGCAAACCCTCTCATGCAGCCTCTGATGTGCCATGTGAGAAGAATACCTAAGTATAGTCATGTTTCACATTATATATGAACAGCCCTACCAGTGTTGACACTTTTCACCATCTCTCTTCTAACCATGCACCTTCGCGGTCCAGATTTTAAAACCTATTTCTGTTGCCAGTGGCCGTTGCAGTCACTCCGTTGGGTTATTATAAGATAAAAAGGGCATTAATTGATCATATGGCAGCTGCTACCAGTTAGTGATGATGTGACCAGTTGCTCACACAGGCGTAATATAGCATTTCATATTTGGGAATTGTCCCTAAGGACTGAGATGCTGTAATATAATCTGGGGTTTAGCGCAGTGATGGACTGGCCGTCACAATCTTTAGTTAAATGCTCACATGGAAAATGTGACCTGTTCTTCCCAAAATTGTGTCACATGTAGTAAGACTTAACTTCTGTTTTTACCGAACACATTCGTTGTGTATAGATATACTAAATAGCATTTATAGGGTACAGATTCCCCAAGTTGATATGAAATGTACCAATGTTAACCATTTTTGTGGCTTATTCTGAGAATGGGTTTTTTAAAGCTCACCTGTCTATTTATTGCTGCTAATCTCAGGCAGGGAGGGCACACAATGGTTATGTAATGTAGAAAGATGCAGCAGAAAACACCAGAATATGAAAGTGTGATTCTGTTGATGCCAGACCCCGAGATAAAGGGCTGGGGAGGAACCTGGCCCCACAATTCAGCAGCACTTTTGGGAATGGGTGATGTTCCTTGTCTCCCCATAAGGTGACCATCTCAGTGGACGGGATTCTAACCACAACGGGGTACACCCAAGAGGATTACACCATGCTGGGATCAGATGACTTTTTCTACGTAGGCGGAAGCCCAAGTACCGCGGATCTGCCCGGATCGCCCGTCAGCAACAACTTCATGGGCTGCTTGAAAGAGGTGAGCGGAAAACCTTAACATTTGGGCACCCAGGGCCCAATCGTGGAGGCAGCGGTGTAGGGTAGAAAAAGTGTTTGGATGGCAAGGTCACAAACTGGCAAAATCCCAAACAAGTTTAATGTTGCTTGTTGGGAGAAATGTGTCCCCACCAAATAAAACGAAGTAACACTTAGCATCCTTTCAACCATTTTTACCTCGGAAACAAGCAGTGAACATTCATAAACATACATTCTGATGCAAAAAAAGTTAGAGAGACCAACTTCTGCATGCTTATAGTTTAGTCTAGTGGTTCCCAAATCAGTCCCCACACCCCCGGACTGTTGGACGCCCCTGGACTGATGGACTGTTGGGTGGGGAGGGATGCTTGAGGACTGGTTTGGGAACCACTGATTAGGGAATAGAAAGAGTCATCTATTTGTGAGGTAAGTCAGGTACATTGATTAATTGGTGGGCTGTGCCCCTCTACATACACTGACCCTCAAATATACTTCTCTACAGTGTTGAAATCACTGGAGATGCTCCACTGGTTACACAATAAATCTAATAGTGTAGGATCATGACATCATACAGGTGCTCAAAGGAATTCAAAAACTGCACTCACACAGAATGAGAAATAATATGCTCTGACTGGTAGAAGTACGCAAATAAACACATGCCTTTAATGGAAGAGGATATCAGTGGGAAGCTTTGGTGGGACACAGGAATTGCAGTTAGTTATATAGCAAAATTGAAGGGTGGTAAGCTTCTATGAGTAAGTGAGTATTTCGAGAACATTGGGGTAATCAAGCTCACATCATTGAACCTGGCAGACATATTCAAACAGCTGGGGAATAGGTGCAGATTACCAGTCATAATAAATGAACATAAAGTAAGCTGCCCCAACACCCAATGTGCTTTCGTTCAGTTCCTTCACCACCTAGTTGCCTGTACTAGTTAACACCCACTGGTGGAGATGTTATTAATAATGTAATTATAATAAACAATCATTTTAACTAATAACGAATGAATGCTGCATTTTTCATAGTTATTGAGCTGCAGTGGGGTAGGACTATGTAGATAGGTGGGGTGCATAGGGATATGTATATATGTGGGGTTCAGAGACAGCATCCCCTGTACTTGTATGACACCCATTGCATGCTGGGAGACACTGATCCAGCGAGCATATGATTAATAGCCTTATATGTCATAACTTTATATTACCCTGTGCCCTGAGAGCTATCCACATCTGCCTGCAGCAGCTATTTAAAGCTGTTTTAATTCTGCTAATTGCTATACATTTATTTGGATTGCTGGCACCTGCAGGGATCAGAATAATGTGTATTTTTATGGTCTCCCAGTCTGTCTTTCTCTCTCTTTATCCTGTTTACTCCCGTCTGTTTTCTGTCTCATGTCTCCCAATCCCCCCTCCATTTTAGAAACCTGTGTCTAATGTCACGCACTCGGTGTATTCACTGGAGTTAACACTATGTAGGAAAGACATGCTCTTAATACCTTTCTCCATTTTTATTTATATCTGATTCTTTTTAATTTTAGCACTCAAACCCCCCCCCCCCCCCAACACCCCCTGCCCCCAAAAAGTGTCTTCCCAGCTAAGGAAATTGCAAACTTAAGGCCAAAGTAATCATTCAACTATACTTAAAAATCTGCTATTTTGGCCTAAATCAATCCTTGCTCTTACATTAATAAAGCCCTAAGAGTAGCATGATAAGTGTAGCTTAATGAGAACCCATTTCATTTAAATAAAAATGTCTGGGGTTTTTTGCAGGGAAAAGCTTAGTGCCATGTCAGCCATGGTAATGCAGGGAACAATTACATTTAAAATGATACCATTTATTATCTTACTGTTTATTTGATTGCAAGCTTTTAAGACCAAGTTCTCGGGTCCTTTCCTTAAGCATTAAACGGAAGGGACCTGTAGTGACTTGGTTTTGAAAGCTTGCAATCAAATTATCAGCCAACGAAGGGTTTATTCATTTCTAAAATATGTTCAAAGCTCACGGCCAGTGCAAGCTCTCATAATGTCATAATATTTCTGAATAAAATCAAATGAGATTTTACTGGAATGTAGAGTACATTGCACTCTGTTCAGGGCACATAGATGAGGATGGGCCAAACCTTTGGGATGTCTCACCATCCAAAAAAAAGTAATAATTCACCTTTGCTGTAGTCTTTGCTGCACCTTGATCTGATAATGCTAATTCTGCTAGAAGAGCTTGCTAAATTCAGTAAGTTGGAATATAGTCAAGTGGAGCATGTTCATTTGTAGATAACACATCTGGTTGAATTTGCATTGTGATACCAGTTTGATTGCTGATTTAATTCATAGTTTCCTAATTCTAATCTATTTAAAATGTTCAGAACACATATTCACATTTACATCTGATATGGAGAAGAGGCCACAGCAAAGGAGAAGGGAAATGACTGGGTAGTGTTTGGGGTAACTAGATAAAAGGAAGGTAACTTGGGAAAATCAGAAATCCCCAAGAAATGTATTGACAACACATGCAAATATAGGAAGATCGGCCAAGCCACAGTGCCCAATAGACCGGAGACCGGACTTTACATGTTTTGTAGCGGAATGTTGTATTATGGGGCTAGTGACACCTTAGGGTCTACTCAATAAAGAGAGCATTGCAGGGCATTGAGGTAGGAAGTCCATACTTTAGGCCAATGTAGCTGAGTTGGAAAGATTCTCCAATGAAGCTGAATTGGAGGAATTGTCAAAATCCCAAAAAAGCTACTTTGGCCTTAAGTTTGAAATTCCCATCTCAATTTCCTGCAATTTTCTCTTTAATAAATAGACCCTTTTTGTCAAATTACCACCATGTTTTTGGTATAATGTTACTTCATCAGAAATGCGTAAAACGAGGAGTCCCATCTTTCTGGTGGTAAGGCTGCCTTATATTTCGATATTTATAGGGCTTTATTGTACAGTAAAAGTATTTAGAATTCAGTTGAATAAATTAGTGGAAATAAATCGACACAATTTCTGCATAATATAATAAACGCAAAGGCCATTTCTAAGCCTGTAATTGTGATACAATGTAGCAGACCTGTGTGCTATAATGATGACTAAAATTATTTATAAAGCTGGACTATGGTTCAAGCAAACAGAGCACAGTTTAGGAAAATAAATTGATGCCTTACAGGAGAGTTAAATTACTACCCTCATAAATAGGGTATTTTTCCCTTTTGAATGCTAGAATTGTTGAAGACTTAGGGTTCAGTGTTTTAGTAATAAAATGGGAAAAAATGAGAGAAATGTGTATGCAATAAACCATGTATTCACAAAATCAACCATGTAGTTTATGTGAAAAGATAGAAATGAAATGTGGAATATTTAAAAGCAAAAATCTGTCAGTGTAGCGTTGTTATCATGGCCGGAGTGAGTGGCGCTAGAGAAAGAAATTGAATTTAATATATTATAGTTTAGAACAAGTGCTATGTTCCCATGTGATCTCAAGGTAACTACACTAACACAGGTGCCTGTCTTTGAACCGTAGAGAGGATTCACTGCATAGGTGAAGTCACCTTCACCTATATCTAGTAAATTGATGCCTGTATAGTAAGGTTAGCATCCCAACTATACAATACAGGGTCACATACGGCCTATTCAGCTTTATATAATAGGCTATAGGCCAAATCAAACTGTGGGATGTTTATGTATTTACAATCAATGGGTGTCTGGATGTCAGTAGGATCTGATGCTTCTGCCAAAGCCACAACATATAGTGTGTATTGACCCAATGGAGCAGCCTAATTCTACTTTTACGCTACCACAATTGAAAGGGAAATTCACCTAAGTATGCTGCTGTTTACTGGAGCAACATGTCACTATCACTGCAGCTAGTCTGCATGATTACCAGATGGCTAATATCCCTCACTTCTAAAGCATACAAGGAAACTTTCTCTTTTCCCTTATCTCAATACTGCTTAACTATAGCGCCTCCTACTGACCACACTATAAAAGTCTCAAGCATATTGTATCTGTTCATTCTATAATTGGGAAGCTAACTTTACTAAAGAGAAGTGTTTTCAGTTTACTAGATATTGGTGAATCGGAGTTAAGTAACAAATTTTTACAGCTAATTCCAAAGTTACCGGCTCTGACAGCTGGGGAGGAAAGGTAGTTTTCTGCAATCGATCTCCTTTACAGTTCGATGACAGCCAACTGTATTTGTGTAGCTCCCTGGTGATCATCTGGGAACATAGCACTTGATCAGAACTATAATATCTTAAATTTAATGTCTTTCTTCAGCGCCATCATTCCGGCCATAGTACCAAACGTTGCATTGACAGCTTTTTTATTTTAAATATTCCACTTTTTTTTTAAAATCACATCCATCACATGGCTCATGTTGCGATCATACACGGTTTATTGTAAATAAATTGTTCTATTTTTTTTTCACATTATTTCACATTTTTGTGTAAAATGATTATAGGGATCAGTTTTTTATAATGCAAATATTTGGTAAAGATGAAATCTTTTATTACTAAAACATTGTACACTAGGTCCCTTTTCAACAATTCTGGAAAAAAAATGATGATCCTTATTTATTTTGAAGTATAATCTATATGTATTGTTCATTGCTTTTTAATTTTAGCTATGCCACACACAGGAGCCCCATAACTATGCCACACACAGGAGCCCCATAACTATGCCACACACAGGAGCCCTATAAATTATGCCACACCAGAGCCCCACTATATATGCCTCACCTCTGCCCAATTAATTATGCCACACACACAGGTGGCCCATAATTATGCCACACAAAAGAGTCCCTTAATTATGCCACACAAAAGAGTCCCTTAATTATGCCACACATGGGGCCCAATAAATATGCCACACACAGGAGCCCCATAACTATGCCACACACAGGAGCCCTATAAATTATGCCACACCAGAGCCCCACTATATATGCCTCACCTCTGCCCAATTAATTATGCCACACACACAGGTGGCCCATAATTATGCCACACAAAAGAGTCCCTTAATTATGCCACACAAAAGAGTCCCTTAATTATGCCACACAAAAGAGTCCCTTAATTATGCCACACATGGGGCCCAATAAATATGCCACACACAAGCGCCCCATAATTATGCACACATGGGACCGCCATTAATTATACAACACACTGGAGCCCCACGAGGTGACAATTGTACAAGTCTAAAACAATACATATCTATACATACAGACATCTCTCTCTCTATAACAGCCAATTTGCCCAATTATATGCCAGTATCATTTTGTCATTAATAAGCCACAGCCAATTTTCCCATTAATATGCCAGTATTATTGTGTCAGATGCCAATACCATTGTGCCATTAAGATGCCAGTATTATTGTGCCATTCATATGTCAGTAAAATTGTGCTATTCAGATACCAGTAATATTGTGCTAGTCAGAGCCCAGAAATATAGTGCTAGTCAGATACCAGGAATATTGTGCCAGTTAGAGCCCAGTAATAATGTGCCATCGGAGCCCAGGAATATTGTGCCAGTCAGAGCCCAGGAATATTGTGCCAGTCAGATACCAGTAATATTATGCCAGTCAGAGCCCAGTAATATTGTGCCAGTCAGAGCCCAGGAATATTGTGTCAGTCAGAGCCCAGGAATATTGTGCCAGTCAGAGCCCAGGAATATTGTGCCAGTCAGATACCAGGAATATTGTGCCACTCAGAGCCCAGTAATATTGTGCCAGTCAGATACCAGTAATATTGTGCCATTCAGAGCCCAGTAATATTGTACCAGTCAGAGCCCAGGAATATTGTGCCAGTCAGATACTAGGAATATTGTGCCAGTCAGAGCCCAGGAATATTGTGCCAGTCAGATACCAGGAATATTGTGCCTTGCAGAGCCCAGTAATATTGTGCCAGTCAGAGCCCAGGAATATTGTGCCAGTCAGAGCCCAGGAATATTGTGCCAGTCAGATACCAGGAATATTGTGCCATGCAGAGCTCAGTAATATTGTGCCAGTCAGAGCCCAGGAATATTGTGCCATGCAGAGCCCAGTAATATTGTGCCAGTCAGATACCAGGAATATTGTGCCAGTCAGAGCCAAGGAATATTGTGCCAGTCAGATACCAGGAATGTTATGCCATTCAGAGCCCAGTAATATTGTGTCAGTTAGAGCCCAGTAATATTGTGCCAGTCAGAGTCCAGGAATATTGTGCCAGTCAGATACCAGGAATATTGTGCCAGTCAGAGCCCAGGAATATTGTGCCAGTCAGATACCAGGAATATTTTGCCATGCAGAGCTCAGTAATATTGTGCCAGTCAGAGCCCAGGAATATTGTGCTAGTCAGAGCCCAGAAATATTGTGCTAGTCAGATACCAGGAATATTGTGCCAGTTAGAGCCCAGTAATAATGTGCCATCGGAGCCCAGTAATATTGTGCCATTCAGATACCAGGAATATTGTGCCAGTCAGATACCAGGAATATTGTGCCAGTCAGAGCCAAGGAATATTGTGCCAGTCAGATACCAGGAATGTTATGCCATTCAGAGCCCAGTAATATTGTGTCAGTCAGAGCCCAGTAATATTGTGCCAGTCAGAGTCCAGGAATATTGTGCCAGTCAGATACCAGGAATATTGTGCCAGTCAGAGCCCAGTAATATTGTGCCAGTCAGAGTCCAGGAATATTGTGCCAGTCAGATACCAGGAATATTGTGCCAGTCAGAGCCCAGGAATATTGTGCCAGTCAGATACCAGGAATATTTTGCCATGCAGAGCACAGTAATATTGTGCCAGTCAGAGCCCAGGAATATTGTGCCACTCAGAGCCCAGTAAAATTGTGCCAGTCAGAGCCCAGGAATATTGTGCCATTCAGAGCCCAGTAATATTGTGCCATTCAGAGCCCAGGAATATTGTGCCATTCAGAGCCCAGTAATATTGTGCCATTCAGAGCCCAGTAATATTGTGCCAGTCAGAGCCCAGGAATATTGTGCCAGTCAGAGCCCAGTAATATTGTGCCATTACCCTGCTCGTTATTCCACCCCCCTTCCCCATCACTTACCTCCTGGCTGCTGCTATAACAGTACTTAACAACATTTAAGGACAACAGTCAACAAAACACTAATTTATGTTTAATTGAAAGATTGCATTAAGTGTATGCATTTTATATAGAAATGCTTTAATGAAAAATGTTTAAACAAAGTCATTGAGCCCTCTTTGCTCTGTATAGAGGGTGGCCACGTTGGGGCAGGTTAAGGTAGTTCTAACTCAAGATTTGAAACAATATGTCTGCCCCCTGATACCCAAGATTCTTAAATTTGTGTCCTCCCCTGATAGAGCTAGATGGAGCAAAGAGGGCTCAATAAGGTTCTTTTTTTGTATTCTTTCATTAAGTATACAAATGTATACACTTGATGCAATTTTTCCAATAAACCGAACTTAGTTTTTGCCAACAGTTGTCCGTTAATGCAATGGGTAGATAGATACAATAAATAAAGAGATATAAAAAAAAAAACTGTGTAAAGTGTTAAAATAATAAATATTATTATCATTAAATAATAAACGCTCTGACTATACCATAACATTTCCTATGTGACTAATGTTCTAATACCCAATAGTAACTAGCACAGGGTAGAACATAAAGTGTAACAGCAGAGGCGATGTGGATGCTGAATACATGGTGCGTTTAACCAGATAAACCTGGCTTTGATATTTTGTCTGTGGACACGGAGTTGGTCCTGCTTGGATACAAGTTTTCGGTTCCTTTTATTCTTATCCAGCATTGTTTTTAGCTGGGGAGACTGTTTCCCTGTTTAATAAATACAATCCATACAATAGTCTAGGTACTGGAGAGGGTTATCTAACTCTCCCATAACTACTATTTAATTGGGGTTGTCAATACCCTCTCTATGTTCATACGGTTAGTGGGATGAGTTTAACAGGGAGCATGGAATCTGTGTGTGAGGGACGTTGATAGGGATCTCTTCATCCTACATTGGTTGTCATGGGAAAGAGGGACGTACCCTGTTTCGTGACAAATCTTCACAGCAGTATCATAAAATAATATACGTTGTGTCAGTAGAATAATGCAAGGCATAGATGCTCATATTCATCCTGCTGCATGAGTGCCACCTAGTGGAAATAAATGGAATTAAATGTACATAAACACATATTACCGAAGGTTTCAGAATCTCCTGCCATGAATTTAGTTGAGGTGAAAAAGACTTTGAGAACCAATGAGTTTTATCTTTAAACAATCACACAGTACTTGAGCAGGTACACATTACATCACCCCCAGCACCCATTGCAGCTGACTTAGCAGATGTTGTTAAGATGCTGCCCACTGTCAATCAGCTAGTCATAGTACCTGATGCTATGGGTTTCCTCTGAATGCTACTACTGTTAGAACCCTTATTTGTACTCAGATTTGTATGGTGGGGTGCCAGTTAGCTTCTCCTCTTTCAACTGTGCCTAACTCCTCGTGCCATTCATGGTTTTGAATGTGTGTTAATATGGAATGTATCTTTAAGGTTACGTACCCCATTTTAGGCTCTAAGTAAAAATGAAAAAAAAAAAACGTTATTTCAACGGTTTCAATGGTAAATCACACACTTCAGTTGCTGTTGTGTATTAATTATACTTCACTTGTAACACATGTTCACTGCTACAATTTCTAGGTGGTGTATAAGAATAATGATATCCGTTTGGAGCTCTCCCGCTTGGCCCGTATTGGAGATACCAAAATGAAGATCTATGGAGATGTGGTGTTCAAATGTGAGAATGTTGCCACCTTGGACCCCATTAGCTTTGAGAGCCCTGAGGCCTACATAAGCCTTCCCAAATGGAACACCAAGCGCATGGGTTCTATATCGTTTGATTTCCTAACCAGTGAGCCCAATGGCCTCATCCTCTTTACCCACGGAAAACCCCAAGACAGGAAGGATATCAGGAGCCAGAAAAACACGAAAGTGGACTTCTTTGCTGTGGAACTACTTGATGGAAATCTGTACCTTCTGCTGGACATGGGATCTGGGACAATCAAGGTGAAAGCCACCAGCAAGAAGGCAAATGATGGAGAATGGTGCCACGTTGACATCCAGAGGGACGGTCGATCAGGTAAAGTCTCCGTACTCACCTTTCATATTGATCATGGGACTCAGGGGTGGGGGACTTGGCAGGAACTATCATTTTCTGCTTCTCTCAGGTAGATGACATAATTGAATATATTACTTCATAGTACATTAAAGAATCAGACTGGACAAAAAACTAAACAAATACATAAGCTGAGACTTTAAAAATACATTTCTGCCCCCAGTGATGTGCTATGGGTCGTACTGCAAGGAACCTCAGCGGAATTACACCTGTCTGATAAGGCCTCTGTCTGTCAGGCTAAATGTAACCAACTCTTTAAGTAACATTAAGTAAAAATTAAGTACATATCCCTAAATTGCACCGGACCCGATCTTTCGGGTTCAGGCTCACATCAGTGAGGTATTGAGATATTTGGCAGGGACCCCGAGAATCTCTAAGGCCCTGATCGGGTCTTTGCCTCTAGGCAATTAAGTCCAGGAACACAATATTGTCCTAAAATAAATATTAACCATTAAGATCAAACACACCATTAGGCGTCAACAGGTTACATTACTGTTTAATTTGTTTTTGCCATAAAGTTAATATATTTTAAAGGTTTAATAATAGAAACAAAACCAAATTATTCATCATAATGTGATCATTTATTTAAGAAAAATAAAAATTTTTGGCTTCACTTTAACTTAATAACTTACCAGTTTAAATTTTTGATCATATTCACTTTAACTTAAAAACGTACCTTTTGCAGACTTTCTTCTGGGACTTTTTTTTTATAAAACTCACAACACTTTGCAGTGCAGGAGATTTTTATACATAACCCTCAATGAGTTTTCCCCACCAAGCAAGCTTACTAGGTTTGTCTCAATGTGTAGCTAAACTGGTGAGATGAAATGTTCATCTCAACTAACCTGCAAGTCCCCTTTTATACTAGAGCCCTCACAGACTTCAGTCAGTTGCTCAAAGAACTAGTTGGCCAAAAGCAGCATGTCCGGAGACCTGGCATAGGTTCTCCGACAGTAATCAGACGCCTGATTCTTTTTACACTGGCTGTGACGGGGCTCTGAGTGCCGTCACAACCCAGAAGTGCGTTTGTGGAGCACACGGGAGCGACTCATGAAATTTGTTGTGAGTCTGCTTTTTACATAGGCGCACATGCCGATAGCACCACTATTTGGCGTTATCTGCTCGTGCGCCATCTGTATACATTACCCCCATTGTCCCTGCACAGTATATAGCTAAATAAGCTTACTGAAGTGTTCATCTAACCTCAACTTGCAACTCACCTTTTTTATAAATAGCACCCTAAATATTACATCAACCTCCAAGGATGTCTTCTGATATGTGAAGATGTCCTCTCTCATTATACATTTAAGTGTATCTCTTTCTGATAAACTGTCTGTTGTGATATCTATCTCTGACTGATCTCATATACGCTTTCTTTCTGTTGATCAATCCAATCTGAAATTGTATTCTGGTATTCTTATTCTATATAATTTGTTAGCTTTTAGGGGGAGTGTGTCCTGCAGTTGACCCTTTTAGCTTTAAATAACCAACGTAAAGACCTGTTCTCTAGATTCATATATTTTTTTTTTTTTGCTATTTTAACCTTTATAATAATAAAAAAACATACTTGACATTTCAGCTGTTCAGAGTTCTCCCGCATTCAGTCATTAAGATTGATTCTTCCCTGTACAAATCTTGAAATCTTTAAATAGTCTGCTAAGATTTGGTATATCTTTCAAGGGGCATTGGTAACTTACCCTTGGGGTCACAGAGTAATTATGTGTCACATGTGTTCCATTCCATTATTTCAGGCTAATTATGCTTTGGCTGTACCAAGTGCACGTGGTAATTATTTGTTCCTTAGCTTAGTCATAAGGTATTTGTTCTTTGATTTTACCAGTACCTAAAATCAGAGGCGTAATGTCCCTTAATCAATGGTGTATTTTGGCCAAGGCCAACAAGGTCTGGGCTTAGGGCAGCATTGGCAGGGTGCAGCCTTTTTGCCACCTACACCCACTACATAAAAAGCCACCCGCTACATTTTATGTTTTAAGCCCACCCACTCTATATATTTTTTAAAGCTTGCCCACTCTGTTTTTTCCAGGTAAGCTGCAAAACATTTTGGGGACAGAGATGGCACAAGTAAACAGTTTTAGTGGCTCTAGGAATCTGTTTTGGGCACAAGAAATACATTTCGGTGCCCCCTACAGAAAAAACATGCTGCCCCTATATCTCCCTCTTTTCCCCTACCCTCCCAAAGTCATTTTATCTTTTTATGCCAATGAGGTTTAAATGCACCCCAGGACATGCCTCATCACCCACATTGCACATCCAAGACTTACTCCTGCCCCAATAACATGCCCCATCACCCACATTGCAAATCCAGGACTTAGCCTCCCCCCCCCCCCCCCCCAGAACATGCCCTCTCGCCCACATTGCACATCCAGGACTTACCCCTGCCCCCCCAGGACATCAGGACATGCTCCCTTACCTACATTGCACACCCAGGACTTACCCTTGCCCCACAGAACATGCCCCCTCACCCACATTGCACACTCAGGACATGTTACATCACCCGCATTGTACACCCAGAACATACCCCATCTCCCACATTTCAGACCTATGACATGCCCCATCACCACACTAGGACTAGTGACAGTGACGTCTTCAATATTGATTGGACCATGGGCAAGAATTTGCATGGGTCTCCTGGACCTTCCCTCCCCCCACTACTTGACATGCAATCATGCCCTCCACCTCAACCCCCCCCCCCCCCCCAAAAAAAAAGACCCACACAATTGCTGCCTACACTATGTAAGTGCTCTCTAATATCCAGGTATACTTTGTAATATAGGCACTGAATACTTTTATTGCAGTGTATAAAATGTGTATAATAAGTTTATTGCAGTGTATAAAATATATACATGGGACAACATGTATATATGGCTGCAAAATGTATACCTTCTTATTATGTTACACTGCAATACAAGTACTCAGTGCCTACATAGTATACATGGGTATTAGAGAGCACTTAACATATTGTAGGCAGCAATTAACACTAAAATACAGCTATGTTACAATAATGGTATATAGCACTGATATTACACACAGTAATTATATATAGCACTGATATTACACACAGTAATTATATATAGCACTGATATTACACACAGTAAGGATATATAGCACTGATATTACACACAGTAATGATATATAGCACTGATATTACACACAGTAATTATATATAGCACTGATATTACACACAGTAATGATATATGGCACTGATATTACACATGCCAGATATTATACAGTAGGGAAGGGTCAGCAACCTTTTTCAACTTGTAGGGTAGGGCCAGATACAAAGTCTGAGAGGTGATGGTGGGCCACATTCATCTATTGTACATTTATAAAACACTATATAATTTACATATACATACATTAATATGCCATGGCAGTTTGTCCGTTAATATGCCACAGTTGCCAATTGATATGCCACTGTATGTTTCTTGTTATATATGCCCCAGTTTGCTCTTGAACATGCCACTGTATGTTTTTCATGAATATGCCCATGAATATGCCACAGCCAGTATGCCCATTTATATGCCAAAGCTAGTTTGGCCATTAATATGCCACTTTTATTTTGTCCATTAAAATATGCCACAGTTTTCCCATTGATTTCCCACAACCAGTTTGCCCATTAATATGCCACTCTTTGCCCATTAATATGCCACAGCCAATTTGCCAACCAGGTGCCAAACATACCCCCTCCCCCCTCTTCAGTGCTCACCTGGCCTTGGAGGTGTTTTGGCACAAAGCTGGCACTCGGATGGTTTTTGGGCACAGAGATGGCACTGGGTGGTGTTTTGGCACACATATGTCACTGGAAAGTTGTTTTGGAACAAAGATGGCACTGGTAAAGTGTTTGGGGGCTAAGATGGCACTGGTAAGATGTTTGGGTCCTAAACATGAAGGGGTTAGGGCAAATGAAGAATAGGGGGTGCGTGAGTTTAGTCAGGCATAGGGCAGCACAAAACCTAAATACACCACTGCCCTTGATTGTATCATTTGTCTGCAGTAAGAGGGTGTATATCCCTTGACTCTACCATGAGTCTGTATTCACAGTCTGAGTATTACTTACCTTTTTCTGAGTACGTATAGTATGTCTTGCTTGGCCTCACGATGTGCCTATAGTTAGAATTTGTGTTCCATGACTATATTCTGGCACTGTTCTTGTGTTAAAGACTGTTAGGGCTTTATTCATGTAAGAGAGTATTGCAGGGAATTGACAAGGGAATTTCAAACTTCAGGACAAAGTAGCCAAGTTGAAAAAATGCTCCCATGAGACTGAAGGGAGAATTTTTCCAACTCGTCTTCTTTGGCCTGAAGTTTGAAATGTAATTAATTCCCTGCAATTCTTTCATTCATGAATAAAGCCCTTAAAGTACTGAGCTGGTGATCGGCTGTGGCACCTGAGCTTTTATCCCCAGTAATGTGAGAGCCTCTCACTGGATGGTGAAATATATAATGTGGATGTGTTTATTGATAGGATAGAATATTTCCCTGTGATTACTTTCCGAGTTCTGCAGACTGAAGCATGATCACTTCATCTTCAAGTGTACTCCTAAATATATGGGCTGGGTTACCAGATGCCAGTACAGCTCACTGTCCACATCAGTCTGGCTAGAAAGCTTCAGGACACTTAAAGAATCCATATTGCTACATGGAGACTAATAAGCCCAGGACAATAAACTGCAAGTGAATCCTCGTACTGCAAGCTGAATTAGGTGGGATTAGGGGAGTGCAGATCAGGAAGTGAATGGCAAAGCAGAGGTTATTATTTATAGATACACGCTGATCTGGAAAAATATCTGGATATGTTAATAACAAATTCCCTTTCTTTGGAACTCCCAAATAAACACAGGAGGGGGGTGCTCGGTGGAGGGGGTAGTGGGTTTTTCCACGTGCTCCCCTCTTGGCCCATAATATGTCACACAAGAGCAGCGATGAGAAATCAATCGTCTCTCAAGTTGCGAGGATTACGGACGAACTAAATGAAGATTTAATAATACCACAAGATATGCAATCCCATTAAAACAGGCTCGCATGAGTCTCCCAGCTGTGACCCTATTAACATTTAAAGTACAGGCTGATTGCACATGAAAGCAGTAAATACCAACTGATAGTGTAGTGAACTGCAAGACAACTTTTACCCCTGAATGAGAACGACCCTGTGAGCAGCCCTAAGAATCCTTGGAATGATTGTGGTTCATGATATATATCACGTTACTTAACATTTTAACCCCCTCAGTGCCCGCAAGTGACTTAACTTTTCATCTACCTGAAGGATCGTCCTTCTCTATGTGTCTGGCAATCGTTTCAGTGCCAGAGGTATGTGCAAAGCAATGTGTTTCACACAAAGGGTTATTCAGCATCTGTCATTATTTTCCTATATTTCTCTATGTGAGACAAGTTCTGATCTGGATGTTTTTGATGTATTGCGGGCTTGTATTCTGTTGATTCAGCTGTAAAGCTCACGAAAACTAGATAATGTAGGTATCATGGTTATGGTGAACAGGGTGTGTATCTGTGCTGCAGAGCTAACACTTCAACTTGAAAATGGGCTTTCTTTTTATGCATATCACAGGGATTCTTTCACCTAAACATTATTGTACTGTGAATGCAGAGAATGAAAACTGATGAAAAATCATCTATACATTGTGTTAATAGAATTACACGGAAACGCATGACGTAAGAGAAAAATGTGTTTAAAACATGGCTGTAGGTGACTCATGTCTATGACATCACCTGTGCCTTAATATGCAAATTACCTCCTTTTCAATGGAAATGTTTAATTTGCATATCAAGGCACAAGGTGATGACATCAGCTGGAGACACCACAGACACTTTTAAAACATATATTTCTTTTATTTTATGTGTTTTTTTGCTAACACAATGTGTAGATCATTTTTCCTTCCCTACATTAACAATATAAGCAATATATAGGTTGACAGTACCTTTAAAAGTCCAGTAATCCTACAACTGTATGAGATTGCACCGCATGATAACGTCTAGCTGTCGCCCCACAGGTACTATCTCCGTGAACAGTGTGCGCACACCCTTCACTGCCAGTGGCGAGAGTGAAATACTGGACCTGGAAGGAGACATGTATTTGGGAGGCCTTCCAGAGAACCGTGCAGGGCTCATCCTGCCCACCGAGCTGTGGACGGCCATGTTGAACTATGGCTATGTGGGGTGCATCCGTGACTTATTCATTGATGGGCGCAGTAAGAATATCCGCCAGCTGGCAGAAGCACAGAATGCTGCAGGAGTAAAGTCTTCTTGCTTGCGGATGAGTGGAAAGCAGTGCGACAGTTACCCCTGCAAGAACAATGCCGCCTGCAGGGATGGCTGGAACCGCTTTGTGTGCGATTGTACTGGCACGGGACACTGGGGCAGGACCTGTGAAAGGGGTGAGTCCAGCTAACAAACGCAATGACTGACAGATATACAAGCCACTGACTTTGTATGGAAAACATGGTAATATCCTTTGGCAGCCTAAACCTCTGAGTTCTGAATCTTTGACTAAAGGGAAGGTAGCATGCCTGTCCTCTCACTTTTAGAGCCATTGGATTTGCCTTTCGGCTCCATTATAATGCAGACAAAAGGATTAGTCATTATCAGTGTATGAGCTGGAGTGACACACATTGCACATCACTCCTGACGTCACAGGTTAGGCCTGACTCATTTATAAAGTATACACTGCAGCAGTTCCTGCGGTGATAGTGACGGGGATTTGCCAAGATCCTTATTGTTAACTAGTGGTTATCTTCTGTACAGGCTGGTGGCTATATACAGGACACTGTATATGAATGGCACTGACAGGCTTTTTATATTAACATCTACGTAGTAAGTGGGGAATGTGGTGCTCTGCAAAGCCCATTACCACGAACGTAATATGCACCGTGTACTACTGATTGTTACATTCATTTATAGTCTAACATTCACTTTCCAAGACAAACCTTCCGCAGTCAAAATAAACAAACTTTACAAGGTTGCAAACAATGCCAATCGACGATCAAACCGCCAGTTACTGACAAAGATGCCACACAAGCTTCCTTTAAAAAGGGTATTTCTGGGTCTAAAAGCTGAATTACAATAAGACGAGGAAGAATCCACAAACGTGAATAGATGTGTAGCAATCCTGCGAAACATTACAATGACATTCCCACCCTAAAGACTCCTAAAAATATTATTATGAAAGAGGGAATTGACAATTGAATTGCAAACTTAAGCCAACTCGGCTACTTTGGCTTTAAATTTGAAGTTCCCTTGTCAACTACATCTTTCATTAATAATGCCTTACTTGTTAAGCTGGTGAATGTACAGTGAGCTAAATTAATATGTTATTATGTTACTATGTTACTGTTTCAGGCTGTATAATCTATTTCAAATACTTGGAAATGGAAGCCCATGGAGTATAAAGTATATTTGTATGGAATGTGCAGTATATATGGAGGATAAAGTATATGTGTATGGAATGTGCAGTATATATGGAGTATAAAGTATATGTGTATGGAATGTGCAGTATATATGGAGTATAAAGTATATGTGTATGGAATGTGCAGTATATATGGAGTATAAAGCATATGTGTATGGAATGTGCAGTATATATGGAGTATAAAGTATATCTGTATGGAATGTGCAGTATATATGGAGTATAAAGTATATCTGTATGGAATGTGCAGTATATATGGAGTATAAAGTATATGTGTATGGAATGTGCAGTAAATATGGAGGATAAAGTATATGTGTATGGCATGTGCAGTATATATGGAGTATATAGTATATGTGTATGAAATGTGCAGTATATATGGAGTATAAAGTATATGTGTATGGAATGTGCAGTAAATATGGAGTGTAATGTATATATATGTATGGAATGTGCAGTATATATGGAGTGTAAAATATGTGCATTGAACGTGCAGTATATATGGAGTGTAAAGTATATGTGCAATGAATGTGCAGTGTACATGGAGTATAACATATATGTGCATTGAGTGTGCAGTATATATGAAGTTGACAATATATGTGCATGGAATGTTTTGTATCAGTGTTTAACTGTTAGAGAAAATCACCCCAGCAGAAATGTTAGTGATCGGTTCCAAGGCTGAGTGTGCAGTGCCAATGTGCCTTTGATGTCAGTCTATTGGAGATACACTAATTGCCAAATGATGTGAGCAGATATTACAAAGGATATTTCATGAGGTGTAGAGGGAGCAGCTGTTGTTTAACCAATTCCCAGCTGGATGCAATGACTCTACTCCGCTACTGCAGAGTCTCCTACTGCTAAAACCACTTTCTTTAATGTTTACATACAGTGGAAATGTTACCATAGAGCTGGATTTGGTGGGTTGATGCTGGGTTTAATAGACGAGAACTGAATTCAGTGGAGTGATTCTAGCGGATCATTTAATACAGTTGAATTTGGTAGATTAGAGCTGCGGTAATACAACAGAGCTGAATTGGATGACGTAATGCTGCAAGGTTGATCATACCATACAACTGAATGGTGAGTGTGTCTGCGGGCGAAACGAGTTAGATATAGGAGGGTAGGGCAGTACAGACAATGGGTGGTAATTCCATGGAGCACAGTGGTGTGTTGTCCAAGCTGTCCTTGGATATCACATGATTACCTGACACGCGTTGCTACATTGGTTTAACATTGTAATAACAAACAAATTGTTGAGCAACCTGTACCAAATCTAAAGCTAGTGGTATCCATCCGTGTTAAAGTAAGAAAGCCACCCACTGAGACGCTAACAACAATATCACCAGAATAAATGAAGGAGATGGTTGTAGACTCTGTGACCTTGAGAATCTGACCTCATTCCCTACCGACTTAGCCGATAACATAGAATGTGGCCTGAGATTCCACCTTTATATCCACAACTGTCATAGATTCAGGACCTTTCCTCGTTATTTCAATCTGACCTTGTATTCTGTCTGTTACATAGTATTTGGCTTGAGACATCCCATTTTCATTTTCAAATTTGGAATTTGGTTTGAGGCTATGTCCATTGAGATTCTGCCCATTTACTGCCTGTTTCACAAACCCTGTCCAGTTGGTTATGACTTTCTTGCACACTTTCCTCTCTCCAAATTCAGAAATATAGATTAACTACATGAAAGGACTGTATTGTAGTTGGCACCCGTCAGATATAGGCACCCATAAAGTACCTGCACTCATTTGAGTTACTGACTTCAAAGGCCCGAGATCCATGCCATGGCCCAGACTTCTTCACTCATCCTTTGCTGGTTATGCTGTGAGCACCAGGTACTGGCTTAGTCATTGCGATGGGCTATTGAGCTGCGCCATTGGAAGCTCATTCAATCTGGGTTTCCTTGCCTATTAGGCCAGCTGGTGTGTTCAATCTTCATGACATAATGTTTGTGGTTGAATATTTTAAAAAGGAAGTAGTGATGGAATATATCAGAACACAAATAGCCTATGCATCTGTTCTCCAAGAGAGATACCTATTCAAGTTGTAGCACGTATCTAATGATAGCTAGTGTGCTACGCTACTGGTGGTGATGTCTGGTAATGCACATCATCTATCTTTTAATGTCATTCCCCCCCCCACTGAACCCTTTTATTTCAGGCCTTAAAGCACCTGACCCATCTTACATTTCACACCCCTGACTCTGCCCTTCTATTGCAAGTGGTGTTGAAGAGATAATGTTTGCAGAATGCAATCTTCCCAGCTAATACTTGTGCTGTAAAGTGCCCCAGCTTTCTTTAGTCGTTCAATTTGATCTTTTCAGTTTCTCATTTTCCGCTGGAAGGATTAACCCTTCCTTGGTTGTGCTTGCTTCCTGCTGAAGTGCAGATTGAAGGGAATCTGTCATGTTGACAGTTTTTATAAAGTGTATAAATTAAAAGGAAAATTGTTCCCCCCCAATGTGCCTAGGGTGTGTGTCACCTGTTTATGACATTATCTGACATCATCATCATAATATGTGAATGGAGTGCTCTGATCACTCCATTCTATATCACTCTTCTCTATAATTTACTAAGAAGGGGTATGTGCTCATATAATGTCTGGCGTAAGACAGGAATCTAATGATAATTCACCCACAAGATATTATAATAAAATATAAAAACAGAATGTGCTTAAAAATAATGTTCACATTGTTGTTGCACAAATACAGTTAGACCATAAACACACCTTTTCCACAATTTAACCAATATGGTGTTTATATGGTTAAATGTGTTTATGGTCTAACTGTATTCGTGCAACAAATAAATACTAATGTGATATTGTTTTTAGTGTATGTGTTTTTGTATTTTGTATTTTTTATTGCTAAATGGCCAAGTATATGTTATTATGTAATAGTTGTTTTTATGTATGAATACATTTTATGTTTGAATAGTTTTTTATGTATGAATACATTTTTATGATTGAATAGTTTTTTTATGTATGAATACATTTTTATGATTGAATAGTTTTTTATATATGAATACATTTTTATGTATGAATAGTTTTTTATGTATGAAAATATTTTTCTTAAAATCTTTCTTATAATTTTTCTTGACACAATACATAATTTTCGGTGAGTAAATTAATATTAGACTGCTGCCTTTCATTAAATGTTATATGAGCACATACCCCTTATTAGTAAAGTACAGAGAACAGTGATGAAGTCTTTTTTTTTTTAAATCACACTTTCTTTTATGTTGCTATGCAAGTGAACTACTTTAAAAAATGAGACACCCCAGACGCATTTAAAACACATTTTTATCTTAATTTATGCATTTGTTTGTTATTCTGTGAACACAATGGGGGTTATGCCTAAAAACTCCCATACTGCAAAGTGTCGGGAGTTTTATAAACAGGCACAATCGCCGCTTGATATGTATAACAGCGCTTGTACCTTTTTATACACCCTGCAGTGCATGAGTGGGACCTCTTCCAAACAGTGTTTGGCGAAGGTTCCCAGACACAAATCAGGGGCTTTTCAACGACTGATTTTATTATACATAGGCTGCGCCAGCGCAAGGAGCGCCGACTCAACCAACTTCTCCGTATTTGGCATATAGTCTGCTTGATACATTGGTGCACATGCCGATTGTGTCAGTATTTGGTGCAATCTGCCAGTATGCTTTGTTTAAACATGCACCATAATAAATGTTTAGGTGAAAGAGCCCATTTAAGTATTTATCTAGAATAGGGGATCATATTAAAAATGAATGTCATGAAAGGGATAGTATGTGTGTAGAATATTTCAGGAATATTACCTTTCTTTTCCGTGAAATTAGCTATTTTTTATTCTCCAGGTTTATTAGCTACCCACCTAGAGATTTTTTAACACTTAAAAATGATGTGACCTGTCTGTACGGATATTAGTTTTTTTTTTTTTTTTTTACAGAGGTGTTATCTGAGTTCTTATCCAAAATCACCTTGGAAAGCGCTCCATAAACCAGTAAACTATTATATAGTAATCCTATAAAATACATTAAAAGGGAAAAATAAAGTTAAAAACGTAAACTCTATTCCCTGAAGATAAAGTGTATCCCTGCTTTCTACCTCCAACCTTTCTATTGCAGATGGTGGGATTCTTGGGTCTACTCAATAAAGATAGAATTACAGCGAATTGAGATGGGAATTTTAAACTTTTAGCCAAAGTAGCAGAGTTGGAACATTTTTCCAATGCAGTTGAATCCCATCTCAATTCCTTTTAATTCTCTCTCTATTGAGTGGACCCTTTAATATTCATTTACAGTGATAAAGTTATGTCTAGTAATAGAGTTTTGCCCAGGACTGGCTTTATAGTGGAAGTAGTGCAGACAGACACAGTAATTATAATGCATAGTTGCCAACATTGGCCATATTTCCAGGGACACATATTTGTTCCACATGCTGCAGAAAGAGCATGCAAAGTGCAGCCCGGCAGTATGTAGGATGCATATACGCACAGACACAATCCAATTAATTAATCAGGGTGGAGATCTCATAGGACCTACCATGATTAATAAATTGGATTGTGTCTGTGCGTATATCCATCCTAAATACCGGGCTGCACTTTGCATGCTCTGTCTGCAGCATGTGGAACAAATATGTGTCCCTGGAAATATGGCCAATGTTGGCAACTATGATAATGAAGGATATCTGGCCTGTGCACAAAGCTATTGTGAAGAATATAAAGGTAAAATAATTCTGAGATGTCATTATGATCAGGCTAGACCAGCTCACTGGTTCTTGTGAGCTATTCCTATCTATTCTTCTATAATCATTACCATTACAATAAATGGATGGAAGGAAAGGGTATTGGCCATTTCTTAAACTTTGGAGGTCATGTAGTAATGTTTGCGCAATGCAGAAGTCGTGTTAGTGGTGCTGTTGTCTCAGCATGGTGACACATGCCCCAGATCTGTATCTCTGATCGCTCTGTTTCCCTTAGCACCATCCTATGGCTGTCGGAAGCACATTCTCTGGCACAGGATGTGTAAAACAGGAGCAGTTGCTGTTATGCAGTCTTCAGCGATTGCATGAGTGCCTGGATTTATACAATAACCCCTTTTGTTCCCAATTCTATTTCTGTGTTTGTACTGCCCATTGATAAGCCTGACAGGCTTAATGTGAGCTTTGACTTTCTGTAAAATAGGTACCGGTAGGTCTTGTCTTTTATAGAGAGAGAAATCTGTGAGAGTATCAGGAACACACAGGATCTTTATTAATACAGTGATGGCCTCTGCACGCATCATTAGCTTCATCATGTGTGCAGCATGCGTGCTGGTAATAGAGAGGAAACTGACAAATGGCTCGAGAGATAACATTCTAGAAAGGAAGCAATAGAGTGAGGGACCCGTGGTGACTGGTGGAAAATAAGAGAGAGAGAGTGAGGGAGTGCGGGGGCAAATGAAGAAGGCCATAGGGCTGAATTGGTTCAGGTTAATGCACAATGTTGAATACTCCTTATCTCACATGGCAGTGCTTATAGTGGTGAAGGTAGAGATGACATGAGAAAGATGTCCAGGCTGAAACGTTGTCACTGTGTGGAATAAATGATTGAGCTCAAGAAGGAATGCTGAGTACCTCTATTCATTTGTTATTGGGGATTAAGTGGAGTCTACTCTGAGCACCTGTAGTGATTGTGTGCTGCCCTGCATGCTATGATGTTGGGAGAAGAGGTGGAGGCACAGCTGATAGAGATATAGAATCACTGCTGGGAGGATTGGAGGAGGCACGGCTGATAGAGATATAGAATCACTGTTTGGAGGATTGGAGGAGGCACTGCTGACAGAGATATAGAATCACTGCTGGGAGGATTGGAGGTGGCACAGCTGATAAAGATATAGAATTACTGCTGGGAGGATTGGAGGAGGCACTGCTGATAGAGATATAGAATCACTGTTTGGAGGATTGGAGGAGGCACTGCAGACAGAGATATAGAATCACTGCTGGGATTATTGGAGGAGGCACAGCTGATAGAGGTATAGAATCACGGATGGGAGGATTTGAGGAGGCACAACTGACATAGATATAGAATCGATGCTGGGAGGATTAGAGGAGGCACAGCTGACAGAGATATAGAATCACTGCTGGGAGGATTGGAGGTGGCACAGCTGATAGAGGTATAGAATCACGGATGGGAGGATTGGAGGAGGCACAGCTGATATAGATATATAATCAATGCTGGGAGGATTGCAGGAGGCACAGCTGGCAGAGATATAGATTCACGGCTTGGAGGATTGAAGGAGGCACAGCTGATAGAGATATAGAATCATTGCTGGGAGGATTTGAGGAGGCACAACTGACATAGATATAGAATCGATGCTGGGAGGATTAGAGGAGGCACAGCTGACAGAGATATAGAATCACGGCTGGGAGGAATGGAGGTGGCACAGCTGACAGAGATATAGAATCACTGCTGGAAGGATTGGAGGAGGCACAGCTGATAGAGATAAAGAATCAATGCTGGGAGGATTGGAGGAGGGACAGCTGACAGAGATATAGATTCACGGCTTGGAGGATTGAAGGAGACACAGCTGACAGAGATATAGAATTATGGCTGGGAGGATTGGAGGTGGCACAGCTGACAGAGATATAGAACAACAGCTGGGAGGATTGGAGGAGGCACAGCTGATAGAGATATAGAATCATGACTGGGAGGATTGGAGGAGGCACAGCTGACAGAGATATAGAATCACGGCTGGGAGGATTAGAGGAGGCACAGCTGACAGAGATATAGAATCACTGCTGGGAGGATTGGAGGAGGCACAGCTGATAGAGATATAGAATCATTGCTGGGAGGATTGGAGGAGGCACAACTGATAGAGATATAGAATCACGGATGGGAGGATTGGAGGAGGCACAGCTGACAGAGATATAGAATCACTGCTGGGAGGATTGGAGGAGGCACAGCTGATAGAGATATAGAATCATTGCTGGGAGGATTGGAGGAGGCACAACTGATAGAGATATAGAATCACGGATGGGAGGATTGGAGGAGGCACAGCTGATATAGATATATAATCAATGCTGGGAGGGTTGGAGGAGGCACAGCTGGCAGAGATATAGATTCACGGCTTGGAGGATTGAAGGAGGCACAGCTGATAGAGATATAGAATCATTGCTGGGAGAATTTGAGGAGGCACAACTGACATAGATATAGAATCAATGCTGGGAGGATTAGAGGAGGCACAGCTGACAGAGATATAGAATCACGGCTTGGGAGGAATGGAGGTGGCACAGCTGACAGAGATATAGAATCACTGCTGGAAGGATTGGAGGAGGCACAGCTGATAGAGATAAAGAATCAATGCTGGGAGGATTGGAGGAGGGACAGCTGACAGAGATATAGATTCACGGCTTGGAGGATTGAAGGAGACACAGCTGACAGAGATATAGAATTATGGCTGGGAGGATTGGAGGTGGCACAGCTGACAGAGATATAGAACAACAGCTGGGAGGATTGGAGGAAGCACAGCTGATAGAGATATAGAATCATGACTGGGAGGATTGGAGGAGGCACAGCTGACAGAGATATAGAATCACGGCTGGGAGGATTAGAGGAGGCACAGCTGACAGAGATATAGAATCACTGCTGGGAGGATTGGAGGAGGCACAGCTGATAGAGATATAGAATCATTGCTGGGAGGATTGGAGGTGGCACAGCTGACAGAGATATAGAATCACTGCTGGGAGGATTGGAGGAGGCACAGCTGATAGAGATAAAGAATCAATGCTGGGAGGATTGAAGGAGACACAGCTGACAGAGATATAGATTCACGGCTTGGAGGATTGAAGGAGACACAGCTGACAGAGATATAGAATTATGGCTGGGAGGATTGGAGGAGGCACAGCTGATATAGATATATAATCAATGCTGGGAGGATTGGAGGAGGCACAGCTGGCAAAGATATAGATTCACGGCTTGGAGGATTGAAGGTGGCACAGCTGACAGAGATATAGAACAACAGCTGGGAGGATTGGAGGAGGCATAGCTGATAGAGATATAGAATCATGACTGGGAGGATTGGAGGAGGCACAGCTGACAGAGATATAGAATCACGGCTGGGAGGATTAGAGGAGGCACAGCTGAGAGAGATATAGAATCACTGCTGGGAGCATTGGAGGAGGCACAGCTGATAGAGATATAGAATCATTGCTGGGAGGATTGGAGGAGGCACAACTGATAGAGATATAGAATCACTGCTGGGAGGATTGGAGGAGGCACAGCTGATAGAGATATAGAATCATTGCTGGGAGGATTGGAGGAGGCACAGTTGATAGAGATATAGCATCACTGCTGGGAGTATTGGAAGAGGCACAGCTGATAGAGATATAGCATCACTGCTGGGAGTATTGGAAGAGGCACAGCTGATAGAGATATAGCATCACGGCTGAGAGGATTGGAGGAGGCACGAGGAGCTATTCACTAAAAGTGAAGTTGAACTGACAAGGTTTTGCCCCTGCACAATGTATGCTAAGTCGGAGATTAAATGTTCATCTTACCTCAGCTAAACTGCAACTCAGTAAATAGATCTCACATAATCAGTTCTAAGAGGAACACAGTTTGGGTCAAACACTGAATAGTCAAAAATGCCGAAAAGATTGGATTGACAAGAGGAAACAGTATAGGTTTTGGATCTGTGTTTTGATTATCAGTAAAAATGTAGCAGATAATGAACAATTATACTTTTTTAACCATTCTCAAGGGTTGAAAAACATGTCCCCCTTCTTCAAAGTAAACCCTATGTGTCTCTTCAAAGCCTCTCAGCTGAGGCAGAGCTCATTTGAAGCTAGCGGATGCGGACAGTGTTGGCGTGCGCTCAGCCAGTCAGAGCGGGCGCTTGCCCTGCTCGTCTGATCAGTGTCTGAACTGAATTAGTGACTATATTACAAACGCAAAGGAAAAAAAAAAGTTTTGTTTTGCTTTAATAAGAGAATAGCCTTGTGGTTATGTGGTCAAAACACACCCTAAACATAATTAAAGCTCTCAGAAGTCTTCATTGGATCTGTGCACTTCAGATCTACAGATCCACTGAGCTGAGCTGCTCGTGGGATTCCCCCGGCACAGGGTGATCACATACTGCCAGTGCAGCCTAAAGCCAGTAATGCCTGCGGGCAGCTGAGAGGCACAGCTTGCGGCTCTAAGCGGCACTGGATCGAATCCCCAGGCAGCTATTTTCCAATTAATTTCACAAAGCAGCCAGCCTCGTCTCTTCACTTACTCTAATCCCGCTGGCCCCGCAGGGACTGTGCATGATAAGCTGATAAGATGCACACGAAGGCCAGAGCTGCGGCATGATCTCATCTGGTTAACGAGGGCAACGTACAGCAGGAGGGAATCTACTGAGATTAACCCTTCCTCTGCTGGACAAGCTGCCATGCTGCTTGTGGCATTAATTGTAGTAAAACAAATTATAAGTAGATAAATGCTGTCCTACGGGAAGATAAATGAAGTCTTCTAAGGGAAGAGTGTATTCAGGGGGGTGTTATATTCCCCACCCATGAGAATTACATGACATTAACATTTATTTAAACATAGCGCCAACAATTTACATGGAGCTAGGTAGAGAGCATAGAGGGGACTACATACTAAGTTAGATGAATGAAGAAAGACTGATACATGAGGTAGAGAGCCCTAATCGCAAGCTTGCGCTAAAAGAAAAGATACAGAGGTGGAGGGTCTTGAAAAGACTTTTGGGGCCTTGTCAGCATGGTGGAAGTCATTCCTGCTGATGTTGTGCGCAGAGTATGTCCATTTTACACTAGGGTGAACAGATTTCCCCCCTTATGGTGCAAACTGCATGGTAGCATTGGTTCCAGTGCGGTTCCATACATTTTCTATAGTCATCCTATATTAAAGGAGAGCCCTATTTTAGAAGCCCATGCATATACGACCTACTCCTTATATTAAGGGTTGCCTCCTTTTCTCCATAAAAACACCAGCCGTGCCACTACCTACATAGTACTTGACATTGACCTCAAACCAAGCTACATTTGCTTCAAGCATTCCCAAAATATACTTCCTACCCTAGGAGGGTCACATCCAAATATGTGCAGCTTTCTCCTTCCACACCGATCTACTCGTTTTGCAGTTGCCAGGCACTATAACTGTGTGGCGCTGTTGGGGATTCTGTGCGTTTCGTGTTAGTTTAATACTTTGTAATTACAGATCTTCTTGAGCTGAGGATTTTCTCTAATCTTGTGCTTTGAAAAAAGCCTGATTATTAAAGGGCTCGTCCATTGGGGGGAATGGCAGACCTTGTCCCTTACTTCACCCTTTCCTGGCCGGCTGTTTCCACAGGGCGCTAGGTGTTAACTGCCTTTTTGGCAGAGCAGGAGTTAATATCAGAATCACTTCCCTCTCTTCATGTTTCTTCAAAGACAATGGATGGTGAGATTAAAGGTGTATTAACATGCGTTATATTAATGTGAATGGCAAGTCTATTCACATCACAGCATCCTCACTCCTTACTTCGCTGCACACTGCATTATCTTAACAGTCACATCCCCATTATGCACAGTACACTGCATGTTTTTTTTTACTCTTCTGATGCAGTGTGTTTTGCAGTGCCAGATGGTATGTTGCACTGATGTTACTCTTCCTGGTACTGCAGCCGTATTATTCTTCAAAGCATGATACACTGCAGCATTCACATTGCTCCAGGCACCAGGTGACATGAAAGAGGGAATTGACAAGGGAATTTCAAAAAATGTTCCAACTCAACTATTTTGGCCCTATGTTTCAAAGTCTCTTGTCCATTCCCTGCAATTCCCTCTTTAATGAATAGAGGCATTTTTTATAATTTGCATTATGCTCACGCCCCATTTGCACCGCATGACACTGCAGTGTTCTCAATTCTGTAGGTATTGCATCATCAAGGCACTGGATAAGTCACTGCATCATTCTCATTCCTCAAGGCACTGCATGCTTGATACCCTAATCATTTCTCCAAAGACTGGATAACACACTAAAAACATTTTTATTGAACGGCAAGACATTGTGCCCATCTACTATACCCAAGCACTGCATGCCACACTGCATTCTACTCATGTATCCTGACACTGAATAATTATCATACAACTACTGAATGACAAACAACATCATTTCCAACAACTATTCACTGCATCACTCTTACTCATTTAGCACTGCATGACACACTGCATTCTTCCTATTTATATTGCCATTGACACTGCATTATGCCCGAACATCCAAGCCCAACAGTCATTCCTTCCTTTCTCTATGAAATGTATGGTATATGTTATGGTAAGCTCCAGATGTTTCCCTGTTTGTTTGTTAAGCTCCTTGCTCTGTATGGGAAGCCAACCTGCCCGTCGTCTTTATATGGGATAATTCCTCTGTGTCTTATGTCTTCTGTATGGTAAGCTTGCATCTGCTGTTATGTTCCCTGGTCCACCCTCTCTGAATGGCAAGCTTCCCATGCTCCCACTATGTATGATAAGCTCCCTGTTCATCCACCCCACCCTTTTTGGCTGGAGTCCCTAGGCTACTGCTAACATTTACCGTGCTAGCAATAATATCTTCCTTACGCAAACACTAGAAGTCTGTGTATACAGACAGTGCTATCTTACAGTATCATATATTTTAAGCCTCACATAGTATTTTACTACAATCTTCGCAAACTTGTACATTACACTGTTACTGTGTAGACTAGAGTATATGCAGTTTACAAAGGTGGCAAATCCAGGATCAGTATTTGGCAGGGTGGCCAGATTTTGGAAATAAAAAAACGGGACACCCATTAGCAATTCAAAATTGGCCAAAACATTAGCCATAGGAACAAAATATTATTTGTATTTGTTTATTTATCCCCACCATATCTGCTGGCCCCCTCCTAAAAGTATTCCCACCATTTCTGTTGTCTCTCTCCTTTCTCCCCCATGTCTGCTGTCTATCTCCTATGATTACCCCCCCCCCCACATCTGCTATGTCTCCCTCTCCCCATAATCTATGCTGTCTTTCTCCTCTCCTTCCTATGTCTACTCTCTCTCCTCTCCCCCCATGTCTGCTGTCTCTCTCCTATGATTACCCCCCACCCCACATCTGCTTTGTCTCCCCTCTCCCCACTTTATGTATGCTGTCTTTCTCCTCTCCTACCTATGTCTGCTCTCTCTCCTTTCCCCCCCATGGCTGTTGTCTCTCTCCTTTCCGTTTTTACCATGTTTAGCCATGGGCCCCATAAAGTCTGTGTGTTATACACATTCGGTGCTGCCTTGTACACTTCATGACTAGTGATGATATAACCGGGATGTGTGCTCACCCTGGTAATGGGTAGAATGAGGCATGTGAATGGCTACATGCAGTATGTAGAATTGGTTCATGTTGGTTGTGGAGGGGACAGAAGTTGCATGTAGCAATGGCACCTGCTGCCTTTGGGTGGGACAGACGCATGGTGTAGAGGTGGGCCATTTAAGAATTTAAATGTGGTACTTCTTAGTTGTAGAGGGGTAAGATGCAATATATATAAGGGTCATTTCACATTGGAGAGGTTGCATAACCAAATGTTATGGTTTTTGGGAGATTGAGGATGAGCGATACAAGTTCCAGGGGGGGGAGAGGGTGAGGAAGGCTATATGTAGGATACTGAGGTTCCAGAGGGGCTGTGTGTGTCGAGGCTGCTGGGACATGCAGGACCCTGAGGATGGAAAGATAAAGATATATAGGGTGTTTCATCAGTTGGGTGATGCTTCAGTGAGGTAGCATGGTCATAGCCTACACAGTGATGCAGGTAGGGTTGCCACCTGGCCGGTATTTTACCGGCAGGCAGGTAAAAAAATCGGCATCAGGCCAATATTAAGTCTATGGAGACATTACCAAGGCCGGTATTTTTCTGAAGAAAAGGTGGCATCCCTAGATGCAGGATGCTGTGGAGGGGAGCTTTTATATATATTACATATAGGGTGTGGAAGCAGTGGAGACAAGACATGCAGGATGCTGGGGTGGGGAGATATAAGATATATATAAATATATGCTGCGGGAAGAGGCAGTGTGTAGAGGAGTTAAAAGTGTGATATTTTTTCCAATAGATGTAAAGGGGTTAAATTCAGCATGCTCAGGTGGGAAGACGTGGCATATAAATAACGATACTTGCAGAATACTGAGGGCTGTGGATTAAGATGTAGAAATATTAGATACAATACATGGATGTTATTCCATGTATCGAGGTGATGGATGTGTAGATGGATTAGATGTAGGTGATTGAGAGGGTAGATAGACATTGCACTGGGATAAATGCAGGGTGACCGTAGGATTCTGGGGGGTTCCAATATGTGAAGTGTATATACATGATAACTGCTCAGATTTAGCTAAATCTTGTAGAGAAATTGAAGCAAAATCCTGGATGATGTACAAAACATCTTTCTAAGAAGAGCTGCTTACGTCTAACATGCTTTTTTTTTTTTTTTAAACAAAACCTGCTGTGGGGCACTGATCAATGACCCAAATATAGCTTTCATTTAGTTGTTTCCTGTTTTTTTATCACAGACAGACAGAGATAGGTCTCTTTTCAGATTTATTTGCTACAGTCTCCTTCTTCCTCCACTCCCTCCCATCCTGTAGTAAATAGTCACATTACAGCCATTTCACACTCCATTGCCCACTCACAAGCACAGCACAAAAGGGGACCATGCTCATAATAAAGCTGATTACAATTCTCCAGCTGCCAGAGCACTATACCAGCTCATTTATCCTACCAGCCACACCTATTCTCTACCAGCCACAAGCTTTCTGAGGATCCATCCATCTTTGTAACCCACCATGGTAGCACCTTAGTATCGGAATCCTTAGCTAGAGTAGATTGGTGGAGAAACAGGAAAATGATAGAGCAATATGTATAGAGAAATATTTCTAAATTAATAGGTGTATAACGTGTTTGTAAATGTTAGAAAAGTGTTGAATGGTATTTTATGGTATTTTATTTATCCAAACTTGTTTTTCATATATTCTGCCTTCCACTGACCTCATATTTTCTCTCATAAAACAGGCATAGACCCCTAATTTCAGCAATTTCAGATTCTGCTTTCAATGAGGGAAATATTCTTCTTGACTCCAAATAGCAATCGGATTTCTCCTTGGATCAACTAGCACTAGCTAAATATTAATACCTATACTAACATGCATAGCCCTATATGAGAGAGACACAACCGTTTCGGCTGTCGTAAAATAAATCTCCTTCCCTCAAGTCTTAGCGGGAGACCTCTTGTCGTTTGCACTGTTCTGTTAATGAACAGGTCTTTAGACAGACCTTTGTATTGTCCCTGTACATATTTATTTCTCTAGTGTGTACACATGTACATTTTCTAGGTTTTATTCATTACTAAAACTTTCCATTCCCTTTGGTTTTGTAGCCCCCTCTGCACTTTTCTTAGTACCATAACATATTTTTTTTAGAAAAGGCTCCCAGAACTAAACTGCGCATTCAAGGTGGGTTCTTACCATTGACCCTTAAAGAGGCAGAATAATATCTTCCGCCTGTGAGTCAATACCTCTTATTACATACCAATGTCTTACTGGCCTTTGCAGCCACCAGCTGGCACTGTGCATGACTATGGTATAGTCAATGTCCGGGATAATGTTCTCCAACACAATTTGTTTGGAAAATAAACATGGCCATAGTTTTATTAAATATAACAAATTATGTCCCTGCCTGTTATCACAAGAAACCGACCCTTACTGACATACACCTGGTAATGATGCTGCAAAAGATGATATATATAAGTTCTGAAGACACAAGAGCTTGCAATTACAATATAACATACATAACATTAATACAAAGGAGGGGTACACTAAGATGCAAGAAGGCGAGAACCCATCTTAGATAACTGATTTTCCTATGAACCCAAATGGATTCTATGTCCCTGAAAACAATGGCTAATTGCCATTTATGTACAGCAGTATGCTTGTAATCCTTCAGATATGCACAGTAGGTGGAGTTAAGGTAAGATCTATTTAGAGTAATAGTACAAAATCATGATTGACAGGGATAGCTGTGTATAGTATAGATACAATTAGTTTGCTTTGAATGGGCCTTTAATCTCCTTTGCTTTATTAATCTTTACCACTACTGCTGGAAGTCTAGTCCATGCATCTCTCTCTCTCTCTCTCTGTGTACAATAAAGGAAGAAACCATGTCAAATGCTAGAAATATGGATTAGCTGTCTCTTAGCTGGCTCACTTTCTGCTCGTCTTTTACAGAGGCCTCCATTTTGAGCTACGATGGAAGTATGTACATGAAAGTCATCATGCCAGTGGTGATGCACACGGAGGCTGAGGATGTCTCCTTCCGCTTTAAGTCTCAGCGAGCTTACGGGCTATTGGTGGCCACCACTTCCAGAGATTCTGCTGACACCTTGAGGCTGGAACTAGATGGCGGGAAAGTCAAACTCACGGTCAACCTAGGTATCGTATGAGTCCTTCCTATGTCCAGGGAGATGGGTGGTGGGGTGGAGGGTTTCTGTCAGTGTTTCTCTGTTCACCATGTTTGGCTGCTTTAATCTGCATTTTACCTCCGCATGATCCTTTTCAACTCTGAAATTACCCAAAGATCCAGTATGATCAGAGGGAAATTTCTGGGTTATCCATACTCCTGTCATTACCCATTGCTTACTAACCGTGCTGTGTTCGGTTGAGGATGGCGTTATGTACGCCGGATAATGCCGCTGTATTTTGAAGAGTTTTTTTTGTATAAGTTGGGTCTTTGTTGTCTGCGGCAACGAGCCACATTCTGTAGAGACAGGTGCTAAATTCTAAAGAGGCTAGTGATGCATTGCTAGAGACTGGCTATATGTTATTCAGATGATAGAGCTGTGTATACTTGCGTAGGAACTGGCTTGTTTTATACAAAATGGCAGGTCATTCTATAGATTTTTCCAGTGTGTTTTAGAAACTGGCAGAGTACTGGGATCATTAGAGACTGGTGCTAAGTAATATAGTAAGAAGATGCTGTGTTACGGGGCTTTGGGTTCAGTAGAGGCTGCATCTGTGTCTGTAAAGGTTGGCCATACAGATTGGTGCTTTTGGTCGAAGCCTGTAGTGCATTTTGTAGCGGCAATAATAAACTTCTCCAGTGTCCAGGAACAATCAAGTTAATGTGTAAAACGGTAGGGATAGAATATTGGGGGAGGACGGAATCTTCTAGAAGTACCTAGGGCAGCCATTTTGTGCTAATCATATTGCTGTTGATCTAACAGTGTAGTATTAGAAAAAGTAGCCTATCTTTTGAAATGCATTTGTGTAGGTGATTTGGGTAAATTTGAGACCAATGGTAGATGTTGTTATCTAAATGGGACAGACCTTTTTTGCACAATAGTCCTCATTCTCACCAGCCTCAGGCTTTTCTACCCTTTCTCATCCATTCTAACACCTTTAGTCAGACTTTTCATCATTTCTGTAACTCCCTACACCCAAAACAGTCTCAGTTAGCTCACCATAGGTCTACCAACTTATTGTTTGGGCATGTCATGCCACAGGTGGGATATCCTGCTGCACCCTTTGGCCAGGGGGAGCAGTCTATCTGGGGTTGAGACTGTGTTGGGTCCTCTTTGTCTTCCTGCAGTCAGTGCTATGTGCATTGTGGTGTTGTTTGTGCTGTCTCTTTGTGTCTGTCCCTCTCTCTCTCTCAATTTCTATGTGTTTTTAAGTTGATTAAATCTGTTCCATCGGCCATGTTACTTCAAAAGATGGCACTCACTACCCTTCAAAGGCCTGAAGCCTGCGGCCCGTATAGCAAACAGCCTTGAGAACAAAGCGTGTTGAGCAGCTTGTAGGGGGTGTGCGAAAAGCCCCACTACCAGGCATATGCTTACCAGCACCCAGAAGACAAATCAAGACACTTGATATAAAGAAACAGCAAGGCAGCTCCAACTCATCTCCTTCATGATAATGTGAGATGAAGATCAGAACACCCAACTTTACTCCCCTCTTTTGACTCATCCAAGGCATCTCAACCCGTCCATCTCCATGACATTGTGAGGCTCACCTTAGCCATCTGAGTATTTCAGAAATGCTGGGTGAATCTGTCAGGATGTCATGCTATTAAAACCTCCTATCCCTCTTTCTTCTAAGCTTATTATACGTGAAGACGCAGCGTAAGTTTGAGACAGACATAGAGTATGACAGTAAAGGCTGAGTTGGTAATTGCATTACCTCTGCTGCCATCCACTTGTCTATCTCTAGCGTTCACTCACCCTATCTCTTTCACTCCAATGGTTACACTTGTCTTTCTCTAGTCTTCACTTATCCCTTTTCTTCCACTTCCTCAGTTATTAATGAACCTGTTAATCAACCATACATGGTGTCATATTCACCCTGAGTACTTTCTTTTCCATTCATCTTTCTACTTTCTTTTCCATAATACTTCTTTTTCACACACACCTTTCTATATACAACTCCTATCCTATCTTACTCATGTCTCACTTCCTCCTCTACTTCTAGACTCTATGTCCTTTGTTGTTTCTTCCTCACTCTTTTGGTTATCCTACTTGTCTCTTACTATTGCACTTTACTTCATACTTCTCACTTCCTTATAGTTCCTCTTCAGCGTCACTCCTCATACTCCCTTATTTTCTTGATTAAGGATGGGGTTCTGATTTTTTTCTCGTTTAAGTCCCTAACCCATTTTTTTGTTTGCTTGTTTGTGTCCTTATTTTTGATGCTCTAGCTGCCCCTTATTGTTACGCAGCCCCCCACTATGTGCTGATCTCACGGGTTCTCTGAGGCTGTTTGCTCCCACTTTTCTGTTGCGGTTGACGACACATAGCAAACCTAATCGCACGAAACAACAGAGAGCCAGAAAATACAGCCAGGGCTTCCCTAACCTGCCCACGCATTACCAGTCACTGTGTCATGGGACAACACTCTGCTCTATAGTAGATTACTGGACAGAAAGGTGCATTCACTCTTACCTAAATAGGGGTTCTCCTCCTCAATCTGGTCCCAAATAGACATCTTATGACACATACATGTACCGATAACTCCAAAGACTATGAAGGAGGACATTTCTCATCAAACTTTTTTATGAACAGTATAGGGAAGAGATAAATTTCAAAACAAATGAAAAAATAAATACATTATTTTAGTCTCACATTTTACCTTCAAACACAACAAGAAAAGCCAGCAATTTAAAATAAATGAAGTGTTAGTTGCCTCATGATGCCCACGACTGAGACTCTGTAAGAGCGAATGCACCTTTAAAAAGCACTGAGCCTTTGCAGCCCCCTTGGAAAACTCCCATAATGCAATTACCCATGAACCAAAGCCCCACATTGTTGTATAATGCTCTTAGCAGCAGAATTAGGGCCTGAGAGAAAACCCACAAACTAGACAATATAAGGAATTGGGCTTTACCAAATCTCTCTGCTCCTCTGATTTAGGGGGGACTGGGCGAGGAGCTGGGTAGATTTGTGGCCCTTAACCCAGTTGAAGTTCCCAAATTCCTCTCCTCCATTAGATGTGCCTGTGACTTCTGGAGCAGTGTGTTCGTGCGGTTAGCCGTTTGTACGTGGCCATTTTATAGACTTGTAAAGAGTCACAAGCCTTGAGATATCACACGGTTCACAAATTAGGCTTGGCACACAATTTAAAAGACTCGTTGGTCAAACTCCTTGCACATTTCCCTGTAATGTAGAGATGTAATGGCATGGTATTCCACCACACATTATGTTCCTTCATCCGCACACTCACGCCTTTGCACCCAACACCTAGAGATCCCCGATATAAAATGGCCACTGTTGTTGCGTGTGTCTGTCCCCGGAAGGGTGGACCTCACTGTTTTTGGATGACTGCAGCTGTAACCTTGAAGGATGCGATTTCATCTTTCATTTATTTTTTCCCATCTAGACTGTATCAGGATAAACTGTAACGCCAGTAAGTTTATACCCTCAAATCTCATTTTGTTCTTTCTATCTCTCACTTTTGTTGTAAAAAATTAAATCAGTGCTTCTTTTGTTTGCATTCTCTTGGTTCTTTTTGATTGTTTAGGTGTATAATTTGTAGAAATGCTTAGGACTGAGCGGCAGTATCTCTGGATTCTCTGTCTGAAGCAAAGGACAATGGTGCTACAATGACCCCCAGTGGCCACGTTGCAAACTGCACACATGTGAAATGCACTTGTCTTTTCTATTTTCTCTAAATATATAGAAGGACAGCTAATCTAAAGTTACTGTTGCTCATTCTAATGTTATTTACTTTTTGCATGCTAATGTGTCACTGATATAATGTTATGTATTGCTGTGACTTCAAAGGTGATGTTATATGAGAGGATGTAAATTGTTCTACTGACACATATTAGCCAACATAGTATCACATTTTGGGCAGTAATCTGCTGTCCCACAATGCATCTACACTGCTTTGGCTATGACCCTTCACATATGTCTGAGTTCTGACCATTTCTCCTGATAGCTTAAAGTCCAGCTGTAAATGTAAGTAGGGAACTAAGTGCCTCATCACTCTTGGGTCATATATCTAAATGTGCTCTCTCTGCTGAATTCATATGGGGGCCCCACATTCTGTTTGGAGGGAACTGTGCTTAAAGGTAAGTGTCAAGGATTGAACAGACACCTGAGAATTCTTAAAGTAAGTGTTTGTTACTGCAAGGTGAGGGTAATATTCATCTTATATTGCTCATTCTCTCTATATAGAGCAGTAGGTTATATACAATGGCACAAGGAAGTAATTATGTTATGGTACATGGTCTAATTACTGGTATATATGGGTGCAAGGGATCAGACAATAACTGCTAGAACACTGCAAAGGGTTCTGGATCGTCATATGCAAGCAAGGAAAACAATACTCACCTTTCTGCCTCTATATCCACATTATACATAGACCTTTTGGAGCAAATGCCTGCTGCACAAGCATACTCCGGGGAAAGAGATGCAATGCAAAGCCAGATAACCACACATGTATGGCTGTTTTGTCCATAATGGGATCTTGTCAGAACTGGTTACTGGCTTGAGGTTTGGAGCAGTATGAGAAGCACACACAACATAAGCCATGATGTGTAGTGGTACCACTGCAAGTAATGGCAAGCTTCCCAGCATGTCTGATGTAGATTTGTGGTTAATAATTCCTCTGTAACTGCTGAATTTTAAGTGGAGGGGATTTCCAATCATCTTTACTCCCACCATAACTTATATTGTGTGTGCTACAACAAAAATATTAATCAGAGAGATGCTTTGATGTTCCTACTGTCTACCAATTCTTAGTTTCCTTCTGTTTGTTCTTTGTTTGTTTTGTTTACAACAACCAAAGAATTATGTAATCATTCATGTCTAGGATGTCCCTGTAATGTAACCCCTTTGTGATGTTCGGACGTTCCACGTGGTCCTAATTTACAGTACTGCATAGAACGTCCTTCACAGCCCATTGCAGCCCCCCCTTCTCCTGTTTCGGCAAAGTGAACGCTGGCTATATTTTGTTAAAATGTGCCGTGCCTGAAGGTCTGGGTTTGGACACACCTCCCCAATGTCAATGGTGACCTTGCAAGGTCTCGTGTGTTTTTCGTGAAGGATCCACAGGGTATGTTAAGACCTTGATCCAGTCTCGGCCATTGTGTCCCTAGCTACCTATCACTTTATGATTGGGGCCAGGAACAAAAAACCACCAACATTTTGGTGCTTTCGTCTTTTGGGACAGAAGCACTAAATGTCATGAAGGGGTTAACATGAGGATAGACTGGTAGAAATAATAAACCATCAATTTTCCTGATGGGGATCAAGATCCCATCCATGTCTCAAGATTGCCTCTGACAACAGGAGGTGAGTTTATTTAATGCATGCTGCCATGTATTATTTGCAGGATTGGTCTGTGACAATACAGAACCCTAGAGCAGCCTCTCCCCTAGGTGTATCATCCTGAAGGGGAACGTTGCTGAGACTGGGGTCAACTCACTGACTATATCTCCCCCAGGATGTTGGTCTCAGTAGGGGAACTTTGCCAAGTGAGGCTGAACAGGTGGTAGCTGGTAGCCAGGGCAGTCACAGAGTCCTCTAACCACTGGAGCGGGAGGCAGGTATCAACCCCTCTGCCTCCAAGTGCAGCCTTTACAAAGGCTGCAAAGTAATAAGCTCAATGCTGACAGATCTGAAGACTCTGCCACAGGAATGGACACACACCAATCCTGGAGTGCAACAGGAATTACCATTTATTTGAAAACAGCACAGATATTTATACACAAAATAATGACATGACTTGTTTAAAACAGGTAATTAGATACAGCAGGATATAACATAATCACACCTTAAATACAAACACTTAATGAACACAACATAACAGTAGGACATACAATGGGGAAATCCTGCTTCACACCTTTCAGGATACAATGGTGGCAAGTTCAGATACATACAGTGTACACTCAGATACAAAAGCACACTGAATGACACAATGGATAATTTGACATAATGAGAAGAATACATTTAACACATATTAACCAGGATGTTTAACATATTGCAACAGTAACATAATAACATTCTATAACACCTCCTGACAGACTGGCGTGGGAAGGACAGGAGACAATCTCAACCTGGGGAGCATGATGGCTTAGCTGACATCTTGAGTGAACTAGTCCTGTGCACCCTGTGTTCGACGTCCAGCTGTACTGAAGACAGAGTGCTGCTAGTGGGCCCAAAGTGTGTACCCCCATAACTATCACACACACAGACAGGGTCCATAGTCTATTGGGAGGAGGCAGGCCATTACTTCTCTCCAAGAACCCCAGTGAGGGACTGTTCCGTCAAATGGTCTCTGCACATTGGCAACATTTTTTTGCCAGATTTCCTACCCTTGTCTGAGGGTATAAAATTGAAGAATTTTCCAAATGCTGTTGGAAAAATTTTCCTCCACATGTTGGTATCAGCAGGTTTCTTACCCTTGTATGAGCAGGTGGTTTTGGCAGATTCTTTTGCCAGGTTTCCCCCCTCTGTAATACTCTCTGTATTACAATATATATTATGTATTGTTATAATAAAGGGGCGTCCAACATGTGGCCTGCGTGAGCTCTGCTCTGGTAGCCACACCTCCAACTGCTCACCACACGGGAAGCTGTATCGGGGGAATAAAGTTCCCTACACAGAGATGCCACTGTAGTGCGCATAACCCCTCCTCTACCCTGCGTGTGAGGTCACTCACAAGGTCACAAGGAGTGAAGAAGTGCACCAGCAGCATGAATATCCCACTGAACAAGAGCAAAGTGGAGAAGGGTCCCACTAAGAGCCCACAGTCCCATTTAAAATGAACAAACTGTGTGGTGTGTGTGTGACTCTGTATGTCTGTGTGTTACTTTGTGTATGTGTGTAAGTGTGATGCTGTGTGTGTAAATGTGACACGGTGTGTATAATTGTGGCACTTTGTGTGTGCAAGTATGACTCTGTGTGTGTTTATGTGACTCTGTGTGTGTGTGTAAGTGTGACTCTGTGTGTGTAAGTGTGACTCTGTGTGTGTGTTTCCTTTTTAGTCATATTATATATCTGATATCATATACTTTGGAAATAGTTCTGATAAACTCTATAATCTGTTAAACATGTTTTATAAATTACACATTGACACAATGTTATATTTAGAAGATACGTTTATAACCTAATAAACCCCTCAAAAGATATAAAGTATAAAAAAAGAAAGTGTGGCTCTGTGTTTGTAAGTGTGGCTCTGTGTGTGTAAGTGTGACTGTGTGTGTAAGTGTGAGACTCTGTGTGTGTTTGAGGTTTTTTTCCCCCTTTTTAATAATATTAAGTTGGATATCTGATATCAAATACTTTGGAAATAATTCTGATAAACTCTATAATCTGTTAAACAATTTTATAAATTACACATTGACAGAATGTAATATTGGGAAGATAAGTTTATAACCTTATAAACCCCTAAAAAGATATATAGTATATAAAAAAAAGAAAGTGTGACTCTGTGTAAGTGACTCTGCGTGTGTGTAAGTGTGACATTGTGTGTGTACGTGTGACTGTGAGTTTTTGTGACTGTGTGTATAAGTGTGACTCTGTGTGTGTAATTGTGACTGTATTTGTTTAAATGTGACAGTATTTGTCTAAGTGTGAAAGTATTTGTGTAAGTGTGACTATGTGTATGTATGACATTGTGTGTGTGTATGTGTGACTCTGTGTGTGTGTAAGTGTGAATCTGTGTGTGTAGATATCACTGTGTGTAAGTGTGTGTATATTTTTGTAAGTGTGACAGTGTGTGTGTGTGTTTGTGTGGCTGTGTGTGTGTGTGTAAGTGTGTACCTTCAGTCTCTGGTTTTCAAACACCTCCTGAGGATATTACATTTTACAACACCCAGTGGATGTTACGATTACCCATTTTAATGGTACTCTGCTTATCTACCTTAGATTGATGAAGGACTAAGTTGGGTTAAACCGACTCTACTGAGCTAATGCACTGTCAAGAGACTGGTAGCAGCTCTCATTCCTACCTTTCCTACTGTGCTGTCAAAAGGTTACTATACCAACATTCGACCTGTACTGTCAGCAAGTTACGAACCTCCCAACTCCCCCCCCCCACCACCCCCCCGTAAATTGGGAGACCGAGGGGGCGGAGCTTTGGAGGTCAAATGTCAGCATTAGCTCACTTGCACATGAGCACTTATTCTGGCATCACTACTGCGCATGCAAACAATGCTGCTCATGAGCAGTAGGCATTCGCTGATGTCCCAGACTAGATTGTAGCCATTAATCCCAAAAAGTGGGGGGGTAGTCTTCAAATATTTGTCAAGTTCTTGGTTAGTGGAACGCAAGCTTTATACATCAACAAGGAGCTCCGAAATGGACGTGGTTTGGGGTATCTCCACCAATATAACAAATGACAGAAGGGTCAGAATGTCTTTATCAACTAATTAAACACAACCAGTCGTGTTACAAGATTGTCCTGCAGGTGGTCCAGAATGTCTGCCAGGCTAAAAGGGAAATTAGGCACATGTGTTAGTGCTAATAAAATAAACACACCCACTCCCGTCACACGAGTCCCCTACACTACCTGCAGAATCTCCATGATGCGCCTGCCAGGTTATTAACTGGCCGCGCCCACTTCTGTCATGTCGCTCCCAACCAACTTCAGGAATAGCAAAAGTATTGACGTTTTTCCACCATTGCTCTTTGACCCTTCTGCCCGTTAGCAGCCATTTATTGTCCGAGAGTTTAGCGTTTAGCAACTGATCTTATCGCTGCGGAAAACCCATGGCTCTAAAATATATTTAATGAGACTCAAGACGCCTCTTTTCATAAAAACACACGTATTTAAAGTCTCAATGTATTTTTGCCGTGGTTGCCAGACTAATTACATAGCATTTGCTTTCTCTGATGTATAATGTATAATTGTCAGACGCTATCATTTTAGAAACACCTGCTTATGGCGAGCGCAACTTTAGCTGTTTTGCTTGGCGCAGCCTCTAATTTATTTATGTGGCTTAAGGAATGTGAATAGCAGCAATCTTTATCATCAGATGCCAAAGAGACGCTGCCGTATATTTACCCAAAGCATTAGTATCTTCTAGATCTTTCTCTGTGTTTTGCTGCATTCGACTCTGTTATTTTCCAGACAGTCAGTGGGAGAAATAAGTGTAAAAACATATTTTTCTGCGACAGTGCCTGTCGGGCAGTGTCTGAGTTTGGGAGATGGGGGTAAACTGGAACAAACAGACTTACATGGACTGCCTGAGGTGAGAGAAATGAGACATTGAGCCCGGACAGGTCAGCCATGTCACACGCATTCGCTGTTGTCAGAGCCACAGGTTAACAATATTCCCTTTATCATCCATCTCTAATGGAGAGGCAGTCACTCATCTGTTTGTCAGACCCTGAAACTATTTTGTCCATAACCTAATGCATTTCCTCTGGTGATGGTTAAATGACTTGGCCTCCTATAACATGTTTGTCTGTACCTCTAAGCAGTGTCTGTGCCTGCTGTCAGTTGCCACAGATATAACTTTTATCTATCTGTACCCCCTTCCTGTGACAGAACCTGTTTTTTCTTTATACCGGTGTTTCCTGCTGGCTGTAGATTTTTGACATATTTTTGTATAACTCCTGCCAGCGTCTGGACACCCTAGGTCAGGGGCACCCAATTTTTTTTTTTTTAGGTGGGCCACATGATCAGAAATGCACATCCATGCTGGTCCGTCGTAGCTTGTTAGCCATAGAAAATGGGTTATTTAGCGCAAGTCAAAAGCAGTCCAAAAAGCTCTAAAATCAACCTTATTCAAAGTACATATTTATAGGGCTAATGATATGGTAGTCAAGTGGGGTCGACACCTTTTCTTCAAAAAACACCAGCCATGCTCCGTAGACTTAACACTGGCCTCAAGCAGGTAAAATGTGAGCTGGGTGAAAACCCTACTACCAATTGTCTCTATTTAGGAGGGATGGTACCTATTTTGAACCCAAATCTCTCTGCGCCGCTTTCCTGTTCCCATTTTATAGCAGCTCTAGCAAAATTCTTGGTGTATATGAGTGTATCACAGCACTCAAAAACATTTATATATAACTTTGGTAATGACTTAGAAAATTACATTATTATCAACTGGTGCTTAAAACGCTAAAAATGTCCCGGTATTGCCCTACCCATAACCACAATTTTAATTAGTGTGTATAACTCCAATGCACAAAACAAGTTACATGTTAGTGTGTAAACCTTCAATGCACAAAACAAGTTACATGTTAGTGTGTATACCTCCAATGCACAAAACAAGTTACATGTTAGTGTGTATACCTCCAATGCACAAAACAAGTTACATGATAGTGTGTATACCTCCAATGCACAAACCTAGTTATATGTTAGTGTGTAAACCTTCAATGCACAAAACAAGTTACATGTTAGTGTGTATACCTCCAATGCACAAAACAAGTTACATGTTAGTGTGTATACCTCCAATGCACAAAACAAGTTACATGATAGTGTGTATACCTCCAATGCACAAACCTAGTTATATGTTAGTGTGTAAACCTTCAATGCACAAAACAAGTTACATGTTAGTGTGTATACCTCCAATGCACAAAACAAGTTACATGTTAGTGTGTATACCCCCAATGCACAAAACAGGTTACATGTTAGTGTGGATACCTCCAATGCACAAAACAAGTTACATGTTAGTGTGTATACCTCCAATGCACAAAGCAAGTTACATGTTAGTGTGTATACCTCCAATGCACAAAACAAGTTACATGTTAGTGTGTAAACCAGTGGTAGTCAACCTTTTTCTACCTACCGCCCACTAATGCATCTTTCTTGATGGAAAAATTTCCTTACCGCCCACCAGTTTTCGCGCAAGCGCGGAATATTTTTTAGAAAGGAGGGTGTTTTAAAAAAAAATAAATGTACGTACATTTATCTTTTTATTTCTTTATTTTTTTTTTTTACGTTTTGATCTGCACTCCACACAGTGCTTTTTTTCCCTCCTCTTTTCCCTTTTATTACTAATACCAAAAACAATGTTGTATTAGGTGCCAATTTTTATTAATGTCACCATCAAAAGAAATTCCTTTTCCTGCTTCTTTACCTTCCTTATAGTATATCACTATATTAAGGATCTCTTTTTCCTATTTTTTTATTTTCTCCTTCCCTTTATTTTATTTTATTTTATAAGATAACAAAACTTAATTTATGAGCCAGACTAAACACTGCTTACTCTCCTCCTTTATTTTATCCCCTTTTCTCTATTTTTCTTCCTTTTTTTGTTATTTTTTTTTTTTTATCTTTTCCTTTTTATCTCCTTTCTTTTACCTTCCTGAGCGACAAAAGTAAGGCTGAGCTAGTTAGCCCACTTATTATTATTAGCCAACAATTCTCTTTCTCCTGCCTATAACTTTTCTTTTGAAACTGCTCTGCTCTGTTTCTGCCTGCTTCTGCCTGTCCCTGCTATCAGTTTCCACTCCTCCCCTTCCTCTTCCCACGTGTTTGCGTGCGCTCGCTCCCGCCCGTCCCCTTCTCGCACAAAAGGAGGTTGATTGATGTGTGCGCTCGCGCTCGCGCCCGCCTGCACCGCCCGCCCACTCTCTCAAAAGGAGGTTTTAACTTCCGAAAATCCTACTCTCATTCTCGCGCACGTTGGTTTCTTGATGTGTGCGCTCACGCGCGCGCCCACTCACTCGCACGTTCAAAAGGAGGTTTTAACCTCCAAAGTCCCTACCGCCCACCTGGAATCCCAAAACGCCCACTAGTGGGCGGTAGGGACCAGGTTGACGACCCATGGTGTAAACCATCAATGCCTAAAACAAGTTACATGATAGTGTGTATACCTCCAATGCACAAACCTAGTTATATGTTAGTGTGTAAACCTCCAATGCATAAAACAAGTTACATGTTAGTGTGTATACCTCCAATGCACAAAACAAGTTACATGTTAGTGTGTATACCTCCAATGCACAAAACAAGTTACATGATAGTGTGTATACCTCCAATGCACAAAACAAGTTACATGTTAGTGTGTATACCTCCAATGCACAAAACAAGTTACATGTTAGTGTGTATACCTCCAATGCACAAAACAAGTTACATGATAGTGTGTATACCTCCAATGCACAAACCTAGTTATATGTTAGTGTGTAAACCTTCAATGCACAAAACAAGTTACATGTTAGTGTGTATACCTCCAATGCACAAAACAAGTTACATGTTAGTGTGTATACCTCCAATGCACAAAACAAGTTACATGATAGTGTGTATACCTCCAATGCACAAACCTAGTTATATGTTAGTGTGTAAACCTTCAATGCACAAAACAAGTTACATGTTAGTGTGTATACCTCCATTGCACAAAACAAGTTACATGTTAGTGTGTATACCTCCAATGCACAAAACAAGTTACATGTTAGTGTGTATACCCCCAATGCACAAAACAGGTTACATGTTAGTGTGGATACCTCCAATGCACAAAACAAGTTACATGTTAGTGTGTATACCTCCAATGCACAAAGCAAGTTACATGTTAGTGTGTATACCTCCAATGCACAAAACAAGTTACATGTTAGTGTGTAAACCAGTGGTAGTCAACCTTTTTCTACCTACCGCCCACTAATGCATCTTTCTTGATGGAAAAATTTCCTTACCGCCCACCAGTTTTCGCGCAAGCGCGGAATATTTTTTAGAAAGGAGGGTGTTTTAAAAAAAAATAAATGTACGTACATTTATCTTTTTATTTCTTTATTTTACGTTTTGATCTGCACTCCACACAGTGCTTTTTTTCCCTCCTCTTTTCCCTTTTATTACTAATACCAAAAACAATGTTGTATTAGGTGCCAATTTTTATTAATGTCACCATCAAAAGAAATTCCTTTTCCTGCTTCTTTACCTTCCTTATAGTATATCACTATATTAAGGATCTCTTTTTCCTATTTTTTTATTTTCTCCTTCCCTTTATTTTATTTTATAAGATAACAAAACTTAATTTATGAGCCAGACTAAACACTGCTTACTCTCCTCCTTTATTTTATCCCCTTTTCTCTATTTTTCTTCCTTTTTTTGTTATTTTTTTTTTTTTATCTTTTCCTTTTTATCTCCTTTCTTTTACCTTCCTGAGCGACAAAAGTAAGGCTGAGCTAGTTAGCCCACTTATTATTATTAGCCAACAATTCTCTTTCTCCTGCCTATAACTTTTCTTTTGAAACTGCTCTGCTCTGTTTCTGCCTGCTTCTGCCTGTCCCTGCTATCAGTTTCCACTCCTCCCCTTCCTCTTCCCACGTGTTTGCGTGCGCTCGCTCCCGCCCGTCCCCTTCTCGCACAAAAGGAGGTTGATTGATGTGTGCGCTCGCGCTCGCGCCCGCCTGCACCGCCCGCCCACTCTCTCAAAAGGAGGTTTTAACTTCCGAAAATCCTACTCTCATTCTCGCGCACGTTGGTTTCTTGATGTGTGCGCTCACGCGCGCGCCCACTCACTCGCACGTTCAAAAGGAGGTTTTAACCTCCAAAGTCCCTACCGCCCACCTGGAATCCCAAAACGCCCACTAGTGGGTGGTAGGGACCAGGTTGACGACCCATGGTGTAAACCATCAATGCCTAAAACAAGTTACATGATAGTGTGTATACCTCCAATGCACAAACCTAGTTATATGTTAGTGTGTAAACCTCCAATGCATAAAACAAGTTACATGTTAGTTTGTATACCTCCAATGCACAAAACAAGTTACAGGTTAGTGTGTATACCTCCAATGCACAAAACAAGTTACATGTTAGTGTGTAAACCATCAATGCCCAAAACAAGTTACATGTTAGTGTGTAAACCATCAATGCCCAAAACAAGTTACATGTTAGTGTGTATACCTCCAATGCACAAAACAAGTTACATGTTAGTCTGTATACCTCCAATGCACAAAACAAGTTACAGGTTAGTGTGTATACCTCCAATGCACAAACCTAGTTATATGTTAGTGTGTAAACCTCCAATGCACAAAACAAGTGTTAGTGTGTATACCTCCAATGCACAAAGCAAGTTACATGTTAGTGTATAAACCATCAATGCCCAAAACAAGTTACATGTTAGTGTGTATACCTCCAATGCACAAAACAAGTTACATGTTAGTGTGTATACCTAGAAATGCACAAAACAAGTTACAGGTTAGTGTGTATACCTCCAATGCACAAAACAAGTTACATGTTAGTGTGTATACCTCCAATGCACAAAACAAGTTACATGTTAGTGTGTAAACCATCAATGTCCAAAACAAGTTACATGTTAGTGTGTATACCTCCAATGCACAAAACAAGTTACATGTTAGTGTGTATACCTCCAATACACAAAACAAGTTACATGTTAGTGTGTATACCTCCAATGCATAAAACAAGTTACATGTTAGTGTGTATACCTCCAATGCACAAAACAAGTTACATGTTAGTGTGTATACCTCCAATGCACAAAACAAGTTACAGGTTAGTGTGTATACCTCCAATGCACAAAACAAGTTACAGGTTAGTGTGTATACCTCCAATGCACAAAACAAGTTATAGGTTAGTGTGTATACCTCCAATGCACAAAGCAAGTTACATGTTAGTGTGTATACCTCCAAAATATAAATCATAGTAACATAGTAAATTAGGTTGAAAAAAGACACCTCCAATACACAAAACAAGTTACATGTTAGTGTGTATACTTCCAATGCGCAAAACAAGTTACATGTTAGTGTGTATACCTCCAATGCACAAAACAAGTTACATGATAGTGTGTATACCTCCAATGCACAAACTTAGTTATATGTTAGTGTGTAAACCTCCAATACACAAAACAAGTTACATGTTAGTGTGTATACCTCCAATGCACAAAACAAGTTACAGGTTAGTGTGTATACCTCCAATGCACAAAACAAGTTACGTGTTAGTGTGTAAACCATCAATGCCCAAAACAAGTTACATGTTAGTGTGTAAACCATCAATGCCCAAAACAAGTTACATGTTAGTGTGTATACCTCCAATGCACAAAACAAGTTACATGTTAGTGTGTATACCTCCAATGCACAAAACAAGTTACATGTTAGTGTGTAAACCATCAATGTCCAAAACAAGTTACATGTTAGTGTGTATACCTCCAATACACAAAACAAGTTACATGTTAGTGTGTATACCTCCAATGCATAAAACAAGTTACATGTTAGTGTGTATACCTCCAATGCACAAAACAAGTTACATGTTAGTGTGTATACCTCCAATGCACAAAACAAGTTACATGTTAGTGTGTATACCTCCAATACACAAAACAAGTTACATGTTAGTGTGTATACCTCCAATGCATAAAACAAGTTACATGTTAGTGTGTATACCTCCAATGCACAAAACAAGTTACATGTTAGTGTGTATACCTCCAATGCACAAAACAAGTTACATGTTAGTGTGTATACCTCCAATGCACAAAACAAGTTACATGTTAGTGTGTATACCTCCAATGCATAAAACAAGTTACATGTTAGTGTGTATACCTCCAATGCACAAAACAAGTTACATGTTAGTGTGTAAACCATCAATGTCCAAAACAAGTTACATGTTAGTGTGTATACCTCCAATGCACAAAACAAGTTACATGTTAGTGTGTATACCTCCAATACACAAAACAAGTTACATGTTAGTGTGTATACCTCCAATGCATAAAACAAGTTACAGGTTAGTGTGTATACCTCCAATGCACAAAATAAGTTATAGGTTAGTGTGTATACCTCCAATGCACAAAACAAGTTACAGGTTAGTGTGTATACCTCCAATGCACAAAACAAGTTATAGGTTAGTGTGTATACCTCCAATGCACAAAGCAAGTTACATGTTAGTGTGTATACCTCCAAAATATAAATCATAGTAACATAGTAAATTAGGTTGAAAAAAGACACCTCCAATACACAAAACAAGTTACATGTTAGTGTGTATACTTCCAATGCGCAAAACAAGTTACATGTTAGTGTGTATACCTCCAATGCACAAAACAAGTTACATGTTAGTGTGTAAACCATCAATGCCCAAAACAAGTTACATGATAGTGTGTATACCTCCAATGCACAAACTTAGTTATATGTTAGTGTGTAAACCTCCAATACACAAAACAAGTTACATGTTAGTGTGTATACCTCCAATGCACAAAACAAGTAACAGGTTAGTGTGTATACCTCCAATGCACAAAACAAGTTACGTGTTAGTGTGTAAACCATCAATGCCCAAAACAAGTTACATGATAGTGTGTATACCTCCAATGCACAAACTTAGTTATATGTTAGTGTGTAAACCTCCAATACACAAAACAAGTTACATGTTAGTGTGTATACCTCCAATGCACAAAACAAGTTACGTGTTAGTGTGTAAACCATCAATGCCCAAAACAAGTTACATGTTAGTGTGTAAACCATCAATGCCCAAAACAAGTTACATGTTAGTGTGTATACCTCCAATGCACAAAACAAGTTACATGTTAGTGTGTATACCTCCAATGCACAAAACAAGTTACATGATAGTGTGTGTACCTCCAATGCACAAAACAGGTTATAGGTTAGTGTGTATACCTCCAATGCACAAAGCAAGTTACATGTTAGTGTGTATACCTCCAAAATATAAATCATAGTAACATAGTAAATTAGGTTGAAAAAAGACACAAGTCCATCAAGTTCAACCCTTCTACCAACCATTCCAGTTTTTGATCCAAAAGAAGGCAAATTTAGAATTTTGCCTCCTAGGGCGAAAAAATACTTCTTGACTCCAAAGGGCAATCCGATTTCTCCTTGGATCAATAAGTTCTATTATTAATTCTTATTCTATTATTAATATATGTTCTGCTTTTCTAAAAAAAACAAAAACATCCAGACCATTTTTAAATGCATCTATTGTGGTTGATAGCACTACCTCTCTTGGCAGTGAGTTCCATAACTTTATTGTCCTTATCGTAAAGAATCCCTTCCTTTTCTGTCTATGAAATCTTTGCTCTTCCAGTCTCAGGAGATGACCTCTTGTTCTTTGTACATTTCTGTTAATGAACAGGTCACTGCAGAGCTCTTTATATTGGCCCTGCACATATTTATATAATGTTATCATATCCCCTCTGAGACACCTTTTTTCTAACGTATATAAATGCAATTTTTTAAGTCTCTCTTCATAAGTAAGATCCTCCAATCCCCTTATTAATTTTGTAGCTCCTTTGCACTTTGTCTAGTTCCTTAATATCCTTTTTAAGGACTGGTGCCCAGAATTGTACTGCATATTCAAGGTGAGGTCTCACCATTGATTTCTAAAGAGGCAAGATGAAATCCTCCTCCCGTGGATCTATACCTTGTTTTATACATGCCAATATCTTATTGGCCCTTGCAGCTGCTGACTGGCATTGGGCACTGTTGCCAAGTCTGTTATCTACAATTATTCCTAAATCCCTTTCATTAGTATTTTTTCCCAGGGATATACCATTTAAAGTATATGCTGCTTTGTTATTATTTTTTGCATAATGCAAAACTTTACATTTGTCTATATTGAACCTTATTTTGCCACTTTACTGCCCAGTCCCCCAATCTGTCCAAATCTTCCTGTAAAGAAAAAAACATCAAGATTAGTCTTTATTACCTTACCTAATTTAGTGTCATCAGCAAACACTAAGACATGGCTCAGCACAATTTGGGAGATCATTAATAAACAAATTAAAAAGAAAAGGGCCAAAAACAGACCCCTGAGGTACTCCACTCAATACCCTGGTCCAATTTGAGGATTTTCCATTTAGAACAACCCTTTGCATTCTATATTTTAGCCAATTTTCAATCCAAATACATACATTTGCCCCCAAACCTATTTCTCTCAATTTGTAGAGTTACCTTTTGTGTGGCACTGTATCAAATGCTTTAGCAAAGTCCAAATAGATCATATAAATCAGTTGCGTTGCAAAATAAATAGTGTAACGGAATGGCTACCCAGGCTTAGCACCGCCTTTAAATCACCTCCTTAGCCCCCGAGGAAAGCTCAGCATTCACCCAGCAAGTCTTCCCTGGAACCTTGCTCTTTGTACCCAAATAGCAGACTGGACCACTAGCAGTTAGGTACAGCAAGAATGAACAACTTTTATTTGTCAAACAGCACAAACTTATATAAAAACATATGGTTGACTGCCTCTTCTTTAGAGATGGATGATAAAGGGAATATTGTGGCTCTGACAACAGCGAATGTGTGTGACATGGCTGACCTGTCCGGGCTCAATGTCTCATTTCTCTCACCTCAGGCAGTCTGTGTTAGTCTGTTTGTTCCAGTTTACCCCCATCTCCCAAACACACAAACATGACATCAACTAGCGTGGAAGCACAGGGAACTAATTATAACATGTAAGCCTCAAACAATAGAAAACCTAACTTAAAACAGGTAATTAAATACAGTACAACTTTACATAAAATAAACATGCCTTCTTTAGATTCAGGCATCCAGACTACAAGAGACAGTAGATGGCTCACAGGACAGTAAACACTTGGATAAGTACACATTTCAAATGGTAAAATACAGTCAGTGTTGACAAGGTTAGAAATGATTTAAATTTTATTGGTTCTTTAATTAGCACAACATTTTTCTTCTGTATACTACATGTATACATAGAGACACCAATCAGCCATAACATTGTGACCACCTGTAATATTGTGTAAGTTCCCTTTTGCCACCACAACAGTCTTAACCCCCTCCACTAGACCTCTGATGTGTGCCAAGGTTTGGCCTCCATGGATTAGACTTGTCCAGCACATCCTACAGATTCTCGGTTGGACTGAGATATGGGGAATTTGGAGGCCAAGTCAACACCTTGAACTCATTGTTGTTTTCCTCAAGCCATTCATGAACAAGTTTTGGTTTGTGGCAGGGCACGTTATCCTGCTTAAAGAGCCAATGCCATCAGGAGGTACCTTTTCCATTAAAGAATCTGCAACAATGCTTAAAAAGGTGGTATGTGTCAAATTAACATCCACATGAATTGCAGGATCCAAGATTTCCCAGCTCAAATCATCACACAGCCTGTCAGATGGCTGATCTGTGTATATATACCATAATGCCATTACAAATGAGCCATTTCTTGCTACAGTATTCATTTACAACTTTAGCAATATCTTCACTGTATTTCTGATTAATTGTATGTTATTTTAGTGGACTAAATTAGCTTTTCTCTCAAAAACCAAACTTTTGAACAGTAGTGTGTGTGTGTGTGTGTGTATATATATATATATATATTAGACATGTGCATTCGTTTTCGGACGAATGCATTTACGTCCGAAAATAGCATTTTCGTCCATTCGTCCGAAAAACGAAGAACGAAAATGCTAAGCTAACGAAAGCCAAATGAACGAATAGTTAATAAACGAAAATCATTCGTTCATTCGTCCATTCGTAGTACTATTGCATTCTATAGGCCGAAATAGAGTCGGTTTATAGAATACAATAGCATTTAACTATACGGAGACAGAGTCTCCATTCATAAAATTATGAATGGAGACTTTGTCTCTGTATAGTTAAAAGCCGACAGCCTATAAACCGAACGTTCGGTTTATAGGCTGTCGGCTTATGGAATACATGTATTCCTATTGCTATTCTATAAACCGAACGTTCGGTTTATAGAATAGCAATAGGATTACATGTATTCCATAAGCCGAAAGTCTATAAACCGAACGTTCGGTTTATAGACTTTCGGCTTATTGAAAACATGTAGTACTATTGCCTTTCTATGAACCGAACGAGATCCCCATTCATAAGAATTTCTTATGAATGGGGCTCTCGTTCGGTTTATAGAAAGCCAATAGTATTACATTGTATTCTATAAAACGAACGAATAAAAATTAACGAAACTAAAATAATGAACGAATTTCGTCTGAAACGAATGCAGTAATGAACGAAATTCGTTTTAGACGAAATAAATAAAATTTTCTTCCGAATGGACGAAAACGAAATGAAAATTTTAGTTTTGCACATGTCTAATTATATATATATATATATATAAAAGAGTATACAGAGCTGTATACAGATTCTTTGCTCATCAAAGAATCAATAAAACTTCTTCAGAATCTATATAATGATTTTCATTATTTCTAACCATGTTAATGTCTTTACTGTATTTCATTTACAAACTCATTTTATTTGTTTTCATGGACATTTCTAAGTGACCCCGAACTTTTGAACAGTATATATCCCCTGCCAGTGACAGAATACATTACATGCTGTGTATGTATCTAAACCAATGAGAAGCAGGAAATGCAGAGAGAATGGCACTCACGAAGATTGATGCAAAAAGTGATTTATTTATGTGCAAGTGACTGGTAAAAAGGGTCTTCACAACCACATATGGGGACAAAAAATCAAAGGTGTCTCACAGCATGACGCGTTTCGCACTACAAGCGCTTAATCATATACCTGTGTTTTTCCCTGTATTTAAAACAAGAAGAACTAGTTCCATGTTTAATTGATGAATCCTTATTAATGGAGAAAGAATAGATATAACAGATGGCATACAAATTGCAGATCTGCATAGATAGCTGGATACAGTGACATTTTCAAGAAACATATATTTCTTAGGGTAAGACAGTTATCATACTGACCCTGGTTCTTTAACTTCAGCATTGATTTAAAAAAAAAAAAATCCAAGTAGAACAAAACATTGACCCTGTGTCCTTAACACTATTAAAACATGAAACTCTAGAACCTTTCATTTATACAGACAACCAGCTTTTTCACTAAAATAAAATCATCCCGTTTGTGGCCAAAGTTTATTGCCAGAAGTTGCGTAAACTTTGGCTTAATGCGGAAGCTACACAGAGTCATCTTAACATGCGCCGATAATCCCCCCCAAAATGGTGTCTCCGAATATGTTCGGAATTTGGAAAAATCATTGCCAGATTCACGCTGATAACGCTCGACACCGATATCTTCTGAAATGCACCGAAACAAAGTGGTAGCCTTGGTCCTCCCCATAGAACTTTGGATTGCTTCAGGAGGACCTCCGCTATTATGAATATAGGGTGAAGTCCTCCCATAGAAGTCATGGCTCAAAGTGTAATGCAAAAATAAAATGACCTGAAGTTAAAAAAACAGTAAAAAAATAAAAATAAAAAACATGTTGGGTAGCCAAAAATCTATGCTTTTCATTGTTAAAATGTTCTGATCTGAACACCTCGATGTTTTAGGATTCTGAACAGGCGACTCAGACCCGAACTCAGGGATATTGAGTAGCCACATTTCAGAGATTTGTGAAATTTGGCTTAGGTGCCGGACCCAAATCCAGTTTGAAAATAATCCTTGTATATTAAGTTGACCCTAATGAAACGTCTGTCCTATAACACATAGATCTGTCCGTATCTGTCTAAATTGCTTAGTAAAGTGTTTGTTTTTCAATATCAACTCAAATTTTATTGAACTCATTAGGTACTTTAAAGGAATCACCTAAACATCACGCAGACCTCCACCACTTCTGCCCGGCACATGACCAGGGCCGGCACTACCGTAAGGCAGCAAAGGCGGCTGCCTTAGGGCGCCCCAAGGGGGGGAGGGGGGGAATCGCCCGCACCCCCAGGCCCGTTTACTTACCTTCTTGTTGCTGTCCCCCAGTGCAGGTCCGTGGCTGTGAGAGAAGTGTTGTTCGCACCCCTCTAGCCGTGCGGATCAATAAAGTTTGTTTTAAAAAAAAAAGTTTGAACAAACTTTATTGATCCGCGTGGCTGGAGTGGAGCTCACAACGCTTCCCTCACAGCCACGGACCTGCACCGGGAGACAGCAGCAAGGAGGTAAGTACTGGGGTCTGGGGAAGGGGGGAGGAGGGTGGCATAACGAGCATACTGAGGGGCAATTTCCTGGCATATTACGTGGCAATATATTGGCATATTAAGTGGCAATATCCTGGCATATTGGGAATATCCTGGCATATTAAGTGGCAATACCCTGGCATATTAATTGGCAATACCCTGGCATATTAATTGGCAATACCCTGGCATATTAAGTGGCAATATCCTGGCATATTGGGAATATCCTGGCATATTAAGTGGCAATACCCTGGCATATTAATTGGCAATACCCTGGCATATTAAGTGGCAATACCCTGTCATATTAAGTGGAAATATCCTGGCATATTAATTGACAATACCCTGGCATATTAAGTGGCAATACCCTGGCATATTAATTGGCAATAGAGTGGCAAAATCCTAGCATATGGAGGTGCAAAATCCTGGCATATTGAGTGGCAAAATCCTGGCATATTGAGGGGCAAAATCCTGACATATTGAGGGGAAAAATATTGGCATATTAAGTGGCTAAATACTGGCATATTGAGTGGCAAAATAGCGTGTCTCTAGTTATGTGTGTCACTGTGTGTGTGTAAGTGGTAAGGGTGTGTGTAAGTGTGTCACTTTCTGTGTAAGGGGGTGTGTGTGTATAAGTGTGTCACTGTATAAGGGTGTAAGTGTGTCACTGTGTCTGTGTAAGGGTGTGTGTGTGTGTGTGTAAGTGTGTCACTGTGTCTGTGTAAGGGTGTGTGTGTAAGTGGTAAGTGTGTCTCTGTGTGTGACTGCAAGGGTGTCTTTGTGTTTAAGGGTTTCAATGTGTGTTAGGGTGTCAATGTGTGACAAATTTAGAGCATGTGAGTTGAATATTTAGATGTATTTATTTTCCACACTATACATTATACTTTTATATATATAAAATATATGGAGGGTTGGTAATATGGGAGTCGTGGCGGGTCAGAGGAGGGGGGCACCAAAATGCACCTTTGCCTGTGTAGACCAAAATCCTTGCACCGGCTCTGCACATGACCTCCCGGCTTCCATCTTAGAAGTCCCGACAAGCGTGCCGGGCAGCAGCGGAGGATGTCTGTTCGCATTGCGCAGACATCCACCAGCTGCTTGCGAGGGGGATCCAGGTCCCCTGCAGCTCTGCAGGGGATCTGGATCCCAGTCTTATAGTCTCAATAGACTCAGTTTGAGGTCGTATTATAAGACGACCTTGAATACAAGACGAGGGGCATTTTTCAGAGCATTTACGCTAAAAACACCTTGTCTTATAATCGAGCAAATACAGTAATGCAACTAGGTGATGTCATAAACTGGAGATAACAAACAGATTTAACTCCTTTGTGACGCATAATGCTTGCAAGGGACACAACTGCAGAGACCTGATCAGCGTCTTAATAGACCCTGTGGGTCCCTGCCAAAAAATTGTGAGACCTCCCAACGTCACAGAGATGTGCCCAATTATTGGTTGGGGTTAGGTTTATGCACACCTCCCAACTTCTGTCTCCTGCGAATCGGGGGATGAGCTTGGGAGGTCGGATGTCAGCGCTGTCACCCAAACTAGCTATGCTACTGCGTATAATGCTGCGTATACGCTTTATGCTTTGTCCAGTGTCCCAGACACCGGAGAATTAGATCTGGAAGCAGGATTGCAGTCCGGAATCCTGCCGAACTGGAAAGCGGGACAGAGACTTAAAATTGTGACTATCCTGCACAAAGTGGAACAGCTGGGAGGCATGGGTTATGGTTAGAGTTAAGGAGCCATTAGGTATTAGCCTAACCCTATTGCTGCACACTATTATCATATCATTATGCCACGTACGCTGATAACTAATCAGCATTATGAACACACAGCAATAATTACACAGTGTTTCAATGTGGTTCCATTACCTCGTGTCCTCTTAATAGTAAATTCTCCTGTAGGAACTTACAGAGGAGGAAGCAGTCCCAAGGATGTTTTTTTGGGTTGAGGGGAATCAATTAGATCGCATAGCCAGATTACCGAACAATCTCTCTTCTCATTGGGTGATTCTTAAACAAGTCTTCAGTCAGCACTAACGTTTGGTAGACTCTAGCAGCAGCCTGTGGCCTGATTACGTAACTAAAGGGTCTACTCAATAAATAGAGAATAGCAGGGAATTGAGATGGGAATTTCAATATTTAGACCAGTGTAGGCAAGTTGGAAAACATCTCCAATGTAGCAGGATAAGAGATTTTTTCCATCTAGCCTTTAGTTTTACATTTCTGTCTCAGTTCCCTGTAATTCTCTCTTTATTGAGTACTGGAGACCGTATCTCCGGAAGGATATTGATACTTTGGAGAGAGTTCAGAGAAGGGCTACTAAACTGGTTCATGGGTTGAAGGATAAAACTTACCAGGAAAGGTTAAAGCATCTTAACATGTATAGCTTGGAGGAAAGACGTAACAGGGGGGATATGATAGAAACATTTAAATACATAAAGGGAATCAACACAGTAAAGGAAGAGAGTATATTTAAAAGAAGAAAAACTACCACAACTAGAGGACATAGTCTTAAATTAGAGGGGCAATGATTTAAAAGTAATATCAGGAATTATTACTTTACTGAGAGGGTAGTGGATGTATGGAATAGCCTTCCAGCAGAAGTGGTAGAGGTAAACACAGTCAAGGATTTTAAGCATGCGTGGGATAGACACAAGGCTATCCTAGCTATAAGACCGGGAATGGGGGACTAATAAAAGTACTCCAAAATAAAAAATTGGGCATACTAGATGGACCGAATGGTTCTTATCTGCCGACACATTCTATGTTTCTATGAGTAGACCCTTAAGTCTTAAACCAATTTGTTCTTGCCTGGTGTCAGATGGGCCACACCTTGGTGTGATATGGACTGCACTTGGCCAATAAAGGAATGGTTACACAGTAAAAAGATTGATACACACTTGGAATATATAGCAGGTAATATTATTACTACCTAGCAGACCGCTCACCAGGTGCCAGTGCCAAAAGAAAAAGCCTTAAAGCTGTATTCAATAAAGAGAGAATTACAGGGAATTGAGATGGCTACATTGGCTTAAAGTTTGAAATTCCCGAGTTGGAAAAATTCTCCAATGCAGCTGAAGGGGAGAATGTTTCCAGCTCAGTTACTTTGGCCTTAGGTTTGAAATTTCCCTCTCAATTCCCTCTTTATTGAGTAGACTCTCTAGGGTCCATTCCAACAAAAAGTAATGGTCATACAGTGTTAAAACAGAAAGACCCATTGCAGCATGCACAGTGTAAAAAGGCACATTATTTAGTGCCAACAGTTTCCTATTGGAAAGATAAGACTGTAATATCACTCCGCCTATCCCAACATGATAGCCCATAACAAGAGGTGGAGCTTTAAACTGCAATGGTGTAGAACCAATAATAATAATAATACAATGTGTTAAAGCAGGACAGGTACTATGGGGGTGTTACTATATAGTGTATATACCAAACCAAAATAAAATAAGCCATTCGCTTTTACAGTCACGGACATGGAACGATATGGACATAGAGTTATAATGTGGGGACTATTTACTAAAAGGTGAATTAAGTGAGTTTAGCTATACATTATGGAGGGACAGACCTAGAGTGTCTCCCCCACTAAGCACAACAGGGTTTCCTGTGATGGTTTCCTGTGCCCAATATACAGCTAAATTGGAGAGAGAATGTGTTCACCTGCAACTTACCTTTTGGTGACTAGTCCCCTGTATGTGCAAAAAACATTATCTATGGTTTTATTTATAAAAACCTCAAACAAATGTGAAAACGGTCTCAAATGCCAATAAGGTGATTGGAGCGAGCAGTTACCAAAACGATTCTTTCTTCCTTCAATTAGATGATAAATACAAACAGGGGAGGGCTTTCCAATTTCTGCAAAAATATTATAGTTGCCCATTTTGCAATTTCATTAGCCCTACCTGTTATCAGCAGACAGACACAGATAGACTGGCAGGACAGATATAATGACAGATAAGGTAAGGAGATAGACAGACAGGCAGAACAAGCAGGTATGATGGCAGATACAGAGATTGATAGACAAACAGGACAATTGGATAGAAAGTGCAACACACTAGAGCAGCAGTGGCGAACCTATGGCATGCGTGCCACAAATGGCACGCCGAGCCCTCAGGTGTGGCATGCGGTCAGGTTCAGTTCCCACCAATTGACTGCTCCATCTGAGGGGAGCAGCTGCAGTCATCAGTGGGTAAAAGACGGGCGCCTTCTTCTTCCAATAATCGTTAACTGTTTGCTTTCTGACTTGAACGCTTCTGCACATATCGCACATGCGCCCGATTATCGGGAGAAGAACCAGATGACCGGTGGCGCCAGTCTCTTATCCACTGATGGCTGCTCCTCTCCAGAAGCTGGGCGGAGCAGGCAAGCGGAGGTGTGAACCTGGCTGTGTGTGTGTGTATGAGTATAAGTGTGTGTGTGAGTATGAATATAAGTGTGTGTGAGTATATGTGTGAGTGTGTGTATATGTATGTGTGAGTGAGTGTGTGTAATTGTGTTTGTGTGTATGTGTTTATGCAGAGTTGTCACTTTGAGGTCTGCAAATCGGTTTTGGCCAAAAATTGGGCCCTCAGGCCCAAAAACATTCACCCTCACTGCACTAGGGCATAAGCATCGCGCTGTGGTCGTCCAGCTGATCTGTACTACAAATACCGTAATTCCCTGACATTCTAGTTAGCTGGTGGGGAATTATGGGGTTTCTAGTTACGCAGCAGTTGGAGGGACACAGTTGGACAGCTAGGCACTAGGTCTTTTAGAAGTGAAAAGTACTGTAGCCCCAGCCCATTGAGCTAGTGTAGAGTGTCCCCCTGCCCCCCCCTGGATACAAGAACCAAAGGCAGAAATCACCACAGTCAGGACTATACAGCTCCACATTTGACTTTCTAGAGAAGTCAAAATTACTTAAGAAGAGCATTTAATTATTGTTAAGGAAAATGGCATTCATATACTAATCAATCAGTGAAGCTGCAAAGTGATTGTCACCATATTACTCACTATTTCTACTGGTAGCTACAGTGCCTGATGATGCAACCACATTCTGTACCTTAGCATCAAAGGGCACAGGAGTATATTGGAGGTATCAACAAATAACATTTGGAATTTGGCAAAATACATCTGCAATGGAACTTATAGGAGTAAAAGGGCAACATCTGGATTGGCAACGGATCACATCAGAGTTTAACAGCTCCATATATGATTATTTATGGACCTACTGGGCTTTAGTCGATGGAGGTGGTTAGATACACTTTATACTGGTTCTAGTAAATTAAGTGATCCACTCCAAACAAAAGAACTCAACCCCTTGACCCATTTGAACATATGTATATGTCCTGCAATGCATGGTCCTTGAGCACTCTCCTTAGTGCAATGCTATATGTCGGTACTCAGTCTCAGAGGCTGCATTGGATCTGTATACGTGAAAAGCATGCACATCCAATATGGCGCTGCCATGTGTCCAGCAGAGAGTGACAGAAGTGATATAAATCTCTTCAATCCCTCTGTTAAAGTTACTTTACTGCCCCTAGAGGCACTCAGCAACATTACAGTGAAGAAATAAAAAAAAAAACTAACCCTACATCTACTAATCCTAGACCTAGGGTTAGGGTTACAGGTGTGTTAGGGTTAGTACAAGGATTAGATTAAGGGGTGGGGGAAGATTTAGGTTAAGGGTTAAATTTAGGGTTGGGTCAAAAGGTCACTGCAGGAGAAAATGGTTAGGAAACAAAAAACAGTTAGTTATTGCCCTATAACTTCAAAAACAACAACATAAAAACATGGAAACATTGGTATTTCTAAAATCAGGAAAAATATTAGAAACTATATAGACTGGTCTTTTCAACCATTTGTAATTGTATAGAAGAATTTCAGGACAAAGTAAGAAAAAGAGGGTTGTCATGCATATTTTTTATCATATTTTATGAATTTGTTTAATAGTAAATTATATCATAGGATGAAAATAAGAGTATCAAAAGAAAGCCCTATCTGCCCATATTATATAATTTGTGGAGGTGGACTGAAAACAAAGAAAGAAAATCACAGCTAAGCAAACGGATGACAAAAATAATAGAATTCTGGTCTTCAAGGCACATCACATGCACATGCATCACTGTCACTAAGGGGTTAAAAATGTAAGATTTATAATAGCAAGATTGTTTGCTAGTTGGTAGGACCATATCCCTTTGTTTCAAATATTTATGAAGGCAAAAATTAGGCTAATAGCTAAATAGTGATTGCTCCAGATTTAACAATTTCCTCTTGAGCTGATCCATCTTCACCTTGTTGAATATGGCCCTCCACATGCTATATTTTGCACTGCAGAGCTATTAGTATTACATATATGATAAAATGACCTCTATGCCATTTAAGCAGGGCTGCCACCATTAGACAGTGTGTCTGGGGTTGTGACCATGGTAGTGGTTTTACTGGTACCAGCTAGAAATTTTAAATGTTGTCATGTTTCGGCTGTACTGAGGTACAGACAGAATCTGAAGCGGCACAGTACCATATTTGCTCAACTGTAAGGTCACCCTAATCTTAAGACAGTATCCACAGTTTAAGGAAAAGAAAAGGCTTGAATATAAGGTGAACCTATAGTCATCTGCAGGATTCAGAACTTCAACAGCATGAGGCATCAGGGATGATGTCTGTGCATGAAGTACAACAAACACTGCATGAAGGCCGAATGTTTGGGTGACTGAGGTCCTCTTTCTGGGACCCAGGAGGTAAAAACAAGAACCAGAACACCACTCACTAATTCCAGGGACCAGGGCTGTCTTGGTCAAACCAGGACAGGTGGCAGGCCTATATTTAAAGTACTCTTTAGAAGTAAATAAGCAGGGGAAAGTTAATCATATCCCAGTAAGATTCTTTGAATAGGTTCATTGTTGGCATTGACAAATGTCTTCAAAGTCTTGCAGACAGTAATGAATCAGAGACCGCACTGAGCTGCTGTTGGTTATCTGTTTCTTTTCGTTACAAATGTCATATATTCATGAAAGCATTAGATAGGACAAATAACATTTTATTGAGTGTGATTATTTCCAGAGAAGTTCTTGGGCACAAAAGAGAAATGAGTTTGCTTTTCATGCTGGAGATGCACATTCTCCTGTTGTGAGTATTTAAAGAGCTTGTAGAGAAAGGATGCATGGGCAGTATTACACAATTCTTCTAAACTCTTACTAATGGAAAAGCAGATAGCTATCAGAATACACAATAATGGAATTACTCACTAAACTTTTGGAGCAGTATTAATACTAAAACGTGGTTAGTATTGGTTGCAGTTTCGAATAAGACTTAAAGAGCCACTGAACTTTATTTTCCAAATGTACTTCAAATATAGAAGAACAAGTGACATATACAACGACACTACTAGGAGGATAAGCTGGCATGTACTTTTTTAAAATTATATTTTAGTGTAACATATTTTTATGCAACATGACGCAAACTTTGATTTTATAGAATATCTGTGTACATGTAAACAGTTGCCACCACATTAATACTAAATAGCAGATTCATTTTTATTTTTTGTCTGTATCGAAAAAAATTCAATTAACATAAAGCTTGATTTTTATGTAAGTCCCCTACTATTTGTTGGAAAACAATGTTACACAGTAAAACTTCAAAGAGGCAATAGCACCCTCTAGTGGGTTTAAACAACAATTATGGACTGAAAATACAAGAAACCTCAAAATGAATTAAGGTAAATCAGTAATAATGTAACAAATTTCAAAATGAATTAAGGTAATTCAGTAATAAGCAATAACAAAAAAACACCTTGACTCCTCCTTTGGAAATATGCCACACATCCTCCGGACCTTCAATAATAAATTCAAACCATCCTCTGGAGTGTAGTACAAAATACAATCTTCATTTTATTGGAAGCATTTAAAACAATTGAACGAACAAACGGACTGGTAACAATATGAGCCACAGTAATAAGAACGTACTGCCAAACAATGGAGAAAACCAGGAAACAGAACAGGCCAGAAACAAGTTTACAGAGGTAGACAACATGATCTTATTCAAGAATACTGTGCACATTAAGAGGATAGTTAGGAGGAAACAGTGGGAAGTATAGTAAAAGAGCAAAAAGAAAACCTCTGATCCTGAATGAGGGCTGCCAGGGGAGCGTTAAGATTGTGACCATAAGCTATTGTGACCATGAAAAAATGCTCACTCAGGGTTGCGTTAGCTAAGTGCCCCTGGAGATCTTTTGAGTAGTCTCAATCAAAGAAAACATAAATGCAAAGAAAATAAGTTCAGGACATGGTAAGTCTCAGTTTTCGGTTATCCTTAAGAACCAAGAGACGGTAGGTTAAGGCTCAGTCAATCGTTTAGTCCCTGTGTATATGAACATCCTGCGGTCAGCTCTGCATGTGCCTTAAAACTTTCATCCAAAATCTGCGCCAATCCTGGAGAATGCAGTATTGGGGAAGTCCCTGAGGAAGACCTCAATGTCTGCCCGGCTTTCGATGGAGAGTATTTTGTTCTCTGTGTAGACTGTTAACTGTTGTGGGAGTCACCACTGGCATTTACTCTCCAGGTTCCTTAAATGAGCAGTGAGGGATCTCATTGAGTGCTGCCAATATATTATGGCTGGTGCAAATATCTGTAGTGGTATTCCCTCAAAGTCAATTACGCCTCTGCAACATGGCTTGTTTAACAGAGCTATCTTATCAGCTAGAGAGGCTAGTCAAGCTCCCACATCTTGTGGTACATCTCGAAGGGCTCTTTGAGCCTTCCGGATGTAGAATAAATCCACTAGTTAAAGGTATGTTGGCCGAGAGTTAGGTCTGAGGTATGTTTAACATAATAATGAACAACTGGAGAGCCGCAGACCCTATGGACTCCGGGAATGGCCCGTATTCTGACGTGTCTAGGGAGGCAAGACGCAAACCTCTTTGGTGAGGGGTTCTGATGCATTCGAGGATTCAGCCATTTAGGTAAGTTGTGTGGCTGCCAAGCTGCTTTCAAGTTTAGTCACCCTGCTCTGTCGCAGTGATGTCTTTTTTCCATATTTTTTGGAAGTTGCACATTGGCTTCTTGAGGTCCTCTTTTGTTGAGGGGGCATCATCTGGGTGGTTCTGAAATATTGTGCAGCGGTGCGGAGTTGGTGTGACACTCGGTAAGTCCTCCGAGGATGAGTCTGAATCCTCTGTATGATCTGGGCATGGCTCCACGGGAGCTTGTGGTGAAGGCCTTGGTGGCCTATTTAGAAAGGCCACAATGCCGGATTTTGGGTTTGTTTTAGCCTGTCACTTTTTTGATTTGCACCCCATGGTTGGATGTGCTTCAGGTTGTTGATTTTTTGTCTTATACTCAAGTTTTCTGCTATGTACTTTTTAAAGTTCATACCATTTTACCCTCTGTCCAGCAGCCATTATGCATGCTGGGGAAACATCATGGCCAGGGTACGGCACCAGCATTGTTCATAGTGGACAACTACTGGACTTTGTAATGGGAAAGGTCATAATGTTCTCTTGACCTTCACTGACCTTGCCACGGACACTGGTGTCCTTGTACAGGGAGTTTACCTATCCCTGATCTGCACTAGCAGAGACCAGTATGCACCTTGATCACTCTCAGTAGTAAAGTTTCACAAGTGCAGTAACAGAGACAGACCAATAAGACACGTGGTGTGAGCCCTTTCTCTGATTTGCTGAAAGCATGCCAGCGTCAAGATGAGCTCTGCTTCAACAGACAGAAAGAACTTGTGTGTATCTGCAAACAATACATGTCAGGTTTACAATATGCAGGTGGAAAAAGGCTTTTTACAGTGCCACTTTAAGTACACTTGGCTCCTGTTAGGATGAACCGTCATTAAATACTTGGAGCTAATGTAACATTCAGAGCATATTTCCCACCATGGGTGTCCACTAGAATTTTTCAAGGTTAGTCAAAATAATCCTTTTCCCTGAATGCCTACTTACCCCTCCTAATTGCCTAGTTTTATTGGTTAGGGAGAGAGGTTCCTTGTTGGGAGGAAAAAGTTAGTTATCACATAATATGGAAGATATAAGACTGTAGCAACAATGGCTAAGTTTAGCATCCCATCTGTTGTAACCCACAATCCCTATGATGCTCAGCCAGCATGATCCTCAGTCTAACTTTAACATGGCTTGCTGAGGATCATCAGAGTTGCAGTCAATAAAACATAGTGCATATAGTGTAGTGTTGACTCGCCAGTGCAACATTAACTACAGTCATGGCTGTCTGAATATGATGGGAGTTTCAGTCAACAAAGGTTAATGTGTAGTATTCCCCTTCCACGTCCCCTATGCCTCCTGTTTTTCCTGGTGATTCAGTTTTCCTGGCATCCCAGGGGCTAGGTCGGTCTTACACGGTACTGCCAGTGCTCCCTTTGTCTGCTGCCTGTGCATTGTCTCAATGATGCCATCCCCCAGAGCTCTAAATCCAGAGATATCATGGGGAGTGCACTGTACTGAGAGGAGGTAATTGACTAGCGGGACTCTCACCTAAGGAAGCACCTCCTGGTGTAAAATCAATTGATCTCCCCAACTATTCTAGAGCTGCTCTCTAGAAAAAGGTGATTGGAGATCCAGGACGATCCATGTTTCCCATTTCCAAAAACTCAAGTAAGAGACAATGATTGCCATTTTTATTGACAATGCCATATCAGAACTCACTGGGAGTTTGAATTCTGATTCTGGTGGCAGGGAAGTACACATCTTCTTTGTGAAACTGTACTACTAAGAGGGATCCAGGTACATACAAGTCAAACAGGGGAAGGGAGTAGAGAAGAGTAAAGTGAAACGGTCTAAAATTAGGGTTAGGTAGGTTCAAAAGAGTCTGTTCACAGGTAGCAGGTGATATACACCAATCAGTCATAACATTATGATCACCTGCCTCATGTTGTGTAGATCCCTTTTGATGCCAAAACAGCAATGATCTGTCGAGACATGGACTCCACTAGACCTAAGAAGGTATCTGGCACCAAGACGATAGCAGCAGATCCTTTTTGTCCTGTAAGTTGCAAGGTGGGGTCTCCATGTATCGGACTTGTTTGTCCAGCACGTCCCACAGATGTTGGATTGGGTTGAGATCTGGGGAATTTGGAGGCCAAGTCAACAACTTGAACTCATTGTTGTGTTCCTCAAACCATTCCTGAACCATTTTTGCTTTGTAGCAGGGCCACATTATCCTCCTTAAAGTTGCAATGCCATCAGGGAATACTGTTTCCATGAAAGGGTGTACACGGTCTGCAACAATTCTTAGGTAGGCAAGATCCTCATGACTGACAGGACCCAAGATTTCAAAGCAGAACATTGTCACTTGCCACCTGTCAGTGGTCATAATATAGGAATACAGCAATCTAACCCTTTATGTATGGGCACGTGACTGTTCCAGATATTATTATTGCCTAAAATTGGCATGACATTTCTTTCCACTAAGACATATTCCAGAGCAGCTTCACTCACCCCAAATAGAGATTCAGGAGGACTGTTGCCTTGTATTAAGAAATCACCAAAGATGAGACCGCCTCTTTATAAGGTCTACATGCCAAATTGGTGGTGGCCAGCAGCAGGAACATGAAAGTCGGAGGAAGAGTACTTGATGACAAAAATCAAAAGCACAGTCTAATGTCATGGCAAGTAGCAAGTGACAAAAGTCCCAAAAAAAGGGAAAAGTCAAGAACAGAGTAATCACAAATGAGATAAAAGCACACCCGGCTATCTCAGTGGTAATTGCCTCAAAGAACAGGCCATGAGAGAGTACACTGAAGAGCTGATATTGGAAGCAGAAAGGAGACATCACACATGTGTGGATGTAATCAGAGAACATACTAAAATAAGTAACAAAGCAAACACGTGTCAATCACATGACCTCATAGTTCTACAGGAAGACACTAAGACGACATCAGGAATGAGAATGCTCACATTGGCTGTCTCTCTCACAAAGATGCGGATGCTTTCCGAACAAACTTTACAGGTAGCAATTTGGAGAGGAGCAATAGCTGTCCACACCCGGAATTTGTAGACCTGTTGTCAAAGGGAAGGTATACATTTTATAATTCAGATATCATCATTTATGATACATAGAACTTTATTTGTGAAAGGTGGAACTGAGAAGGCAATTATAAACTTAAGGCACAGAAAAACTTGAGTTTGAAGTTTAGCTGGCTGGGAGAGTTTCTCCTACTTGGCAATTTTGGCCTTACATTTGCAGTTCCCTTCTCAATTCTCAATAAATCATGTATAAATCCTATAGGGACTGAAAGTGTCTGAACTGTACGAGAGTGAGAAGGAAAAAGGTTTTCAGTTTGAGTACATGAAGAGAAAGACTGAGCAATAGAGTAATTAAAAGGTCAATAAACTAGTGTATGTATAGTGATATACAAAGACTGTAAGAGCAGGTAGAGGCCACATGATTCCGATTTTTAGCTGGTTGATGGAGCTTCAGAGTAAGGAGATCAGTCAGACTGAAAGCCAGGCATCTTTTATCAGATCATGATCCATTTTGAGAATGATCAAGTCATTAGTATAAACACTTGCATTAAGACAATCTGCAATTCTGTAATACACTTGTATTCTGACAATCAAGTGCAGACAATCTTCCTAACATCCTAATATTCGGGAGGGAGAGGGAGCATTACTTGGTACATTGGAAGCTGGTTAGAATTGTCAAATGACAGCAAAGATCAATGTCACAAGCTCAACAAATACTGTCATTAATATGTTCCACCACAAGATGGCGACATACAAATGTCTAAAAAGAAGCAAATACTGTCAAGAGAATTAGTAAATTAATTGGTAACATAGAAACATAGAATGTGTCGGCAGATAAGAACCATTCGTTCCATCTAGTCTGCACAAATTTCTAAATACTTTTTTTTAAAATTATATTATTTTTTATTAATAAATTGTTCGTACTAATACAATTTGAGACTCTCTTGGTGCAATAATAAACAAAGTGATATAGAAGAAACATTTTTAGCATGACTGCAACCCTATAATAGGATGGCGAAGAGCAGGTGCGAGGAGACTAAGGCCCTTCCCCCTCCTACGCTTCGGAATCCAATTTCCCTTCTAGCATAAGTTTAACGTGCTCATCGTGATACAATTGTTAAAGACATTGTTAAAAGTTTGTGAGAATCTCAATTAATGCTTCGTGAATATTTTACCTAGTTAATAAACAAATATTTCCTTTTTTTCCTTCCTTCCCTCCCCCCCCCAATCCCAATTCAATCACACAACACACTCATTCCACAATCTCATTAGTCGACAAATTTCTAAATACTTTAATTAGTCCCCCGTTCCTGGTCTTATAGCTAGGATAGCCTTGTACCTATCCCACGCATGCTTAAAATCCTTGACTGTGTTTACCTCTACCACTTCTGCTGGAAGGCTATTCCATACATCCACTACCCTCTCAGTAAAGTAATACTTCCTGATATTACTTTTAAATCGTTGCCCCTCTAATTTTAGACTATCTTCTCTAGTTGTGATAGTTTTTCTTCTTTTAAATATACTCTCTTCCTTTACTGTGTTGATTCCTTTTAGGTATTTAAATGTTTCTATCATATCCAAATTAGAGGCGCTATATAGAACGTCACCTCAACAAATTATACAGCACTCCATCGAAGGAATAGGACTACATTTTTGTGAGCTGAATCTTTAACATTATTTAGTGAAAGACTATTTGGGCAGAAATAATGTTACTATTATGATTTTAAAATGACTGCCCACCCATGTCTAACCTCACTAATTAACCCACAAGTGGGGTCATGGGACTACCTCCAATGTCCCATGCAATCACATCTGCCCTGATGTCATATAACCGCATCATACATCCTATGCACAACATGCCGAAAGCTTGGTGCTTTTGAACTAAAGGAATGGTTTCTGCAAAAGAAAGTTTTACATACATTTGTATGATTCACCTAGTAGACCATTGACCAGATGTGGGATCTTAGTCATTGCATATGATCACTACTATAATAGTTATCATGCTAAATGAGCTTTTAGAGATGTCGAGAACATGTAATGCATTGAACAAAAGCAACTGTGTTTATTAACTTATCAAGTATAAATCCATCCATTGTTCATCTGGGTAGCAGAATGTTGTTCAGTGTGTATTTGCCTCAGCCATCACACATCATCTTATTCATAATAGGATGAACCCAAAAAAATTACTAGACTAACCCAAAGGGAAATGGAAAAACAGCCAGACAGTTCTGAAAACTTTTGACATTGGAACTAGCTTACAAAGGTTCTGTCACTTTATTTGCATCGAACACCCCCACTCGATCCCATGATACATGCACAGTGGTTAGGAGCTTCACAAAACATGTGCTGGCACATGAGCCCCCCATTTTCACCAACCAATTTGTAGCAGTTGGGGAGTTCTAAATAGGGGACTGGCTGATGCCCCTTGCTACGTCTTCACATCTCCATAGCTGGGGAATTTACTTGAAAAGTGTACTTAAAATTAAAGTTAATATATCTGAAACACAAATATATTCATATACAATTAAAACATGTTGTCATACCACTTATATAAGATGTAACTAGATTAATTTAAAACAAACACATATATAGGACATATGCCACTGGGTTTTGTAGTCTGTTTGAATTAATTGCAAATAAAAGTAAAATCAAATTAAGTGTCTGTATCCATCATCCATTTTGAGAAAGTTGCCCATGATGCAGCATTCTGCAAAATCTTCCAGCAAGTCTCACTTTACAACTGTGGCCAGAGCATGTATGATGATGCTCGCTTACTGGCTACTGTGTTCACTAATGGGCAGGACTAGGTGGCTGTGTATAACTTTTTATACCTGCCTTTCAGCACAAAGAGACGAGATTTACCTGATCAAACAGGATCATAACTCCGCCCCCTTGTGATGTAATATTTACATTACCCTCCTATTCAATGCAAGTCTACTCTGTTCTGTGTCCCCAGCCCCAAAGTGAGATAGTAGTTCTGTGAAGTAACTGGGGGGTGGCAGCCAAAAACACAATATTTTACTAAATGGCAGCTCCCAGTCACACTTGTTTAGTAAAATATTTCATAAAGTAAACTCACATAACAAAAACAAAAGACATAAATGAAATCAACAATGCAAAATAAAAATAATTAACCCTTTTCATTTTTTGGTGGGAGTGTCCCTTTAAAATAAAATATTTACATTAATATATGTATTTTAAAATTTGAATAAAAAATATAATATTCTGTTCATTTACTTTATTTTTTTGTATTTAATATATGATGTTATATTTTCGTAATTATTATTTTTTATAATTTTTATTTTATTAAACGTCGTCCTATTTCAGGGCCATTTCAGAAGGCTATTCTGGCTCCAACTGAAGACCTCCCATTAACTTATATGGGAGGATTTCGGCTGTTTCCATAATAGCTGAGGTCCTCCTGAAATAGAAGAAGTCTTTGGGGTGGACCGGAATGTTGGTGTGAAAATCGTCCACATTGCCGATTCAAGATCAGTTTGGTGGTCTCTGAATAGACCGAATTTAGGGGATATTCGGAACTCCAAAGTAATCTGATTGGGTCCCAAAGTAGGAGCTCTGATTTCTGCAGGGAAAAGCGGAACTACCGGAGTAGACTCCCATTGCTTATCATTGTGTAGATCAACAGATGCTGTATATTTCAGTGGTAAAAATGACTACTGTGACTGTGTACAGTTCCTCTCTTCAGCAAAAACAAAAAACATTTTCCTTTTGATCCTCTGGAATGCTGAGAATTTCCCCGTAGAGCATCAGAGACAGTGCTTTGGTGCAGCTTAGGTCGTACACATTTGGTTCCCAACATTTTTCCACTTGTGTACCCCTTTTCAAGCCGATTTCTATAAACTGTACCACTTGTTTAGTTCTGAAGTGTCTCCATTGCCGATGATTCAAATGTAACATTTATTGTCCCATTGTAGTAAAAATAGATCTTCTACACATTTCACTGAACTACTGTCTGCATAACAAGCATTTTGCTTTTTTTTTTACTTGTTTTTCTGCCATTGCTGATTATTTTTGGAGTACCCCGGAATGGTGCTACACGTACCGTCTGGGGTACACATACCCCGTTTGGGAACCACTGGCACAGAAGACCGTGGGGTGAATTCTACATTATATGTGTCCCACAAGATTTTTTTTAGAAACCAGTCCACAGGCTGGCTTAGCATGTCATCATATAATGCAGAACATAATTAACTGAGTTTCACTCTCTCACATATTGCACATTAATGTGAGTTTTATTGCTGTGGAGCTCTGTGATACACTCACCTACCTCACATTACTGTGAGTTCTATTCCTGCGGAGCTCTGTCATGTATGAGGACATGGATGGTGGTACAATTAAATAACACTGCTCCTGCTGACGACACTCAACCAGCATCTTTAAGATTTAGATCAAGGCAAAACAGGGAACGCTGTCACTCAAAGTACCACTGCCTCTGCGTCTGTGCAAACCTCTGCAGTATTCATTGTCTGGAAGCAGGACAGTCGGACAGTATGCTGAGCTAACATCCACATCTTTATCTGATGTTAACTATAGTCCCCGTAACTCTCGGCCAGCCAAAACACTCACATAATGCTAACCGAGCATCCTGAGAAGTGTGGTCTATAGTAACAGGCGAGGTGTAAAAGAAATTAAAATGCAGATATGTGCTCCCGTCCCTGGTCCATACCTCTTGGCGTGCTTATTTGTCTGAGGGCTGTTGGGGGGGGGGGGGGGGGGTCGGGGTGCAGTCCCTGGTGATGTGTGTTGCAGAGGGAGCTCCAGGTTTATTTCTCTTAATCATGTTAAAGCTCCAATCTGTGTGTTTGGAGGATGTAATGCTAACTCTTCTGCATGATTGCATTTGTCTTTGTGAGGCAGAAGGTAGCCTGTGTACATAATAGGTGACATTATCTTACCATGCCTGCCCCGGAGCTAAACTCCTTACCCTGCCTGCCCCGGAGCATGTTAATTGATGAATTTAGCTTGGTGGTGTGTGGGAAATAGAGTAATATGTGGTGAAAAAACACATAGAAGATCCTAGTTGGGGTAGCATACAGTATGAACATGTGACTGCATGGGTGTATGCAAAATACAGTAAGCCCCTTAGCCTATTCATTATGGCAAAGCTTTCACTGACTGCAATGAACTCTTTTAATGATGGCCTGGCTGGTCAATTAACTAAACAGCCGCTGGCTTTTGAAATTTGTGTTGCCTGGGATTAACTAATTTGTTATGTCTCAATAGGAAATATTTCTGTGGCTGCCATATGTGACATATCAGATAAGAATCTTCCCTGAAATGGATATTTGCCTGTAATCAGTGTGCTGGAAAATGATAAGCTTAGAGTCATGTCAACAAATGCTCGCAGTTTAGGGAATAAGATTGTGGCAATATTGGCAACTGAGAATGTAGATTTAGTGGCTGTTACTGAGACATGGTATAATGAAAAACAAGACTGGGATATATCAATACCAGGGTGCTCTTTATATAGAAAAGACAGAGAAGGCAAGAAGGGGGAGGGGTGGCCCCAGTGGCGGACTGGATCTAAAAATATTGGTTGCCACGAGACAAAGGGGGCCCACCCACAACTATCAGGCTGCTATCTCATTTTTATAACCAATTAACAAACATTTCAAAAAACGCATAAGTGGGAAAAAAAAGGTACAATTACTCCATAGCCATACATCACAGTAATGTGCGGAGTGTATATTGTATATTTATATATATGATTGGTACTTGACACAGAATATTACTGCACATTCATTATCTAATTCATTATGCACCTTTACCAAGACATATCCTGAGCTGGCTTAAGCTGCTCAAATTAATACTTCAATAATGATTCCATTTGGCATGAGTCCCAAAGGGTGACCCACCATTCAGATGATTCACATTCGCAAGTCTCCTAAACAGTCTGAGCAATAACATAGTAACATAGTAATTTAGGTTGAAAAAAGACACAAGTCCATCAAGTTCAACCCTTCTACCTATCATTTACAGCTTTTGATCCAAAAGAAGGCAAAAACCCCTAAGGAAGCTATTTTGAATTTTGCCTCCTGGGGGGAAAAATTCCTTCTTGACTCCAAGAGGCAATCAGATTTCTCCTTGGATCAATAAGCTCTTTTATTAATGCTTATTTCATTATTAATAGCCCTGTATGTTCTGCTTTCCTAAAAAAATAACAAATCACAGTTGTACCCCTTACCTTTAAATCAGTGAAAGGTGCAGGAGAACAGGCAGCCACAACAGGATGGGGACCAGGCTTAATTATGGTGCCGGGTGGGTGAGAGTTTATTCTATAGAAAGTTATATTTTACAGCATAATGGGTGCTGATTTATAGAATAATAATAATTATATGGCTGAGGGGGACTCTTTATTCCTGGATGGGGGTGCTGTATGATGATTTGTATAATAATAATAACATGATATGACTAGGGGGCCCTGTATACCTGATTGGGGGTGCTGGATGATGATTTATATAATAATAATAATTATTATATGGCTGAGGGGGACCCTTTATACCTGGATGGGGGTTCTGTATGATTTGTATAATAATAATAACATGATATGGCTAGGGGGCCCTGTATACCTGATTGGGGGTGCTGTATGATGATTTATATAATAATAATTATTATATGGCTGAGGGGGACCCTTTATACCTGGATGGGGGTGCTGTATGATGATTTGTATAATAATAATAATAATATAATTATATGGCTGAGGGGACACTTTATACCTGATTGGGCATGCTATATGATGATTTGTATAATAATAATAATAACATGATATGACTAGGGGGCCCTGTATACCTGATTGGGGGTGCGGTATGATGATTTGTATAATAATAATAACATGATATGACTAGGGGGCCCTGTATACCTGATTGGGGGTGCTGTATGATGATTTATATAATAATAAAATGATATGGCTAGGGGGCCCTGTATACCTGATTGGGGGTGCTGTATGAAGATTTGTATAATCATAATAATATAATTATATGGCTGAGGGGGCCCCTTTATACCTGATTGGGGTGCTGTATGATGATTTATATAATAATAATAATTATATGGCTGAGGGGGCCCTGTATACCTGATTGGGGGTGCTGAGTTAACCCCTTGGGTGGCTAGACAGAGGCAGTGTCAGAGGAGTTAACCCCTTGGGTGGCTAGACAAAGCCAGTGTCACAGGAGTTAACCCCTTTATACACACACATATACAGACAGTCTGTCACTCACTCATACACACTCACACTGACATACACACACACAGTCACACTGACACACACACAGTCACACTGACACACACACACAGTCACACTGACATACATACACACACACACTGTCAGTTTTTAACTTACCTGGTCCAGGCATCTCTTTGCTTTGAGCTCCTCGTGTGAAGGAGGGACTGAGCTAATCACGGGAGGCTTCTGAACTCTCAGCCAATCAAGCTCCCCCAGACACAGGAAAAAAAATCAATAAACACTGAGCAGCAAAGTGCCGCTAGTGCCAGTGTATCGCCTGGGGCAGCTGCCCCAGTCTGCCCCATTAAAGGGCCAACCCTTTGTCCCACATAGAATGCTTATCAATAAACTGCAATATTTGAGTTTGGATTTCAATATTGCTGAATGTCTAATAACAATGGCTGAGTGACAGGCAACAGAGGGTTGTAGTCAATGGATTATATTTGATGCAAGGTCTTGTTAATAGTGGGGTACCTCAGGGATCTGTACTTGGGCGCATTCTCTTTAATATTTTTATTAGTGATATTGCAGAAGGTCTTGTCGGTAAGGTATGTCTTTTTGCTGATGATAAAAATATTTGCAGCAGGGTTGATGTTCCTGGAGGGATAAGCCACATGACACATGATTTAGCTAAACTAGAAAAATGGTCAGAGTTGTGGCAACTGACATTTAATGTGGACAAGTGAAGATTATGAGTAAAAACCCAAAAGCAGAATATATAATATTTGAGACAGACCTAACCTCAGCATCTCATAGTTGCCAACATTTGAAAAAATTTTCCAGGGACACTTTGCAGCTCAGCTTACAATTACTTACTTTAATACTGACCACACCTACTGTTCAAAGCTCCACCCAATCAACATAATTAGCATAATATAACTCCACCTTATTGTCACAGTGTAGATGAAATCACCAAGTTCCCACCAGCATTACCATGCATCCTCGGTATACAACATATACATTCACAACACAGCATCTACATCAGGCAGGTGCATTTTATAACTTTTACATGAAATATAGTCAGAGATCTGTGTGTACACCCTAAAACATACTTTAGTATAAACTACCACTTCTGCCGCAAGGTACCCTCTCAGTAAAGTTATACTTTCATTAGTCCCTTGCCTTATCTTATATCTAGGATAGCCTTATACCTATCCCATGCATGCTTAAACTCCTTCACTGTATTAACCTATACCACTTCTACTGGAAGACTATTCCATGCATCCACTACCCTCTCAGTAAAGTATTACTTTCATTAGTTCCTGGCCTTATTTTATATCTAGGATAGCCTTATACCTATCCAAATGATGCATTAAATGCACATTTAAATGCATGCTTAAACTCCTTCACTGTATTAACCTCTACCACTTCTGCTGGAAGACTATTCCATGCATCCACTAGCCTCTCAGTAAAGTAATACTTTCATTAGTCCCTGGCCTTGTCTTATATCTAGGGCAGCTTTATGCCTATCCCATGCATGCTTAAACTCATTTACTGTATTAACCTCTACCACTTCTACTAGAAGACTATTCCATGCATCCACTACCGTCTCAGTAAATTAATACTTTATTCAGTGCCTGTCCTTATCTTATATCTAGGATAGTCTTATGCTTATCCCATGCATGCTTAAAGTCCTTCTCTGTGTTTACCACTACTGCTGGAAGGTTATTCCATGCACCCACTACCCTTTCAGTAAAGTAATACTAAGTTTCTGACCTTCACTGTATTAACCTCTACCATTTCTGCTGGAAGGCTATTCCATGCATCCACTACCCTCTCAGAAAGTAATACCTCCATTAATCCCTGGCTTCATCTTATATCTAAAATAGCCTTATGCTTATACTCCTTCACTGTATTAACCTCTACCACTTCTACTGGAAGACTATTCCATGCACCCACCACCCTCTCAGCAAACAAATATTAAGTCTCTGACCGCAAAAAAAACTGTAAAATATTAAATATTTCCAGCTAGTTGCAACAGGGCTTGACAAACTTAACTGATTTTTAGGAGCCAGCAAAAAAATCTAGGAGCCAGACAACAGCACATACACACAATCACATGCAGTCATATACAAACACACATACGTCACATACACACTCATACATACAGTCAGTCACATAGACACATACACTCATACATAGTCTGTCACATAAACTTATACATACATACAGTCTGTCACATAGACACACATAGACACACACTCATACATACATACAGTCTGTCACATAGACACACACTCATAGAGTCAGTCACATAGACACACACACTCATACATAGTCTGTCACATACACTTATACATACATACAGTCTGTCGCATATACCCATACAGTCTGTCACACAGATACATACAATCTGTCACAGACACACACACATACATAGTCTTTACCATACACTCATACATACATACATACATACATACATAGTCTGTCACATACACTTATACATACAGTCAGTCACACACACTCATACATATAGTATGTAACATACACTCATACATACATACACACATGCATACAGTCTGTCACATACACTCATACATACACACATAAAGTGAGCGTTTTTTTTTAATCTTAAAAACTAAAAATGTAGATCAATATGTCCCCCTTCCCTGCTGCTATATCTCATTGCAAGGATGGGGGGCATTTGCGTTCCAGGTTTGCCTTTGCCTCTTACAAAAGGCACAGACCATCATTACTTATTAATTACATTATTTTGCCCATGTAAGAAATTAAAGTCACCCTATATTTCTTGCACCCATTCATTTGTCAGTCTTATCATTCCCATCATTTGTCAGTCTTATCATTCCCATCATTTGTCAGTCTTATCATGCTCATAATTTGTAAGTCTTACCATGCCCATCATTTGTAAGTATTGCCATGCCCATCATTTGTCAGAGTTATCATGCCCATCATTTGTCAGTCTTACCATGCCCATCATTTGTAAGTCTTATCATGCCCATCATCTGTGAATCTTATCATGCCCATCATCATTTGTGAGTCTTATCATGCCCATCATCATCTGTGAGTCTTATCATGCCCATCATCATTTGTGAGTCTTATCATGCCCATCATCATTTGTGAGTCTTATCATGCCCATCATCATCTGTGAGTCTTATCATGCCCATCATCATTTGTGAGTCTCATCATGCCAATTCATTTCTCAGTGTTATTTTGCCCATAATGTCACCCTCCACCCCGGCTTCCCCTGTACTCACCTCCGTGTCCCCGTCGCGCCCTCCGTGCTGCAAGCTTCCCTCCTGCACGGAGGAGGGAAGTACATTAGCCGGATATGACTAACTGTCATATCCGGCTGAAGAAGATTTAAAAAAAAAAAAAGAGTAAAAAAATTACTGCAGTGAGCAAAGCTCATATGTCAACTGTCCCGGATTCGCCAGGACAGTCCCGGCAACTATGCAAATGTCCCGCGTATACTGCGATCGCGCCACAGTCCCGGGAAACTGGTCTGTCTCGCGATCGCGGCGGGTCACCACTTGAAAGGAGGCCATACTAGATTGGTCCAGGCATCTCTTTGCTTTGAGCTCCTCGTGTGAAGGAGTGACTGAGACAATCACGGAAAGCAGAGTATTGTACAGAGCACTGGTGTGACCTCACTTGGAGTATTGTACACAGTACTGGAGACCATATCTCCAGAAGGATATTGATACTTTGGAGAAAGTTTAGAGAAGGGCTACTAAACTGGTTCATGGGTTGATGGATAAAAATGACCAGGAAAGGTTAAAGCATCTTAACATGTATAGCTTGGAGGTAAGACGTAACGGGGGAATATGATAGAAATATTTAAATACATAAAGGGAATCAACACAGTAAAGGAGGAGAGTATATTTAAAAGAAGAAAGACTACCACAACTAGAGGACATAGTCTTAAATTAGAGGGGCAAAGATTTAAAAGTAATATCAGGAAGTATTAATTTACTGATGGGGTAGTGGATGTATGGAATAGCCTTCCAGCGGAAGTGGTAGAGGTAAGTGAAGGAGTTAAAACATGCATGGGATAGGCACAAGGCTATCCCAGGTATACAATGGGGCCAGAGAATAATTAAAGTATTTAGAAAATTGTGAAGACTAGATGGGCCAAATGGTTCCTATCTGCCGGTGACACATTCTATGTTTCTATATTTAGGGGGTTGGTATGTGAATCTTGACAGGGAAGAGAATTGGTAGCAAATACCAGACTCAGATCAACTCATTCCTGTAAGTAAAGGACTAGGAAGGTGCAAAGGAAAAAATGGTAAGACATGAAATTTGAAAATGTAAGACAGAGTAGAGTTCCATGTTATTATTGCTGATAAGGGAACTCGGTGGAAAGAGAGAACAGCCAGCAAAAGGTAGTCCTTTACAGATTGACTAAACCCAACATGCTGTTTTATTCAGGCAGAAATGCATCACTGCCTGATTAAAACACATTTTTAAAAGCTTGCCTAATGTTCTCCTTTCAAAAGATATTTTTCTGTATTTTGGAAGTATGTCTGGAAATCTCCTCCGTGGCAGCTCAGAGAGAGGGTCGACCCAATCTCTCTCCTCCATTGGCGCCCGGATGCATCAATCATATTTTGACACAACTCATTGCTAAGATGAGATCAGCATCTCCTGGGTGGTTGAAGTGTCTTATTTAATAAATGCTGTCTCTGACAAGCTACATTCTGCTGTGTATTTTTCCAGTCTAGTAGAAGCAATTAACAGCTGGGCAGCCACATAATTTGGCTGAAATCCAACATGCCTAGTTTTCTAACATTGCTCAGAAGGAAAAATGGAGATGTCTTCACATGAGCTGAAGACCTGTACGGATGTGGAAGGGTTGGGGAATCCTAGAGATACTTGTCCAAATCATTGTTAATTTTGACTGAGAGGTGAATAAATTAAATCAGAGATGTTTTAATGTTGTCGGTGACTAATCCAGAAGTTAGGGTTTTGACTGGTTTGGTTCTGGTATCTGTAGTGGGGTAAAAAAATCTCTTGAGGTAAAGTACAGACAGTTGGGTTCAGTGTGTGTTCAAGACATATGCATGTGTATATTGGTTCTACAGAGCTTATTAAGAGTATGACTTTTCTGATTTATTTCTAAATAGGTTAAAGTATGTGCATATTGAGAGAAAAAAAACGACAAAATAACTGGTTAATCTACAGAGTTAAATAAACAATTTCCAACAAACCTGCAGTAAATTTTTCTTTTGGTACGGGGTAATATGTCATAATTTTGCTACTTTGTTACAGTGGAACATTGGGAGCAATCAGCTCAGGGAAGAAATCCTAGGTCCTGATTGGCTGCTTGCAGCAGCTTCTTTTTGTAGCCCCTTAACGACACTGGACATACACATGCCTCTTGTTTTTAAAACAGTGTCGGAAGCAATAAAGTGATCACTTCCTCCTCTCAGCTGGTGTTACTGTAATGCCTTGATGTCATGGCATTCGGCAATACCGAAATTGGGACTTCGGCAGCAAAATGAATGCAAGTGCAATATTGAAAGCTTCTCCAATATGGTGCTGCCCTGCTGTGCGCAAGAGCTTCGGAAGGGATCAATGATCACTTTTGTCACTCTGGGGATGTTGCTGACTGCCTCTAAAGGTAGTCAGCAACATTACAGTAAAAAAAAAAAAGAAAATACAACCTTAGTTAGGGACAAGTCTAGGATTAGAGTTATTTATTGCTAGGGTTGGGGTTAAAAGGAGAAAATGGTTAGGAAAAAGCAAAATGCTACTTTAGGTTTTTGCCCTATAACTTGCAAAAAACAACAAACACTTGTAAACACTGGGTATTTCGAAACTCAGGACAAATATTAGAATCTATTTAGAAGTTTTTTTTATTAGTGTTTGAAGGTGTGTAAATGATTTTTCATGTAAAAGTTACAAAAAAGTGCTTTTTTAATTTATTCATATTATATGGGTTTTTTTTTATATAGTAAATTATATGATTTGATGAAAGTAATGGTATCTAAAGAATGCCTTTGTTATGCCAATAAATACAATATATGTGTGGGTACATTAACCCCTTTGCACCTGTAGACCGTTCTATGCTGTCCTAAATTACATGTGTCTGTCTAGCTTCTGTAGGACGGCATACAATGTCCTTACTTTTACATCGCATCGCAGCCCCCCAAACATTTAGGGGTTAAATAAGGAAGAGGAAATTTAAACACAAATACCACAGAAGTGTAAAAATAGCTTCTGTCCTTAAACTGTCTCATATCCTCACAGGGTAATTACATTTAATATAGCTTGGTTAGATTAAAATAATACTAGTGTTTTCAGAATTCTGAGTTTCGGTGACCTGATTGTGCTGAATTTTAATGTTTTTGACATAAATAGTAATAGTAATAGTGATAGTAATTGTATAGTAATTGTATAGCAATAAGCCACGCATCACACAACTATACTGACTGGACATAGATTTTTTTTTATTGTACAAGTAAATTGCATGAGATGGAACATGACTAGATAATTATATTCCTCAACCTTATAGTTTTTTTCCCCCCAATCAAGGCTGTATCACTTACACAATGCTTATACTGTGAATGTATAGAATAGAGAAATATTGAAAGTGATCTACACATTGTGTTGGCAGAATTGCAAGAAAATGCCTGAATTAACCCCTTAGTGACAAGACATTTTCACCTTGACTTTCCCTTGGTGACAATGGCTGTTTTGACATCTCTAGGGTGTTTGTGTTTAGCTGTAATTTTTTTCTTTCTCACATACAGTACCCACACAAATTATATGTTGTTTTTATCATCATAAGAAGGGCTTTCATTAGATACCATTATGTTCATCATATCTTATAATTTACTACAAAAAAAATCATAAAATATGATGAAAAATTTAAAAAAAAACACTTTTTCTAACTTTGACCTAAAATATAATTTACACAAATAAAATCATTAAAAAGGACCCCGTCTAAATAGTTTCTAAATGTTCTCCCGAGTTCAAAAATATGCATGTTTCCATATTTTTCGGTATTTTTTTGCGAGTTATGGGGCAAAAACCAAAAATAGTGTTTTTTTCCTATATTGATCTTTTGACCCCAACCCGAACCCAAAATTTAACCCTAACACAAAATTTAACCCCAACTCTAATACTTATTATATCACTTAATACCTTTTAACTTTAATTTAATTTTAACCCTATCCCTTATGCTAAAAAATATTAGTTTTAACCCTATAGGCTAATATAGCTAAATAACCTGTTTTTAATTAATTAAATATTTATTTTAAATATTTTCCATTGCAATGCTACTAAACTACCACTAGGGGTAGTCAAGTAGCATATTCAGAGCGACGGAAGTGAAGTTACTTTCACTTCCGAAGCTCAGACCGGCAGAGGACTTAGCCATATTGACGGAGCAGCATGCTCCGTCAATATGGCTCCCCACGATCGCTCCGTGGGGCGATCGTGGTGGTCCCGAAATAGAAATTTCGGTGCTGGCTATTGCCTCGATGTCGAGGCAATAGACCAGCACTGTTAAAGCGGTTTTCGCGATCGTTGATCGCGAAAACCGCTTCATTCAATGCAGGACGTGCATGTTTATGACATCACCTGTGGCTTGACATGCAAATGAACTGGCTTTCAGTGGAAAATGTATAATTTGCATCATTCCTACAGGCGATGTCATAAGCAGGAGACTCCACAGACACATTTAAAACACATTTTTCTCCTAAGTTAGGCCGTTGCTTGCAATTCTGCTAACACAATGTATAGATCATTTATTCTCTACATTCACAGGATAAGGAGTATTTAAGTGATGCAGTCCATTTAATTGTTTCAATCGGTAAAAGTTAACTATTTAAATGGTCCATCTAAAGTCTACAAATATCCATCAAGATCTGATTAAGTTTGAATAAAGGCAGTTGATACTTCAAATGACGAGACTAATCTACATTGAAGCTATCTCTCATCTACTTATTTTTTAAAAAAAGGGATCCACTCCATTTTTCAAGCATGTGATTGGGATCATGGATTGGGGCGTGATTGGGATCATGGATTGGGACGTGATTAGGATGTGAGGTACCAATGTAAAAATTGAGATTTGTTGGATCTGTGCAATGAATTGATCATTTACGTAGTTTATGTTTTTTTTTTTTATAAAATACCTTTTTGCCAAAACATAAAAAAAAAAAAAAAAAAGTATTTTGCTATAAATGGATTACTTTTGATATAGGATACCATACACCAGTTACTAAAGAACAGTGATAGGCGGAAGTATTCATCCAAGGACACCAGTGTCCAATGTGGCACGGTTTATAGAGGTCCATAGAACATCATTACATAGACAGTATAACAAAGTCCAGTAAATGTCCACCTAGAACAATTTTAGTGTCAATCCAGCTAAAGAAGGCTTTCACTGCTGCGTTACAAAACAGTAACCACGTGTCCGTATATAGGATGGGCAGTCTCTATTTTGCATCCAAATCCCACTGTCCCTCTTTCCTCCTCTTTTGTCCCTCTTTCCTAAATTTGTATAATTATATCACAGACCTCCGCCCCCCCCCCCCCCCCGAGCCCAAAAAAATTGTCCCTCTTGGGCCATTTGAAATGTTCAGAGGTAGCCAGCACTGTGGCCATCATAGTTAATTCAGCTATTTAAAACAGCCTCAGAGAAAATCTCTGCAACTTTATTAACTTCATTAACTCTCTTTATTGTCGCCTTCAGGATCAAAACCAAACATGATTAACATGTGACTTTAAAACAGAAAAGCAACCCCACAAAAATTTCACTAAGGAACTGGTACCCATAGGGATGGTTGCCACCTTTTCCCGGAAAAGAAACCCAGCCATAGCTGTGGGCAGAGTTAAAAGAGGGTGTGGCCACAAAGGGGGCGGATCCACTCAATGTTCCTCTCAGTTTGAGCTTCAGGCTCATCGGTACAAGTACCGGGTGCCTGGAGCTTAATTCAAAATATGCATATCATTCTCACTGTAATGATTATATTGATATATTTGTATATTATGCCAGTGAGATACCGTATTTTTCCGTGTATAAGACGCCCCCATGTATAAGACAACCCATTTTTTTGAGCCCCAAATAAAGAAATTTAGAATTTAGAAGAAATACACTCACACAACACTTACACACTCAAACACACATTTACACACACTGCTTTTCAAACATACACACACTGACACTCACACACAATTATTAATTATATTCCTTATTATAACCCTAATTATGACCCTAGTCCTAGATCTAAGGTTAGCGTTTTCCTTTTTTTTTCCCTAATTGCAATGTTGCTGGACTGCCAACAGTTTTAGAGCTACGGAAGAGGATTTTTTTTTATCACTTCCGTCGCTCTCTGTTGGGCACGCTGTATTGGCGGAGCATGCTCCTCCAATACATACATACTTCCGATCCGAAGCAGCCTCTAAGAGTAACTGCAGGCATGTAGAGTTGCGCTAAGAAGCACAAAGCTACATTAAAAAGCTACAACTAAAACATTCCGCATATAAGACGACCCCCAATTTTAAAGTTAAAAAATTGGGGAAAAAATGTATTCTGATACACAGAAAAATACAGCATGTGTGTGTATGTGTATATGTATATTATTTGGATATCATGCCAGTGAGAAGTATATATATGTATCAATATAAATATGTATATATATATATTTATATATATATTAAACACACAGACACACACACAAGCTGTCAGACAGGCTGTAAGTGGGTAGGCATATATACACAAACCGTCTGCTCCTCTCTCCCTTATAAAGTTAGCAGCAATTGGATATACATAATATATGTCAGAGGTTTTGGTTATATGAATTAGAAAATACATTTTAGTGGAACATCAAAGGGATTATTTTGGATAGACATACACATACATACCCCCTATACAGTTTTCTGTAATATTAACCGGTCAGGGTTGACTAATTTTTGGTGCAAAGGATTATTAAATACGTATAAATGTTTATAGGTATTTCCTAAAAAACTACTGGCATCTATTTATTTATCCACGTCTACTCCAATACATTAAATACAGGATTAAAATATAAAGGTCTACTCAGGTAGCTGATATTCTTTGGAAGATCAGGGCTCCAAAACCCCATTTAATTTGGATGACTTCGGTCATCCGAATAGTCCTTTAGTTCGGGCTACTCAGGAGTCACCTCCAGAATTCAACCGACCAACACGGTAGCCTCTAACCTCCTCATACAGTTCTATTGGTAGGATATCAGCTCATTTCGGGAGGTCTCTGGCTATTGCAGAAGTAGCTGAAGTCCTCCTGTTGAAGTCTTAAATTAGCGGTTCTGCTGGCCCCATAAATGTTATATTTGGCACCTATGGGCCACAAGCTGCGTAATGGCCCATGGCCCCATAAATGAACTAAATACAAAATGAATATTATTAACTACACTACCTACCCCCACCTCTACCTTGCCCAGATAGGTTACGACGGATCAAACAAAAGAGGAAAGCTGTAAAGAACAAAAAACTCTTTGTGTGTCATGTGGGTGGACCGTGAAGAACACTGCCCTGCCCCTGGAGCACAAAGACTGCCCAGGGGGAGCACAAAGGATATTGTATACTGTGTGGGGACAATCCTGGTGAGTTTGCTTAGGGAAATTAGATTTCGATCTCACCTCATCTGAATTCACCTGCAACTCACCTTTTAGTATAAATATAGTACTATATAAATAAGTACTAAAAAAGAGACCCCTATGTGTATATATTTTAAAAGAACCTAATTATTTTTGTTACAATAGATTTTTATTGAAAAGTACAAATAATACATATCAATGAATGCTGTATTGTAACATCTGAAATATTATAAGCATCTGAAACAGTCCACATGTATATATTTAAAAAAATGTAATATTAAAATGGTAAAATTAAATTTTCATCTCACCTGCAACTCACCTTTTAGTGAATAGACCCCTAGGTGTAGTTTAAAAAAACCTAAGAAAGGTAGGTTAGTATTTTAAGGTGTACTTGAGGTTTAATAAGGCACGTACTTGACAGAGAGTGAAATCTCAATGTGTTACCACTAGATGGCCTCAGCGTGCAGGAGATATTATGATAACAAAAAGATCCTGCTTTCAACTGCCCAGACTCCAGCAAACACCATGATACCTTGAGGGTCTGCTCAATAAAGAGAGAATTTTGGGAATTGAGGTGTGAATTTCAAATTGAAGGCCAAAATCTCTGAGTTGGAATTTTTTTCCCATTCAGCTACACTGGAGGATTTTTCCAACTTGGCCTAAAGTTTGAAATTCCCATCTCAATTCTCCATATTGAGAAGACCCTGTGGGTGAACACGCCCCATGATAACTTGGCTGGACGTGCACCATGATAACTTGGGTGGACACGCACCATGATAACTTGGGTGGAGACGCACCATGATAACTTGGGTGGACACGCACCATGATAACTTGGGTGGACACGCACCATGATAACTTGGGTGGACACGCACCATGATAACTTGGGTGGACACGCACCATGATAACTTGGGTGGAGACGCACCATGATAACTTGGGTGGACACGCACCATGATAACTTGGGTGGAGACGCACCATGATAACTTGGGTGGACACGCACCATGATAACTTGGGTGGACACGCACCATGATAACTTGGGTGGAGACGCACCATGATAACTTGGGTGGAGACGCACCATGATAACTTGGGTGGAGACGCACCATGATAACTTGGGTGGACACGCACCATGATAACTTGGGTGGACACGCACCATGATAACTTGGGTGGAGACGCACCATGATAACTTGGGTGGAGACGCACCATGATAACTTGGGTGGACACGCACCATGATAACTTGGGTGGAGACGCACCATGATAACTTGGGTGGAGACGCACCATGATAACTTGGGTGGACACGCACCGTGATAACTTGGGTGGAGACGCACCGTGATAACTTGGGTGGAGACGCACCATGATAACTTGGGTGGACACGCACCATGATAACTTGGGTGGACACGCACCATGATAACTTGGGTGGAGACGCACCATGATAACTTGGGTGGACACGCACCATGATAACTTGGGTGGACACGCACCATGATAACTTGGGTGGAGACGCACCATGATAACTTGGGTGGACACGCACCATGATAACTTGGGTGGAGACGCACCATGATAACTTGGGTGGACACGCACCATGATAACTTGGGTGGAGACGCACCATGATAACTTGGGTGGAGACGCACCATGATAACTTGGGTGGAGACGCACCATGATAACTTGGGTGGAGACGCACCATGATAACTTGGGTGGACACGCACCATGATAACTTGGGTGGAGACGCACCATGATAACTTGGGTGGAGACGCACCATGATAACTTGGGTGGACACGCACCATGATAACTTGGGTGGAGACGCACCATGATAACTTGGGTGGACACGCACCATGATAACTTGGGTGGAGACGCACCATGATAACTTGGGTGGACACGCACCGTGATAAATCCCAAGTCACAGAGGTTTGTGACAAACACAAACTACCAAATATATAAATAGAACACGTAAACAAAACCAAACATTAATTTGGGCTATTTGCCACATTCCGACAAAATTACTGTCCTATTAAAAATTGTACATTTTAAAGAACAGAACATTGAATACAGCCCATTATTTCCTTAGAAATGTCTTTATAGTGCCTGCTAATAACCATATCAATTAAGTTACCTAAACTATTCCCTGAGGGCATTGCAGAAATGATGAATGTGTATACATGTTGAGTATCAATATTAATACATCTCAGCACTCATGAATAGTAGTATGAATGTAAATACTGTATAGCAAATAAAATCACTTTTACCGTGATGTAGCTGTGAGGCATTTGAGGCATTGCTGGGATCCTGCCGTCGGTTCATCAATCCTGCCGTTGTTTCCCTTTGTGGGCGTGCTTGCAAGGAATCTAGGTATGCATGGAAAAGCTATAATCACTTAAGGGGGCTCGACGCTGAATATCTGTTCTGCACTTACATTCTGACAGGTGTTTGTGGAATTTGAAACTTACAAACTTTTGGGGGTCATAATGGAACATTCTGGATAATGCATTGTTGGATAAGACATACTCAACCCGTATTTAAAAATAAAAGCATGTTTGTCCTTTAAAAATAGCACAGCACCATCATACTAGAGTAGGCTTGGGTATCCCCCTGATTCAGGCAACTAATTCACTCATGAGTATCCTCCAGATTCCCTTCCAGATCTAAAATAGGACAGTTCTTATGTTTCATCCATCTTTTGGAGAAAGCCTTAGATTTTTATTACTTTATAGGATTTTATCATCAAGAATGATAATCCTATTACCTAAATAGAGAAATAGAAATATACACATCCAATTTAAATAAGTGTAAAATTTATGAAGAACAGAAAAAAAAAGATGAAAATTCAGAGTATTAAAAAAAAAAGCGAGTACTACCGAAGTAAAAAAAAAGGGAGCACTTGTTAGCACATATTAGTCATATAATCGCCTGTATTAATGCACACTCAATCCAAACAATAGGTCTGCTTTTCAAGTATAAAGGAAAAGATGGAAATTTGAAAAGTATGCATCTGGCTTTTCATCTATAATCCAACAGTACAAAGACTGATTTACAAACGGATTGAACAGTGGGAAACTGATATGTAAAATAGCAAATATCAGGCACTAATAGCAGAGTTGGAAAAATCACCTATTTGATTTTTGCAGCTCACCACAGTTCACTTTTTAATGAATCGATCTTCTGTAAAGATCCATCAATAGATAGATGATGCAGACAGTACTTGCACAAGGGGCATTATTGAGAAACCCGGGTTGATGTTATGATCTATTGATATATCTTTTACGTAATTAAAAAAAAAAAAAACATTTTATTTACAGAAACATATGCATTATAAATGGGAGCTGCAGTTTTGCGAGATTTATTATTGTCATACACAAACACAAAACAAACATTTGGAGCTCTTAGAAAAGAGGAGCAGTGAGACTTCATTCCAACAAATGGGCTTTCCCTCCAACATATAAGAGGTATACACCAAGGGAGAGTCTTATCATTTATCGTTTAACATCACAGTAGTACGTTTTAGAGTTTCACACCTATCAGAGACAGGACAGCATCACTGTAATCTTTTATCCTGCATTCTCCTGATCTGAACAATCACACTGGAGCCAAACTATACCCGCCTATTCTGAGCCAAAATGTTCATTATTTACTGGTCTTTTTTTTGCCTGATTAAGTAGTCTTGAATAGAGTTGAGCGGACACCTGGATGTTCGGGTTCAGCAGGTTCGGCCGAACTTCAGAAAAAAGTCCGGGTTCGGGCTCGAACTTGACCACGAACTTGACCCCGAACCCGAACCCCATTGAAGTCAATGGGGACCCGAACTTTTGGCCACTAAAATGCCTCTAAAAAAGTCCTGGAAAGGGCTAGAGGGCTGCAAAAGGAGTAGGAGAAGTGCCCTGCAAACAAATATGGATAGGGAAATAACTTCAAATAACATAAAATACATACAAATTAAAAATACAGCTGAGCCATAAAATAGCACTAGATGGAATCTTTGATTTTATTTTTGGAAGAACATAAATCTAAATCTAAAGCATGGCTGCCAGGAAGATCAACAGAATTATCCATTTGAGAGAGGGTTGGAGTGCAGGGTATACTCTTTCAGTTTATACTAAGTGATCCATAGGTTGAGGAGGTGGTGACCGTGGCGGTGTAGGTGGAAGCGGCGCTGGAGGAGGAGGAGGTAGCCATAATTTTTCAAAGTGCGCTGTAAGCACAGTATTGGACTGTTCTATTTGACTCTCAGATATGAAGTGCACCGCAAGACGCAAATGTACTATTTACCACCCAAAACTATTAGAATTTTTCAAAGTGCGCTGTAAGCACAGTATTTAACGGTTCTATTTGACTCTCAGATGTAATACATGTAATGCTATTGCTATTCTATTAACCGAAATAGAGTCCCCATTCATATGAATAGGTCAATTGACCTATTCGTATGAATGGGGACTCTATTTCGGTTTATAGAATAGCAATAGCATTACATGTATTCCATAAACCGAAAGTCTATAAACCGAATGTCTTTCGGTTTATAGACTTTCGGTTTATAGAATACATGTAATGCTATTGCTATTCTATAAACCGAAAGTCTATAAACCGAATGTCGTTCGGTTTATAGACTTTCGGCTTATGGAATACATGTAATACTATTGGCTTTCTATAAACCGAAATAGAGTCCCCATTCATAGGAAATTCTTATGAATGGGGACTCTATTTCGGTTTATAGAAAGCCAATAGCATTACATACAATGTAATCGCCGAACCCCACTGGGCATACAGTGAAATGTCCGTGTTCGGGTCCGGGGTCCAAAAATCGTAAAGTTCGGTACGAACCCGAACAGTGCGGTTCGGGCTCGCTCAACACTAGTCTTGAATAGAAGCTATTTTGCAGAATGTGACCAAATACATTCTTCGTCAATGTCTCTCCAAGTGATAGGTTGTAGCTACTTGTAGACATCTGAAATGCTTCTAGTTGTTTGGTCGTCACCCGTTTGTGTCCATGTCTGTGCCCCATAGATAGGGGAGGGCATATATAAATCATGTACACAGATAACATCGCCTCTGAAAGTATTTCTGGCATTTCTATTCATAGGTTGATCACTTGGCTGGAATTCCATAGACGGTTGGCCATTCCATGGAAGGATGAACTATCCCGCATATTAAAATGTATTTACCCTTCTTTCAATCACAATTTCCCACCACTAGGGCTTTCTTTTCCTACCCTATTTATTCACATTTCTTATACCTTGCATAAGGTAACAGAGGATAAGTCTATCAAAATATATTGAATTTATTCTCCTGGAAATGTAAATACAAGTCATGTTTAGGATTTATATCTCTTTGTGGAACTAACTAGTGTTAGAAGGTGTACCCTGCTATTTCCAAGCCTCACGTTTTTCAAACTTGGGCCATAAATGGAGAATATTGAACATGAGCACTAACCTTTAACAGAGTGCTCTCACATTGATCTCTCGGTGTGAGGTGACTAAATTTGACTCCAGCTGACAGAGACGAGTACATAGGAATTTAACCCTGCTTGTGCTGAAACACCTGCTCTTCATTCTTTGATGGAACGTCCATCATTGTTCAAGTAGTTAATTGTAGGTGAACAATTGTTTTAAGCTTGTCATTACATTTCTTGACCATATTTAAAAAAACAAAACGTGGATATTAACACCTTTGCGACAAAGGACCACTATTTTTGTTTTTTGTCCCATAACTCGCAAAAAAATACCGAAAAATATGGAAACATGCATATTTTTGAACTCGGGACAACATTTAGAAACTATTTAGACGGGGTCTTTTTTAATGATATTATTTGTGTAAATTATATTTTAGGTCAAAGTTAGAAAAAGTGGGTTTTTTAAAAATGTTCATCATATTTTATGATTTTTTTTGTAGTAAATTCTAAGATATGATGAATATAATGGTATCTTATGAAAGCCCTTCTTATGACGATAAAAACAACATATAATTTGTGTGGGTACTGTATGTGAGAAAGAAAAAAATTACAGCTAAACACAAACACCCTAGAAATGTAAAAACAGCCATTGTCACCAAGGGAAAGTCAAGGTGAAAATGTCTTGTCACTAAGGGGTTAAACGAACACTGTAACCCATCACTGTCCAGAAGCTCATACCTGTTCTAAATAATAAATATAAAGCCAAAGTATTTAACACTTTAAAAATAGAAAGCCATATAATATGACTTAATATTATAATATAAAATCATACAGTCTGATTTAAAACATGGACATTAAAGGAATAAACACAAGTGTGATGCATGTTCTAAAGAAAATCATTAATAAAGACAGATACTTAGATGTATCATTAACTAGGTGAAAAAAAATCAGTTTCCCAATTTCTAACTTTTTATTTAACCATATTTACGGTTTTCAAAGGCAGCACAAACATCCCTCAGGGATGCACCTTCCAATTTTGTCTCCAAAGGGCAAATCATGAATTCTTGTATCCAAAGTGAATCATAGTAGGGTTCAAATATAAATGTGATGCACACGCAGATAGCACCAAATAATCGCTTTATTGGCAGCATTGGGGGGAGGGAGGGGGAGAGAGGCAACGTTGGGGGGAGGGATAGGGGGAGAGAGGCAACGTTGGGGGGAGGGATAGGGGGAGAGAGGCAACGTTGGGGGGAGGGATAGGGGGAGAGAGGCAGCGTTGGGGGGGAGGGGCGGAGAGAGCCAGGGTTGGGGGAGGGAGGGGGGGAGAGAGCCAGGGTTGGGGGAGGGAGGCGGGGAGAGAGCCAGGGTTGGGGGAGGGAGGCGGGAGAGAGCCAGGGTTGGGGGAGGGAGGCGGGAGAGAGCCAGGGTTGGGGGGGAGAGGGGGAGAGAGCCAGGGTTGGGGGGAGGGAGAGGGGAAGATAGCCAGCGTTGGGGGGGGGGGGGGGGGGATAGAGCCAGCATTGGACAAGTCTGGGGGGAGAGGGAGCATTTGGCTAGTCTGGGGGGTAGGGGCAGCATTGCCCATAAAAGGAAATAAAAAGAAATGCATTTTTTTATATCATAATTTTTATTAAATATGAAAAAGCAATTTACATGTGAATATATACAAGTTAAACTTTGTTCTATAGGGTAGTCTTATATTCAGGCTTTTAGTTTTTTTAAAGGAATATCCCAAGTTTGGGGGGGTCGTCTTATAATCAGGGTCAGGGTCTTATATTCGAGCAAATATGTGTTAGTGTGTTTGTATGTGACTGACTGACTAACTGCATGTGTTAGTGTGTATGGATGTGACTGACTGGATGTGTTAGTGTGTATGTATGTGACTGACTGACTGGATGTGTGTGTGCATATATGTGACTGACTGTATGTGTATATATGTGACTGACTATGTGTCTGTGTGTGTATATATGTGACTGACTGTGTGTGTCTGTCTTTGATAAATGACACATTGACACAATGTAAGGTTTAGAAGATCAGTTTATAACCTAATAAATCCAAATAAAGATGTGTGTGTCTGTCTGCAACGATGTGTGAATTTGCATATGTGACATTGTCTGGCTCTTAGATTTTTAAGCTGGCTCCTAAAACTCAGCTAAGTTTGTCAAGCCCTGCCCTAGTTACAAACCAATATATGAAAGAGATTACGCAGTAAAGAATTAGATTAGAGTATGTTTTAATATAATTATACAAACTGTGTTTTAACAGGTTGTGATTAAAATAGTTACAATGAAGCACACAAGAAATAAAAGGGGATCACCTTGTGATGTAAAATCCTTTTCATAAAACATCTAAAAGATGAAAAGCTATCACTTTTTTAGTGAATAGCTCCCAATGAGATGAAATGTTCATCTCTCTTTATCTCAATCTACAAAAGGTTTATGTGTAGAGCCCAGCTTTTTAAGAGGAAGTGTATAAAACAAACAATGGAAATCCATATTTGGTATCTGTAATGAAATTAAAATGATGGTCTCTGAGGCCACAGTAATGCTATTGGGGGGGGGGGGGGGGGGGGGTTGTACAAAGAGAGACTCTGGCATCAAATCTAATTCTAATACTACCTATGAAGAGGTGGTAACAATGTTACAATTTACAATAAACATGCACTGTAATCAGCAGATTGTTTCCATTTAAGAGGATCTAGATGTTTCAATGATTTTATTTATCTTGTATTCTTGCAATCCTATAAGGAATAGGAGTAAAATGTCTGGGTAAAAATAACTATGGAATGTGAAGGGTTATGTGATCATTAGATAGTCTTTTGTGGGCAGAAAGGAAGAAGCGTACCTGATTGCGCATTTCACTTTGCTCATTTAAAAAAAAAAAATCTTTATTATAGACATATTGTACAATACAAAAAAATGCATAAAAAAAACAAAGGTTCTTGTGACAAACAGATGTAATATCTTAATAAGGCCTGAGAACTAAGCAGGAACACCCTAGAGAGGGTGACTAAAGCAGGAACACCACAGAGAGGGTAACTGAAGCACAAACACCCTAGAGAGGGTGACTGAAGCAGGAGTAGGTCCTTAAAGGGAGAAACTTAGCTGTAGAAATATTGCTGTATCCAAAGGGTCTCAGGAGATGCTGAAAAACACCCCCTGGCTGATTGAGCCTTCCAGGTTCAGTCTCCCAGTTCCTGGACAGGTAGGAAATCCAAATTATCTTTAGCATAGGATCAGGAATAGCAGAAGCAGCTCTCAGAAGTCAGGCATCCAACCTCAATGCAAAAGCCATGTTTGCAATAAATGGCAGGTATTTAACAGAGGTGTGTTGCACTGCTTAACGAGCCCACCTGACACCCAGAGAAGGGAAGAAATACAAGCAAACAAAGGTAGGGAGGCCTCTAGAGAGGGGACCTCTCATTTTAAAATAATAAAACATTGTACACTTTAGGTTTAATCCAAATATTCATTCAGAAACTTTTTCAACCAATCATCCCAGAATCTAAACTTCAAACTGTGCCGCATCGAGCCTTTATCTTGTGAAAGAGTGCGTTGGGAATGCCCAATTTTCTTGGAGCGGCGCCCCATTGCATCAGGAGCAGCCTGGCTGTGTTGTTTGGGTTGTTTTGGCTGGGAAGCCATCGAGTTATCACCAGTATTCACCAGGTATAGCTGAGTGAGACAGATACGCGTCCACTCCAGTCAGCGGTTAGCTCCGCCCCCCTGAATCGCTTTATATGTGTTATTTAATGCTTGGTTCCATTCACACATGGGGATTAATATTTACAAATCTTTCTCCAATTTTTTCAAGGCAGAGAGTTCTAAGTATGTTAAATTTAGGGTTCGGGTTGGGGTCAAAAGGTCAATATAGGAAAAAAACAAAAAACACTATTTTTGGTTTTTGCCCCATAACTCGCAAAAAAATACCAAAAAATATGGAAACATGCATATTTCTGAACTTGGGACAACATTTATAAACTATTTAGACGGGGTCTTTTTTAATGATTGTATTTGTGTAAATTATAATTTAGGTCAAAGTTAGAAAAAATGGTTTTTTAAAAAAAATCATAATATTTTGTTTTGTAGTAAATTATAAGATATGATGAACATAATGATATCTAATGAAAGCCCTTCTTATGACGATAAAAACAACATATAATTTGTGTGGGTACAGTATGTGAGAGAGAAGAAAATTACAGCTAAACACAAACACCCCAGAAATATCAAAACAGCCATTGTCACCAAGGGAAAGTCAAGGTAAAAATGTCTTGTCACTAAGGGGTTAATTGTTTTTGGTGCTGTTTTTATAAGATTTTATCAATCAGTCCTAACACCTTGGGTGCCAATTCTGTCACCAAGAATAATCTAAACTTTATATTTCACTTACGCTTCTAATATAGAAACACAAGTGAAATGTTAGTTGTTCTTAATGTGAGCATAAACTGGCTTGTGCTTTTGTTAGTACACACCAGTTTATCCTCTGACCGACAGCTGCCATGCTTCTAAAGGAAGCAGGCAGCCAACTGGTCAGCGACCAGCTGTATCTGCTAGCGCAGTGAGAGTCCCTTGCGTTCGGCAGTCAGAGCGTGCGACATCCAGGAACTGCTGTGTCTCACATGTGAGACACAGCAGATAGTAAACCTGCGTGTATCTATTAAGGTAGATCAAGGAAACAAGGGTTAAATCAAGGTGCAATGTTCCTTTAAGTATCTAAAACACTCCCTGTTTGATTTTGCAAATTCCTGTTGAAGTTTTATAAATTGGTTTTATATCCCCTTGGATCTATTATATGTGGAAATGTTATCCTGACCCCTCTTCTAACAGGAGGAGGATCTATATCTTCAATTAGATCATCAGTCTGTCTGTCAGTCCTGCCACCTTCTTGAACTCCAACCAACTCCGCAGTACCCCTCGTAGTGCACTACTACTAGCTGATTCCACTTGTCCCTTAATGATTATCATTATCCTTAGTACACCAGTGATGGTGAATCTATGGCACGTGTACCACAGTAGGCAAGCAGAGACTTCCACAGTGACACACAATGCCATAGTTAGTTAGATTTATGCTGCAACAAGCAGTGCGTGACCTGATACAGCGGAAATCAAACTTACACAGAGCACTGCACCAGGAAATGGGGCGCCCCAAAAAACATATACAACATATACAAAAAGAATATTAATAATAATAAAAAAATATTATATCATAAAATTATTATCATACTTATTGAGTATTAATATCTTAGTTGATGGAAGGCTGTATTGTCAGGTTGTGCTTAGGGCCTCAGTTGACCTCAATCCAGCTCTGACTATGAGATCATTTTCTAATCAATTCTTAATCGTGGTACATTGCTGGAAACGTTTCACTGTGCTGCTGTATGCCATCATTTTTACTATGTGACATCCAACTCGATAGTGTTTAGTTCAGTATCCATACAGAAAGCAGGGACTCGCTCTATAGAACACATTCTCCAAAGGTCTCACTACTTGCAGTTTATTGTAAATAAAGAGGTAATAATGTAGCACCCTCGTGATGGCTCCAGCTGAATGTAAATTGCAGATTTCTTCAATACTCCTCAAAATGTTGTTTTACCCGAGGACATTACAGTATCCTAACAGGATATATAGGGTAGGGTTTAAATTGTTTATGTTCTTTATAAATGCATATACACACTTTGCTGTCTGATTTATACTGTGCATGATTGTTTTTTCTGTTATTCAATGCTTTTAGTACCATGTTTCCTGAAAATTATAAAACATGTACAGTTATGTAAACCTAAACAAACAGCACTGTCCAAGCCTGCTCTGATCAAGTGCATCTGGTAATGCCGGGCCAGATGCAGAACATTCCCCCCCCCCCCCCTGTAAAATGTTGGCACGCCACTTGTGTGGACTACATTACCCATGATGCTCAGCAGTTTGAACATTATGGATAATCTAGCCCACACACCTGGAGTGCCTAATGCTAATCATTGCACTCCAACTGGGTGGACAGTACTTCACATGATGGGACATGTAGTCCTCATAGTATAGTGGTAGGATCCAAAATTCCTTTCTTCACACTTGCCTACCAGGGTTTAGTGGTTGAAGACACCCTGGTGGTCCTGGGGAAGAGCAATCACCTGGACCCTCTTTGGGCTTAAGTCTGCATGGTACTAACCCATCAGAGACTCCCAGCACAGGGGGCATTCTGTCCAGAATTCACTGCCTTCTGTGCAACACATGAGGGAAACTAAGAGGGAGGGATACCACGAGGGGGCCTTGGTCATCGCTCCCTTGAAGTACTGCTCGGTAGGAAGAATGTGGCGAACGCACAATGCGGGACCCCCACTACCAGTGGTGCCTTCTGGTTGGTACTACCAAAAGGTAGACCTGCCCCTAATTGAGCCTGTCCTGATAATATGCAGTCAGGAGGCCCCCCTACATTGAACACAAGCCAAGCCCTCTCTGAACCTGTCCTGATAATATGCAATCAGGGAAACACCCTCAATTAGCAGTAACCTAGCCCTCTTTAAAAACTGTCCTGATAATGTGGGGATGTCAGAGGATCACCCTATATCTGACACAAACCCCCACATTGTCTGAGCCTGTCCTGATAGTGTAGAGTCAGATTTCCCTACATAATAATCCAGCACTGTCTGAGCCTGTCCTGATAATGTGGAGTCAAATATCCTTACATTAGGTACAAACCCAGCACTGTCCTTATAATTTGCACCATAACTCCTGAAGGATAATGTGACAGTAATGCATCTTTCCAATCGTATATTAGGTAAGGGACCTGAAACCCTTTATGCTGGACAGAAGTTGAATGATAATGAGTGGCACACAGTCCGAGTGGTACGAAGAGGGAAGACCCTCAAACTAACCGTGGATGATGATGTGGCTGAAGGTAAAATAATCCAAATATGAAATGATATGGAACTCTAGTCTGTTATGGTCGAAGAGTAAGAAACTAGCATTAAGCAATCTGTACAAGCTATGCTTTAAATTAATGTGTGTTTGTAAACCAGCAGAGGGCAGTATATCACCATAATCAGTCATAATAAGTGGTACTGTAGGCATCAATGAGATGGATCAAATATTAAATGGATGATGAATGTAAAAGCCGCTCGTTCACGGAATTGTTGCAAATGACTTTTTCTATTTCAGGTACAATGGTGGGAGATCACACCCGCTTGGAATTTCACAACATTGAAACTGGGGTGATGACAGAGAAGCGTTTCGCCTCAGCTGTCCCCTCTAGTTTCATTGGTCACCTCCAGAGCCTCATGTTCAATGGTCTCCTCTACATCGACCTATGCAAGAATGGTGACATAGATTATTGCGAGTTAAAGGCACGATTTGGCATGCGCTCCATTATAGCCGATCCAGTTACATTCAGGACGAAGGCAAGCTACCTGACCCTCTCCACCTTGCAAGCTTACACCTCCATGCACCTCTTCTTCCAGTTCAAAACCATCTCCCCTGATGGCTTCATCCTCTTCAATAGTGGGGACGGCAATGACTTCATCGCTGTGGAGCTGGTGAAGGGGTATGTGTGAAGGAGATATGGGAAATATGTATTCTAAATATGTTTCATTTACTCACAAATATAAGGTTTCGACTGATACTCCCACACAACTCTCCAGTATTTGGTTGGAGCCTGATAGGAATATTAAGCAACAATCAAAGTGTCTCAAAACAAGCAACACCAAAGTTTACCCAAATGATACTTACTGACAGGGTGGTGGATGCATAGCATAGCCTTCCAGCAGAATAGGCAGAGGCTAAGACAGTGAAGGAGTTTAAGCTGTTATGGTAAGCCAAAGGCTAACCGGAACATGAAATAAGGCCAAAGACAAAATAGGACATGAGGATTTTACAGCATGCAGAAATATAGGTGGGCCAAATGTTCTTATATTAATTGGCCAAAAAAAGTCTCTGTACGTCCTGGGTGAACCAATTCATTAATCAAGGGCTTCCCATATGAAATTCCTTGCATAATTAATTGATTTCCCACTGAATACATATGAATTATGCATGCAACACGGCTGTATGTGAACATTATCTGTGCTCCTCTAAAATATGGATCACCATACAGCTGTATGCTTGAAATCCATTAGCTACAGATACTAGGCGGAGGAAAGATTTATTCAGATTCATTGCAAAAACTGTACTAAATCAGGAAGTAATCCTGGGGTCAGCTGATCTCTGTGATGAGCCAATCACAGTGATCACTGATGCCCATGTGACAAGTCAATGTTTTGATACATTGACTTTGTCACTGTGTCACCCTCAGTACCTCTCAAAGACAGATAGAGATACAGTGTTCCAGGACGTTTGAGGTGCACAAATAAAAGTTTAATTAAAAATTAACCCCTTCGTTTACGTTTCTGATCACAGTGATAAACTGTGATCAGTGCTCTTTTACTTTTCATTTATTTATTTTTTTGTTCCATTTAAAAAAAAAAAATACATTTTAAATTAAAATTTTTGATGAGTTTAACCCTTTCAGTGCCGTGCTGTTAGTGTTCGGTTGGGAGTTTTAAAAAATTTAATAAAAATAAAGAAAATGTGTTATAGTTCAGTGTTAAAAATGCCCCTTATGTACAGCGAGGTAGAGGCTTATGACATTCTGGCAGCCAATTCAGACACGGAAACGGCCTCAGATATGGAGCCAACAGTTTATTCTGAAAGTGATAGTAGAATGGGATCTAATGTCAGCCCGCAACCCCCACAGAGAATGCATACAATCCACAATGAACTTTCATGGGTGCCACCTACTAGTGTGGAACCTGATATACCCACATTCACGGCATCGCCTGGCATCACAGAAAACATAACCTGTACTGAGCCACATCAGTTTGTGCAGCTGCTGCACATGAATCAATTCTTTGAGCTGTTCGATGAGCAAACAAATATTTATGCCCAACAGTACTTGGCAGTAAAACCTACCTCATATTATGCTAGGCTTCAGAGCTGGCACTCCACTGAAGTTTTTTTCACTCTTGCTGGTGATAGGAATTATAAAAAAGCCAAGTATACGTTCCTATTGGAGCAAACATCCATTATTGGCCACCCCGCATTTCCCAGCTATTATGACCAGGCAGAGATTTGAGATACTTCAACGCTTCAGTGACAATACTCAGTGTCTGCCAAAAGAGGACCCCTCAAATGACAGGCTCTGTAAGCTAAGGCCCCTTCTAACAAACTTGTCCCAAACATTTTCTCACATATATGTGCCTGACCAAAGATTTGGGTAGATGTATCGCTTATGCGATGTAAAGGAATATTGCTTTTCAAGCAATACATACCATCTAAGAGATCAAGATATGGGATCAAATTCTATAAACTTTGTGAAAGTAATACAGGATACACTTTTGCCTTTCGCTTTTACCAGGGGAAAGCTGGTTTACCCAAGGCGTTGGGCATCATCCTCTTTACGACAGGATGAACTACTAACCCTTAGGTACACAGATAAAACGCACGTGTACATGCTTTCAACAATCCATGATGAAAGCGCAGTAACAGTGAGAATAAAGCCTTCAAACAAAAAACCCATGTTGTATCCTGGAGTACAACAGGCACATGGGGGGAGTGGACCTTGCAGACCAGCGCATTATACCATACCTTGTCCAACAAAAAAACAACACCTGGTATAAAAAGGTGTCAATTTACTTAACTCAAATTGCCATGTATAATTCGTACATTTTGTGTAACAAAGCAGGTACATGGAGGAGATACAGCTTCTTAGAGTACCAAATCAAAGCATTCAGCCTTTTCCTATTGGAGCAGCCTCCTACGCCTGCAAGTGGAAAATTTTGTCCGACTGAGCGAGAGCCGTAAAAAAAAATTCCCCGAACTGCCAGTAAGCAAGCACCTCTAAAACGCTGCAGAGTGTGCTACATAAGAGGCATAAGGAAAGAGTCCATCTACCACTGCTCTTCCTGCCAGGCTTGTGCATAGAATGTTTTGGCCAATACCACACAAAACTGGAATACTGCTAAACCATAAAAATATATGTTTTGGTAGAGACATGCTGTGATGTGGGCTGCTAGCATCTTGATTTTTTCCCCTGTAAAAAGTCTTAAATATTTTCTTCATTTTTATTTGTAATTTTAATACTAAATTGCAGATGATATTTATGGATGTGGTATCCAAAGAAAGTTCTAAATGTCCTTTTTAAAACAACACGTAAGGTGTATGGGTGTGTTAAATGATAGAGAGGAAAATTACATTTCAACAACCACATATCAAAAATGTAATAATCGCTCTTGGTCCCTGGCCCAGGAAAACCCATGGTCCTTGAACGTTTAAGGTGGAAGTAAAGTGTGAGGAAGCGGTGAATAGACTGTGCAGAATCATATAGGACAGCAAGTAGGTGGGAGAAAATTCTGATACAAAAGATGTAGCACATAGCTATATGTTTGCATAGTCCTTCTGTCTCAGCCGATAGCCTCTATTCTGTCTAATGGTATGAATGGATGTCAGTGATCACTGGTCAGTATATCATTGTGGGTTGCTGCACTGCATGGATTTTAAACTTGACCTCTTTACCTAGGTACATCCACTATGTTTTTGATCTTGGGAATGGTCCTAATGTCATTAAGGGGAACAGCGAAAGGCAACTTAATGACAACCAGTGGCATCACGTGGTCATAACACGTGACAACAGCAATACACACACGCTAAAGGTGGACACCAAATCTGTTACACAGGTCATCAATGGAGCGAAAAATCTGGACCTTAAAGGTAAGAGCATGGTGTGGAATGTGTGCAAGAAAATAGCAAACATGTGGGTTTAGTCAGTAGTGTATCTTCCACAAGACAAAAAAGGCACTCGCCTAGGGCGGCACTTTGCCAGAGGACATTAAAGCACACTTCTGGTGCTTCAAACTATTTCGCTCCCTCCCCCACTGTTCAGCAAGTTTTAGCACCTTCCAATTAATCGGGGTGATGGGGGCATGTAATGGACGTAGAGGGGATATGTAATGAGGGTGATGGTGGCATGTAATGGGGGTGATGGGGCATTTAGTGTATATGCAATGTGGGTGATGGGGCATGTAATGGGGTAATGGGGCGTGTCGTGGGTGTGCAGCGTGGGTGATTGGGCATGTTGTAGGTGTGCAACATGGGTGTGGGGGTGCCTGAATTTTGTCTGCCTAGGGCAGCACAAAAGTAAGATACACCACTGGGTTTAGTCACTGAGATGTAGGATATCTAGAACTCCTCAAGTATTTCATCAGCCAGCCAGAAACCACTTTTACAACAACTATAGAAAGCACCAGCAGTAATGAACCGGTTTGTTTACCAAGAACCCAGATGTATAGTAGGCCCTTGGGGACTGCTGTAGTCATGGCTGTATGTAAGCAGATGTAGACCCATGCGAGGCAGCAAGATACATGCTGTAGCATTTAATTCACTTTTATGTATCGCAAGGATGGCAGATGACATACATTGTACAGGAACAAGCCTGATGGGTTTGCATAGCAGTGGAAAACTCACCATGTGTATCCCTGTACAATGTATTGATAAGTTGGTCATCACAGTGCATATTCAGCTTTAGTGAAAAGCCTCAAGAGAGTTGAAACAGGGAATGAATAAAGATCTGACAAGAGAGTTCAATGGAAGAAAGGAGTAATGGGGCAAACAAGGAGAAAGGCTGAACTGAACAAGAGTGGGATCCAATGATGTGATGTTGTTGAAAGACCGAGGTTGCTTTGTTTTTTTGTTTTCCCAGTCTTTCTCTCTTGATTTGCATCGTCCACACCGTCTCTCTATTGATGCAGACCACACTTGGATAAGCACTATCTTGAGTATAAGAATATCAGTTTCATATGGGAGATTAATCTCATTTAGACTGAGAAAATACTTTTTGGAACAGTTTCTGAGAAAAGTTGATTTAGAAAGGTGAAAGTAGGAGAGATGCTGGGAATAGTGCACTCATGAGATTGAGAGTAAAAATAAGGCTGCTGTAGCAGAATAAAAGGAGAGTTGGTTTACAGGTTGCTGAGAAGAGCAGGCTGAAGGAAGACAGAGTTTTGGATTGAAAGCAATCTTAAGCTAGCAGACACATGGAGTAGAGTGCATGATTGATATGGTGAGAGTGGGTATGGTAATGTATCAGCAGGGTTGGGAAATACCATGAGTAATGCAATTGTGTCTACCTGCAGGTGACCTGTATATTGCTGGCCTGGCCCAAGGCATGTACAGCAGTTTGCCAAAGCTAGTGGCATCTCGTGATGGATTTCAGGGCTGCTTGGCATCTGTTGATCTAAATGGGCGCCTACCAGATCTCATCAGTGATGCCTTACACCGCAGTGGACAGATTGAACGCGGATGTGAAGGTACAAACTTTTATAGCAGTGCCAGCCGCAGTGAGGGCAACGTCCGTTACTGGGACCCCATCCAACCACTCCTCACTGCCTCCATATCACCCCCATTCTCATCTCTCTCCCACTCATCCACCGTCACTGTGCCATGTTCTCTTACACTGCTTCTCACAGCTGCTCTCCTCATCTCCATCTCAGACTAACCCGTAATTCAACTGCTTCACCACTAACCAATCAAAGGAGCCAACTGGACGCGGAATTCCAAAGCCTAATCCACTCCCCACCTTTGCTACATTTACCTCTGTGAAAACATTGTCAAGCCGCTAAAAATATTGTTCTTACTTATAATTTTTTTGATGAAGCCTTCTTTGCATATATATTTATTTTTATAATCCAGCATTGGACACTGGACTGTAACTAGGAATTGGTAAGGGACAGGCATTTGATAGAGTTAGAATCCTTCCCCACTATGTGAATAATCACAACAGTGAACGGGGCAATAAGTCGCTTATTATACTATTAGTTTCTAGTGTAGTCATTCTCCTCTGTGCCTTTATTAGCGTATCTATGTCAAGGATGTGAGAAAATCAGCTGTTCAAAGGCTCACGGCTCATCCAATTCCACAGCGCACTCTACTTACCACAGACCTGTTTAATGATTGTCCAGAGATTAGTAACATGTTGACTGTATACTTTATTAATAAAGACAGCTTCCAGTCATTTGCCTCTTGTTTTGTTTGTGGAGCCCAAGTCATTGAGAGCGCCTTTCCTGACTGGACAATTGGAAGCAAAGGGTGTGTCCTTGAATTAATTTGCACAGAGGTTCCATTTCTTGATCATTAAGATTTATACATTTTTTTATGCCACAATGACTAAGCTTAATTGCACCTATATATTTTTTTGTCTCCACTAATCCATTTGTACAATCGCATCCCATGATGGCACACTGAGATACTTCTTAGAATCTTCAAACTCATTGTGTCACTCACCCGCCGCATAATAATTCATGCAGGTAGTTCGTTCACATCCCACAAAGCCTCAGCCAGATATTTAAGATTGCATACTATCTTACTTACGCACTCATAAGACCATCCCATACCTGACCGTCCCAAGACATTGTTGTGCCTGGGGTGAAAACAAAATGCGCCCCCCCCCACCCCCCCAAAAAAAAAAGCCCACAGGCATGATAATTTAAACTAAAATGAAACTTATCAGGATGTAATAATTTAATATAAGAGCACCTTTCTATGTGCAGAATTATATGGTGCGAGTATTGGCTGGCCTTGATTAAAATGTGTACCCTAAATGTTTGAGCATTTAAACTTAATGTACAATATTTGAGTCATGTTATAGGTCAGTGGTCGCATATTATGTTTTGGGGAATTGCACAGCCTATTTTCATAATAATGTTTGTATTACCATTTATTTTCACTTCGTGGGTGAGCTCTTAGAAAAACAATATTTTATTTTTATATGCGCACTAAAGCTATAAAACTTCTTATATACATAATAAAATAAAATAATAAAACAGCTCATCGATAAGGTGAAGAGAGTCATGGTAAAACATTATTATGATAATAGGCGGTGCAATTCCCTAAAACATAATGCGACCAGTGGCCTATAACAAGACATAGATATAGTCAGGATCAGAGGAGTTAACCCCTGGATTGCTTGACATATGTAGGCAGTGTCAGAGGAGTTAATCCCTTCGGTGGCTAGACAGATAGAGGCAGAGGCAGAGGAGTTAACCCCTTTGCACACGCATACACAGTCTGTCACTCACAGTGACATACACACTCTCTCACTCACTCACACTGACATAAACACACTCACAATGACATACACACACTAACTGTTTAACTTACCTGGTCCAGGCATTGCTTTGCTTTGAGTTCCTCGTGTGAATGAGGGACTGAGCCAATGACGGAAGGATTCTGAATTCTCAGCCAATCAGGAGAGTTGAGAGGTCTCGTCTGATTGGCTGAGACCTCCTTCTATCAAGCTCCCCCGACACAGGAAAAAAAAAAGGAAAAAGACAGCTGCATGGAGCAGCAAAGTGCCGCCTGGGGGCAGCTGCCCTAGTCTGTCCCATTAAAGGGCCGGCTCTGGTCCCATAATGCTTTTCTCAGACAACCCCCATCTCAACCTGTAAGTCCTCATTTAGATATTTAAATTGCTAGGAAAACTGTCCCTCTTGAGCAATATTGGCGTGATAATTACTGGGGACCATTTGCTTCTGCGAATTTAATACACTTTATATCCTAATCCAACTATTTCCAAACCGGCGTGCAGCCCTTTTCTCTACAGACTTGTCAGTTTCCTTAGGTTAGATGCTGTGATCCTATCCTGCACATATCACACAAAGCCCATTCCATTGTAACCACCCTTCCTATTACTACCCAGAGAATGGCCGTGTATACAAATGAAAGCTGCCTGCTTAAGGTTTTACTCCCAGTTCCAGGAGATGTAGAAGTGCTTACTAAGCTTACAAAGTAGACAGTCCATGGTTTCCCAACCATCTGGTGAAATATCCAGGTGTGCCTATATTTCAAGTGCCCTCACATCCCCAGCCCACACTGGTGACATGAACCATCAGCAATGGATGGTTTACACCGATGAGATTCTCTGTAACCACAGCCACCAGGGGGCGCAATCTACAGATCAGCACAGAGGTAACACTAGCTGTGACAGGACATTCTAAACTATTCAGTAGGGAAATGTGTCCTGTGTCAGCAGAGGGCTTGGAGGTAACGTTTATCACGAAAAGCACTTTTGATAAGAAAGATGCGTGTGTGTATATACAACTCAAAATGTTATTTGTTATGTGTTTCTATGAGCTTTAAAAAGTCCTAAGTCATGTGTGTTCCTGAAGTCCAGAGAGCTGAGGTGACTCATTCATTAAACAGGTCCTCTCAAACTGAAGGCAGAGTTTGGCTCTGCTCCTGCCTGCACTGTTAGCTTTGCTTGTCAGCAGGATCTTGCTCTGGCTGAATGTTCATCCTCTGCCTGACGCTTTGACGTTGGCTGGCACACAGGTGGATGGCACTGCTCTTGTGTTTTATCTCTTTTTTCTTTTTGGTGAGGTTGGGCGTTGTTTGGGGCTGTACAGCTGCTGGTATCCAGACCGTCGCTGCCTTACTAACATCTGCTTTGTTTATCTTCCTTTGCTAACAAAGATGCTTTGACCAAAGCTAATCTACAAGGTAGTCTGCTCATCTAATAACCAATGTCTCCATCGGTCAGCCACACAACAGCCAGGAGCCCCAAGCATAGATAAGCATGCTGTACTTCACTGGAGCTCACTGGCTGCTGGTCCGGCCTCATGTGTGTCCTGAAAGCATGGTCTAAACCTCAGACGTGGCAAAAGGCTCAAAGAATGGCAAATCACAGGCAGGCAGTGACATTTTATAATTTGTGTCATTTATGCCAATTTGTAAAATGCATCCCATAAACTACATTGAAGTGACTCAGTTAAATATAATTTATAATGTGAATGATACAATAAAATAATTAAAAAAACTGATCTGTGATTTGTGCTAGCGGAATTGCAAGCAAATCGAAATTAAGGGAAAAAAAGTGGCTTAAATGCGTCTGTGGTGTCCATCATTTATGACATCAACCTGTGGCATGACGAATAACTTGCAATGGAAAATGTGTCACTGGGTGATGTCATAAACAGGAGACACATTTGTCTTTTAATTTACAGATTTGCTTGCAATTCTGCTAACGCAGGGTATAGCTAGATCATGTTTCATAACGTCTTATACTCTACATTCACAGTGTAAACAATATTTAGGTTGACTTAGTCTGCTTAACCACTTGGTGGCAAAGCAGGAGTATCAGCACCAGACCCAACCAAAACATAACTGGCACTGACACCACAAGTGCCATTAACACAAGTGTCACCGTTATACGATTAGTGGCTTTAGTCCACTGGTACTGTAAGTAGGAAATATAGTCTTTGTAAAACATGCCACAAGGTAAATTTGACCGACTAGTTTGATATTTCGGCTTGAGAGAGCTTAAATTATTTACTTAGGTGTCTCAGATAAACCCGAGTTCCTATAAAATGCCATTATAGCTACACACTGGTGATCATGAAGACAGAGGCACAGGAGCTGTGTTTTCCCAGACCTGCCTGATGAGCTATGTAGTCATTATTCTGTGCTAGCCATGCTTTCAGTCTCTCCTGCCTGGTTCTCATTGTCTGGTCGCCTTACACTGTGTGCCCCCTGCATGCCAGCCTTCTTTCTGTGCCTTGCTGTTTATGCCGTCAGTAAGATATAATGGTGGTGCATGCCTTACACACTGCCTTAATTAAGGTTTATTAGGAATTGACTAGGTGGGAAATGTCATGCTTGATTATGTGGATTTCAGCCCAGGATTCCGTGCTCTTCAGGGGTGGGTCCAGGCTGCCTGCTGACAGAAACATTTCACTTCCCCTGCACTGGAACACTCCTAAATATGTATCAAATGTCCACTTTCCCCATCTATGTAAACATTGATATGTGAATGTACAGCTTCAGAAGTGCTCTCTAGAGCCATCCTTACTCTACACAACCCCGTGTGAATACAGACAACGCCTGGATCACCCACTGAATGACCTACACTGGACATTGTGGCCACATGTTACATAGACCAAGGTTGTGTAGCATGTGGCCCATGCCGCAAGTGACACCAGAGTACAGCAATCTGGTGCTGATAGCAGCCTCATTATGAAGTTAATAAATGAGGTCAGCGAATGTTGTGTATCCTCTAGGTGGCTGGAAACTCATATGCCCCTGTATACTTTAAAAAAGGGTCTGGATGTTTTTTTTTTTAGAAAAAGCAGAACATACAGGGCTATTAAAAATAGAATAATAATTAATAATAGAGCTTCTTGATCTAAATCTGATTGCCCTTTGGAGTCAAGAAGGAATGTTTTCCCCCAGGAGGCAAAATTTTAAATAGCTTCCTTAGGGGTTTTTGCCTCCTTTTGGATCAAAAGTGGGAATGATAGGTAGAAGGGTTGAACTTGATGGACTTGTGTCTTTTTTTCAACCTAAATTACTATATACATTATAAAGGCTATATAGTGTATTATCTAGTACTGCATTTATATGTCAGGCCATATTATACATTACAGACTACATACAGTGAATTGTATCTTATACTGGACTGTATTCTCCACTCCTTTACATCCTGCAAACACTATAGGCTGTTCTGTACATTGCAGTGTGCATAGTTATGTACACCGCACACGTACCATGACCTCTTCTTTACACTGCAGCCTGTAGAGTCTACTCAATAAAGAGACAATTGCATGGGAATTGAGAAAGGAATTTTAAACCTAAGGCCAAAGTAGCTGAGTTGGAAAAACTCAGCCATTCAGCTTCGTGGGAGTATATTCCAACTGGGCTACATTGGCCTAAAGTTTGAAATTCCCATCTCAATTCCCTGGAATTCTCTCTTTATTGAGTAGACCCTAGTATTATGTGTTATATTTGTTTCTAACCCTCATACTGTGGGTATTTATTGCATTACGTTGATCTCCCAGCTTGCAAATGTGGCTAGTTTAATAAACATTTATGTTATCGTGTGCTAAACTGTGCCTTAATATAGGACTCCAAAATTCTGTTATATGTTAGTATCTGATACTATGTATGATTTAATGAACGTGATATACTTTAATGCCATGACAGAGCGACCCATCAGTCTGCCCCATACAGTACCATGACAAGTAAACTGCAAAAATCTAGCATTAAAGCAAAATGGGACCCCCCCCCCCCCACTACTTTGAAGTATTGCCCTATAACTTGCAAAAAAAAAAAAAAAAAATAAATGTAAATATTGGGTATTTCTCAAACGCAGGACAAATATTTATGCAGCAGGATTTTTTTTGCTAAACATGTAAAAGATGTTTCATGTAAATTTTTGACTTATTTTCAATGTTATGATTTTTTAATAGTAAATTATATGAGAGGATGAAAATAATGGTATTTTAATAAAGCCCTTCGAACAATATATAATATGTGTGGGTACATTAAATGAGAGAGAAAGATTACAGATAAACAAACACTGCAGAGGTGTAAAAACAGCCTTGGTCCTTAAGGGGTAAATATGTATCCAGGAGAGACAATATGGGGGATAAAGAATAGCTCCAATGTGAGCCAGATATAGTAGCTTCCATTAGCTTATAGTTAGCCAGGGTGGCCCAGTATTAGTATAGTTTCCATTAGTATATAATTACCTAGACATAAATGGTGGTAATATGAAGCTCCCATCACTATGAAGTTTACCAGGTATTAATAGCAGTGCAGTTCCCATCAGTATATAGTTAGCAAGTCATAGAAATGAACCGCAAACAGCTGAGTAACCCCAAGAAGCTATGCACCTTGTAATATCTTCTTGATGAAAACATATTAATGGACACTTTTGCCTGGCTGGGCATAATGGGACCTGATGTTCACAGCTAAAACTTTCAGCTGATGACTATAATTCCCATGAGGCTCAGCCAGACCTACTGCTCACAAGATGCTGTATTTCAGAGTTGCATGCTGTCATCACTGTGGCCCCCAATTGTGTGTGCCCTACAGTGAGTGCCTCAGTCACTGCAGCCTCACCGCTGCTCTGCCATATACCTGCATACAGCATAATGTACTATAACTTTAAGGTCAATGTCTATCTAGGATGGTTTCCTATAGACATGAATAGGGATCTTCAGTTAGTGCTAATAACAGTGAGCCCTATTTCTAATACTTATCGATAGGAAAAGCATTCTTCATATCATAGAAAACATAGCAAAATGTGAATGAACTGACATTTTATCCTTAGATAGATATGAAAGGGTGACATTTCCCACGCATCATTTGGTAGAAACAGACATGGGGCAATAGGAGGACTTATTAGGAGAAATCATGGTGGTGAGTAAGAGGGGTTATAGGGAAAGGGGGATAGGGAAATAGGAATATTTACAGAGAGTAGTTGGAAGGGTTATAGAGAATAATAGGAGGAACTTAGAGGGTTTAAACATTATGAGTAATGTATAATATTGTATATTGCTAGTGGAAAGTCTCAGATTTAGGAAATGTGCTTAATATATTCACTCTTAACTTACGGTTATTTTTTAGCATCCATGGTGTGAAGAGACCTTATATCCTTGTGTATATTGACAGCTGTTAAAGAGCACATTTGGTATTGTCAGCTCAAAAACCTGCAGACATTCACAATGGTTGCCCAGTGATTTGGGGAAATAATCCTGGGGCTTGTACCTGCATGTCAAAAATCAGTGTTTCTTGGTTGAGCCCCTGCATGATTGACATGTGTCAGTGTTGCATGCCATGATTTGGGGACAAACTGGTATTTTGGATTAAACAAATCCTAATTTTAATCCCAAATCTAATTTTCTATCTTGTGCCATTGAATTGTAGGTCCAACCACAACATGTCAGGAAGATTCCTGCGCCAACCAGGGGGTCTGCATGCAGCAGTGGGAGGGTTTTACCTGTGACTGCTCTATGACATCATACTCTGGATCACAGTGCAATGACCGTGAGTACACAATGAAAATGTGTAACAGATTGAATTGACAATTATTTAAAGTGTCTGTAAAGGAATTCTACTCTGTGTTATATGAATGACAAACTATGACGTCTCTATATAATATGAGTTACCCGTGACATTAGAGTGAGTGACACAATGTTTACACAACTATTTGGTATGGAACAGGGCATCAAACCATGAATATGTAATGTGTGAAATGTTCCTATCAAACCATAATGTATATGTAACTAAATACCATTCCTAAACATGTATTATCATTGTGAAAGTACACAGCTCTGAGAGACCGCGATGGATATGGTTATGTGCACAGGATGGCCTTTTACACCTAGGTTACATTTACATTTATTGATAAAGCTCCGATACCTTACACAATAATTCAGGAGTTACAGATTAGGTTAGATGAACAGAGACAGAAGAGAGCTCAGTTTGCAAGCTTGTAATCTACAGGTACTGAGCCTCATAACATAATGGAAAGGAAGTCAGTGGCAGTAGAAGTGCATTGTGGGGCCTGCCACAGCTAGGTGGCTCCAGAGTTTACTTAATGGGCACTCGGATGAATTGTAAGCCTCTTTCAAGAGGTGAGTTTTTGGCATAAATGGGAAGATGTGGGGAGGCTTGTGGTGAGCTTAGGCCACATGAGGCATGGTGGCTGCACAGGGAAATTCCTTTTGATAAGGGAAGAGTATGAGGGGGAGGAATGAGCAGTGATGGGCTTTGCACATTAGAGTAGATGTTTGAAATTAGATCCTAGAAAGAATGGGAAGCCAGAGTAAATATTTACAAAGGGGAGCAGCAGATGAGGTGTGAGTAAGATGAGACTGGCAGAAATATTGGGGATAAATTGCAGGGAGGAGAGTTGAGCCAAAGGAAGGCCAATCAGGAGAGGGTTACAGTAATCAAAATTGGAGATAAGAGATGGCTAGTATCAACACTCAATCTGAGAAGGGGGGGGGGGGGGGGGGAATCAGGGGAGGACAGGTAGATGTGTGTATCAGCTACATACAGGTGGTATTGGAAACCAAACAAATTGAAAGGCACTGTACAGGGAGAAGAGCAGAGAGGACCAATTTTTGACAGACTCCAACGGAAAGCTAAATGGGTGAAGATTACATTACATTAATATTTATTTGTACAGCGCCACCAATTCTCGTAGCGCTTGGTACAGAGCATAGAAGGGAACTTCATACTAATTTAGACAAACTAGAACAGACTGGTACATGAGGTAGAGAACCCTGCTCGCAAGCTTACAATCTAGAGGGAATGGGGTCCATGAGACACATAAGGGATTGAAGTTGTAGTAACAGTAGAGTGGATGGGAGGCACTAGGTGGGATAAGTCAAAGAGGGAGTGTGTGTGCCAGCTAGGTGGGATCGGCTAGAGGCAAAGTGACTGGTAACTAGTGGGTTGGGTAGTAAGCCTCTCTAAAGAGATGAGTTTTGAAGATGCCATAAGAGCGATTAACAGAGGGAAAAAAAGCGATCATAGATATACAGTGCAATTCTGGAAAGAAGCAGTAACCTGCCAAAGAAGGAAGCAATGATCGACAGTGTTGAAAACGTATGGAGAATTAGTAGGGAGTAGTGCCCACTAGATGTGTCATAGTTAAATTCATTTTCCACTTTAGTGAGGGCTGTGTCTGTATCGAGGGTGCAGGGGTCTGCTACACGACTGAAGAGAATCAAGCAGGCCATTAGAAGATCATCGATAGAATGGTAGTTCGATGGAATTGTTGGATATAGTAGATTTTTTCTTTTAGAATTAGTGCCATTAGGATATGTCTACAGTTTACGGTGAGTAAAGGAGACGAGGAGCAAACAAGGTGAGATGGGATAGGCTCCTCGGTGCAGGTTTTCGGTCTGGAAAAGTGAAGATCACATAGACCAAGGATGGGATTCATTACGGTAAGGACAAGAATACAATTAAAGTATGCACAAGATGTATATCTTAAAAAGTGATAGCACTCAGAAAGAGAGTAAGACCATAAACTGGAATATATAGTATAGAATAAACAATCAGTAAAAACATCCGGTAATTAAAAATTTTTTATTCAACACCAATGGGTAACTTATGATTGAAGATCACTTGATGTGTTTTGGCATAGGTATCCTCAGAGGTATATGTGAAAAATAAGCATCAATCCTACCACAAAATAGAGACTATGAAAACAAATACAAAAATAAGAATAGGAGGTGCACGGGATGAAGACTAGAATTGATGGTTATTTAAAGGCAGACAAGATGTCTATAATGCGCTAGCGCTCTGAAAGAGTGCATAAAACAATTTACCGGTAATAAACACATAAAATTTACACTCAATCAATAAAAAACATCTGGTAATTAAAAAGAATTGATGAGAATGCAGATTCTTTACATAAATATTTCATAAACCATTTATGTTAAAGCATTTCTGAATATTTAGTGATGTCTGTTCATAGTGAGCGATATCGTGTGTGTGTGGACTGCCACTCTGTGAGTGATGTTGTAATGCATCACAGTGAGGGCCATGGCTACTAAGCAGGTGCTGTCGGAGTGCACCACAGCAAGTGATGATGGTGTACTACTCAGGAAGTGTTCTTGGAGTGCCTCTCAGCCAGTAATGGCGGAGTGCCTCTCGACATCACTCAGCCAGTGATGCAGGAGTTTGTTTGAATGAGAGTTATGCAGGAGGATAAAAGAAAAACCCATCTGAGCAAATAAAAAAATACAAACACTTATCCCATCGATTTTTGAAGGTCAACCCTATTTAAATCCCACAGATCTCCTACTGTCCATTGACCACAACCTACATCCTTCAGCCACGTCCTTCCCTTCTCAGTAAGAATTATATTTACATAACATAGTAATTCATTGCTCTATAATATAACATAGTAATTCATTGCTATATAACAGAGCATCTCTGTATAAAATAAATATCAATAATTAAATCACAGAATTAATTCTGGACTGAATGAGCTGTAGGAGCCAAAGGGTTAATCATGGGCCGTTTAGTTTAACGGTTGGATAAAATGACTTCGAAGGTCACCACATATCAAGAGGTTGTTTGTGGTCTTAATTATTTGCCTGACGCAGAGAGATTAATTATTTATAATGTTAAATTAAATCTCTGCCAAAACCCAAACTTAGATCTACTAGAGTGGCTGCCAGTCTCCCTGTCATTGTGTGCTCACTATGAGCTACACTCACTTCCATTGAAGCCTGTGACAGGGCCCATTAAGAGGGATTAGATGTTAAAAAAAAAAAAAAAAAAAAAAAAAAGTCACGTTAAAGGGTTTCCATAATACCTTTCCTTTGTTCTGGTCTAATGTACAGGCACAAACACATTGAATCTTAATCGGATCTGTGCTCTCTCTTGTAGTCCAGCACCTACATCTTGTGTAACTCCTGTGAGACCCTGGCTCCCACCTCTTTTCATTGTCTGTCTGCTCCCTTCTACTTCATGGACAATCTTTCTAACTGTTCACATACACATTTTAATATTTTACATTCATCCTTCCTAACCGGTGGCACATTCCCAAATACATTCCTTTTTTCTTAACTCACGGGACTGATACACAGACACACCAGCAGGACCGACAAATGCTCACTGGATAGTCTCTGTGAAGCAACAGCTTAACCAAGTATTTACTTCCAAGTCTTCTGGGAGCAACTTACTAAAAGGGAGATGAGTGTTTCTTTGGTATTTGATGATTCATCTATGCATTATGCAGGGCATGTTGAACAGGAGACACAGGGTTTGTCCCTGCATTATGCATAGTTAAGTAGGTAAGATTAAATGTTCAACTCACTTTTAGTGAATCGGTCCCTTTGTTTTTTTGTAATTAATCATGGCACGTCCCATGAGATTTCTACCATGATTAACTGGATTCTACCTTTGTGTAAATCCATCCAACATACTGCTAGGTTGCACTTTGCATGCTCTTTCTGCAGCATGTGGAGCACGTGTCCCTGGGAGCTATGATGGCGAGATTAGAGATTAGAGATAGAGATATATATCATTTATTTTTTACAATTTGTTTCTTCTAGGATGTGCGGCTAATGGTGAAAACCATTCTATCGAATTCACATGTCCCAGGATGTGCTCCCCTTTAAGCTTGTGTAAAAGGCACTGTATCACCCAAACAATTGTTTTTACTGTGAATGAAGAGCATAAAAAATGATTGAAAATGATCTATATACATTGTGTGAGCAAAACTGCAAGCAAATGCCTACATTAGGATAAAAACGTGTTTTAAATGCGTCTGTGGAGTGTCCTGTTTATGACATCACTTGTGGCACGGTATGCAAATTGCACATTTCCCATTTAAAAGCAGCTCATTTGCATACATGCACAGTAAAAACAATGTTCAGGTGACAGTCTTTTTAACTTGTGTTCCTTTAACAGCCTAAATCATAGTCAGATTAAAATCTCAATTTCTCTGATATTTTCAGATATAAACACATTAGTATATTTGTGTTCATATAAGGATGTTTTAGCTGCTGGCTTCTTATATGCAAATAGCCCCTAGCTGGACAGATGTGTTTTGGATAAGGATTTTAATTCTCCAGACTGACCACTAGGAGGCAATGTCTTCTTTCTCAAAAGCTTTTTGAACCTTATCTTATCTTATCTCTACTTCTATACTGATGTGAATAAAAATATGCTCTGAAAATGTAGATATTAATACAGCATTTAAAACTACGACAACACAATGGATTTGTCTTAAATTAGAAGGGCAAAGGTTTAAAAGTACCTCTTACACAGGAGAAAAAAAGAAAGAACGATGTCTGCACTCCCAGTTCAAAAAAATAATAAAATAGTGATTTATTGGCAGGTGATCAAAAATACAGAAGATAGAGGCAGCAAGGCATAGAGTGAAGTAAATGGCCTTAGGCGTTTCGGAGTGGAGCCGGTGTTGGAGAGAGACTTCTCTGTCTCTCCCTTTTCCTTTTACCTCTTACACAGGACAAATTGCAAATAGGCACTCTCCATATGCACAAATGGGGAATCTGATTAAAGTTTCTTTAGCATAGATAAAAAAATATACAAATATCATGGCTGTTGAAAAAGCATGGAACAAAACATGCCTACTTCAGAGTTGCATTGGGTAACCTAAAATCTACAGCCAACTTGTACTTTTTAAAACAAAATTTAAGAAGAGTCCCAGAATAATAGATCAGTGTGGCCACCTTATTCTGACTTGCACACTCTGATACTATTTCTATTTTTTCCCGTGTCTTACCTCCTTGGTTTTGGGTTCCCTCGCCATTCATTCAGCCATGCAGCCAGTGTAGCGAGTTTTCAAAGTGGCCATTTTTGAATTCTCCTTGGCGACAGGTACACTGACAGTCGGGCCATATTGACCTTTTAATCATGTTTAGAATTTCTGTTTTGGAATCCGTTCCGTGTAACTATCTACTGACCTGTGCCTACTCCACATTGTGTTTTAGTAGGGTTGCCACCTGGCCGGTGTTTTATCGGCAGGCCGGTAAAAAATTGGCATCGGTCCAATGTTAAGTCTATGGAGACAGTACCAAGGCCGGTATTTTTCTGAAGAAAAGGTGGCAACCCTAGTTGTAGCAAAATAAAAAAGGCACAGACTGAGACTAGCAGGTATTTGGAGGGTTACGAGAACACGGGAGAGGGGGCCGGATCACAATCTGAAGTTGTTTAATAAACATTTAGATAACTGTGTTCAGTATGAATTCAGTGTTAGATCTTACCATCTACAGATACAGGAGCTTCTCCCATTAACCCTTTCGGTTGTATAAGGTAAGTGTTAATAGAACCCACTTTTCATGTAGCTACAATCCGAGTATTGGGTGGGTAATACACAATATTATTGTGAGAGCATGAGTATTAAACAATAATGCATGTTATGGTACCAGCACCCTGACGTACATGGGTTTAGTTATTCATAAATTATATTAAACCAGGACATTGTATACAGACATGTTTTATCAGGAATAATGTAGGATTTTATGCTGGGACATAATGGATAGTATACCAAGAAGGTGACTGATAAAATATTTTACAATGGTGTTTAACATATGTTCTACATGGGACAGTGGAATCTATCCTAAACTGGGAGTTCAGATCAACATTTCATCTCATGGTGTGGTCAGCTTCTTCTACTAGAATAACTCTCGCCATGGATAAAGCTTTAATAACCCACACTTTAACAATGCAATGTAGAGGACCAACTCTGGTCTTGTTGCAGGAGAAACTCACCAGGTTTGTCCCTGCACAATGTATAGTTAAGTTAGTGGGATGAAATATTCCTATTGCTTTATTTTTTCTTTTTCTTTATTAAAATTAGAAAAGAACAAAATCTTTTGAACAAAGAACAAAACCTTTGGAATAAAGGGTCTTTAAATTTGATATTTAACATCTGCTCCACTATATGGACTGTTTTTTTTCTTTTTTTCTTGTTTTCTGTTTTTCTCTGATGTATATATATATATATATATTTATCTGGATAATTTGTACTCTATGACTTATAATGAAATTTATATGGATCTCTTTGTTATTGGTTTAGCAGGATTTAAAACAAAACAAAAAAAGAAATATTCCTATTGCTACAACTCCCCTTTTTAGTGAACAGATCCAAAGTGAATAATATGTGATGTTTTTACTAGGAAGGTGGGCAACAGGAGCGTTGCTAGGTCTCCAAAAGACCTGGGGCTGGAGCCCATGGCAGATTTGACTGAAATTAGACCTGGCGTCCGGGTACTGTTGTTCCCAAATGGTGCCCTCGCTGCTGGGATCATTTTTTCCCCTTTTGTTTTATCCAGTGGAGCACAAGGGGGAAGTGTGTGCACCGACAGCTTCCTGTGTGTCTCTATGTTACTAACTG